>JAVIWB010003366.1:0-45001 GCA_031893035.1 Dermolepida albohirtum | reverse complement strand
AACTATGAAGGAAGAATATAAATAATACAAAATTCAACTCAAATTCGTATTCCTGCAGTCATAGAAATAGTAGTAGTACTTTAATTTTTATTTGATATCGTACATGATTTCTTTTAGTTTTTCTGTAACTTTCTTAAGAAATGTTTGCTTTTAAAGTTTTATTTAGAACTAATCTTATACTTTCACTTTTTTTCAATCACGGCCACAAACGTTCAACGATATTATTCTGTTAGGGGGTGCTTCTATTACTTTAAAACATTCTTTGCATGGCCAGAAGTTTCTAACAAGGCAATTTTTTTTAATGACACAAGTTCTGGGATACTAGTGCGGTAACAAGTCTAGAATTGCACACTAATCGTCTTATTGCTTCAGGTACTTACTGTTATTAGTTTGAATCAAGTCTAGGCTGATGGAATTTAACCTGTTTTATCGGATTGATCATCTAGTATTAAAATTAAGTCAGATATTTTAAAAACGTATTTATTTTTTCCTAGGTCTATGGATCTATAAGCTTTTTGTGGTGATTGCTATAAGACATATCTGTCAAACTGGAAGATCTATGGAAACGAAGATAACGAAACATAAAAGAAATTTTAATCATAACAAAAATGATTTCCAATTATGCCGTAAATTTAAATACGTATAATCATTCTTTCAATCCTGAGTTCACCATTCTACATTCTGAAAATAAAGGGATAAAGCTGTCATTACTTAAAACTATAGAAATAAACGAACATAGAAAATATAATAATTGGTTAACCAAGTAGAACAAGTAGATCTGACTAATTTTCCATTGTTGAATTTATTTCATTGTAGTCGTGTATCACCCCCATCCTGAAAACAGTTTAGTTGACTAGAATATTTTCTGTTTGTGTTAGATTTACATTTTAGTCTGAAGAAGTCTCAGTGTTGGTGAAATAATGGTTTATTTTTCAATAAAAGTATTTCGTGAAAGTTACATAACTGAGTTTGTATTTAATTCTGTGGATGGATATTCATCAAGTAAAGGCCACATTAGTTAATTATTTACGGATCTATTTGAGCAACTGCATGTTTTAGATAAATAATTAATAAAAGCATTAATATATTATTATGCTAATAAATAACTTCATTTTAGGAAGGAGAGAATTTATTCCCAGAAAAAGACGGCAAAATCATATTCAGCGATGTTGACTACGTCGATATCTGGAAAGCTATGGAAGAACTTGTCAGAAAAGGCTACACTAAATCTATAGGTATTTCAAATTTCGATGAAAGACAAACGGAACGTATTCTTGCAATGGCTACCATCAAACCTGTTAATAATCAGGTAAATTACAAAAATAGAAAAAATGTAATTCTTCCAACGATTTTCTCAATTCAGGTCGAATGCCATCCATACCGCAATCAAAAGAATTTAATTGATTATTGCAAGTCTAAAGGTATTACTGTGACGGCGTACAGTCCTTTGGCTTCCCCCTATAGGCTTTCGATAAAACCCGGTGACCCCGGTGACGTCATGTGCAATCCACAATTAAAAGAATTCGCCAAAAAATACAATAAAACCGTAGCTCAAGTCTTACTCAGATATCAAGTCCAAAGAGGTGTCATCACAATACCAAAATCGGTCAATAAGAAGAGAATCAAGGAAAATTTCAATATATTCGATTTCGAATTACAACAAAGTGATATGAATTATATTAATATTTTAGGTAGTTATGGATGTTTCTGCGGTTTTTCGTAAGTAGTAATAATGTTAAGCTGTCTAATATATACCTCTTATAACTTCATAAGATATTATTTTTCTCTATGCAGCACTACAGTCCTAACAGACTCATGGATTGGTTTCATTTCTACATCCATCCCTGCTCTATTGCTTGTTAAACTTTTCCAATTCGTTATTCCTAATCTTTTTTAATCGCTTCAATTCATTTTGTTGATGGTCGCTTTATTGCTTTTCGTTCCGTGATCTCTCAATGTTTGTTTTGAAATAAAATTTTCTGCAATTTTTGCTGCATGTTCTAACACAGTGTTTCTCAACCTTAGGGCTGCAACCTAATATCGAATCATTCTGAAATTTTTATGTGTTACGAAATGATAAATAAGCTACATAAACATTAGCGGTCAGTATCCGTTTTCGACTGGTGAAATATTTAAAAAAGTTCCATTTTGTTATATCGCGAAATATATATTTGGGTTGCGGCACCAGTTCAAAGAAATTTATTGGGTCGCTATGAAAAACAGTTGAGAAACGCTATTCTATCAAAGGCATTATCTGCTCTGAGAATGCTTTAAAATTATCTTGTAAACGTAGTATTTTATTTGTTAAATCGATTTATATAATATAAACACAGTTTATTCATATATATATATATATATATATATATATATATATATATATATATATATATATATATATATATATATATATTCACTGTATATTTTGATATTTTGATATTTTTGTGAAAAACTGTTCTAAAGAATATTTTAGTTTAAAATAATAACCATTGACGCTAAAAATTTTATTTTCTTTTAACAGGGGTGTCAGCCGTAGGCCCCGTCCTTTCGAAAACGACGAATTTTAAGAAAAAAGAAGCGGTCACACTTTTGTTCTCGATTACGAATAAATCGTACAAATTCGTATCCATTATTTATTTATTTCTTCCTCTAACTAAAAATTAATCGATTATCGTTATAAATGAAGGGGTTGTGAAAAATAGTCTGATTTTGATTAAAACGACAAAATATTTGTCAGTTATTTAATGATAAGGTTACGGCAGGTTTATCGCATAAATAAAGCTTATCATTAAAATTAAAGATTACACTCAAAGACAGTTTTATGGTTGTTATTGTTTTACTATTATAAATGTTATTAGATGTATATATACGATTATACGAGGGTATCCGTTTATATTTCGGGAGTAGCAAACAAAAAAAAAATTATTAACGAAAATAGTTTTATTGCTTTTCGAAATATTCTACTTGAAAATCAATACACTTTTTTATTCGTTTAAACCAATCCAAAAAGCATTTCCGCTTTTGGCGGTATCTCCAAAATATGAGTTTTGAATGCCTCAACTGCCTCTTCTCTAATAGAAAACCTTTGACAATGAAATTTATTCTTCACATGTGGGAACAGAAAGAAATCACAGAGTGCTAGATCAGGGCTGTACGGCGGATGGCACATCAAGTCAATATTTTGCCCTGTTAAATATTCAATTGTTTGAACCGACCTGTGAGAGCTCGCATTGTCATGGTGGATAATGATCTGTAGTTTTCGGTTTGTTTTCCTATTTCTTCAAAAACTATTGGCAAACAAATAGTTGTGTACCATTCGGAATTGATCGTTCTACAATTCTCTAAAGGCACGGTTGCAACGTGACCGGCTTTTCCGAAAAACAGGCGACCATTTATTTTTGATGTTCTTCGAGCGCAAACAACTTTTGTTGGCTTTGGCTCATCTTGGAATACCCACACAGTCGACTGCTGTTTACTATCGTATAGTCTTCATCGCCTGTGACGTATAAATGACGGTCTTGCTTTTTTTTGATCAAATTCAGTGAACATAGCTGCATTAATGTTGTGCCGACACAACATTTGTATGGACGATCAATTCAGACACTGAAAAATAATTGCACCAAAATGTTCACGACTTAATTCCATTTTTTCGCTGACATAAAAGTTTTAAGTTACTGTCAACAATAGAAATAGCGACCGGATAATAAAACTGTAAAGGTAAATATATTGTCAAACTAATACTTATTGTTAGTTGCATAACTCTGCATATACTTGAACTTGTTCAAAAAAGTATTGCATGTTTAACACTGGCTTGCATAATTTAGAAAGATACCTCTTCTCAAGGTGTTTCTACAAAAATTTTGTTACGCCATTGCCCCGTATCATAATTTTGCTTTTGTCAGAGAAAACAACCACTTTTTTCCAAAAGTCTAGGTACCTTTATTGCAGCATTGACTTTATAATTCCTACGACATAAAGCTCTTGTCAATATAAAGTCGTTAAACATTGGGCCAAAATGTGTTTATAATTCTAATTTAAGTCGTCATAAGCTTAAAAGAGATACTAATGGTATTTTCTTTAATACGTTTTCAAAAAGAAGCACTTCGAAATACACACCTCGTGGTTTTCAACTAATCTAGATTATGAAAGTGGTGAATATATAGTTAATGCAGATTTTTGTATCAAATTGTAATGCAGTGTAATTGTCTTTTTATATATAACAGTCCATTGGACAGCAGAAATCATTAATATTCATTTCTTAAAACATTTGTTTATTATTTTTTACAATTCTATATATTTCAAGTGCTCTTTTGGATTTTAGTAGAATATAGAATATAATTTTCACAGAATACGCCTTCTATATAAATTCATACCGAGGGTATATGAAGATTATCCAAATAACTGTACATTAACATTTCGATTACTATATTATTATCTTCAGTAAGAAGATGAGAAAATATTCTAATTCAAACACCTGTAATGGCTATTGAAACTGACGCCCGTTAACTTTTTCTGGGTTACTAGAGACGTGTCTTGTGGTGAAGTTGTTTTAATAGAGAGTTCGCCATATTTTGTGTAAATAAAGAGTATTCGAACTGCGGTTAAGATTATTAGAATAATTTAGGATTCCTATGCATTCTTGAATTTTGCAAGGTTTTGTTAGGAATCTGTTCGATGCATATTAGAAGTTGTTCCCTTGAGGCACTGCAAATTTTTTTCTAATCTATTTGCACATGCTTTCCCAAAGCTCTTTCAAACATATCTGAATGATAAAAACGATTGGTAAATATCGTAATTCTAGGTCACACGGGATTTAAATTTGGGAAGAATATATAAAGAAAACAGTTAACATTGTGCTAACATCTAACAAGAATCAAAGAAAAACAACTAGTAAAAATGATGTTATAAGTAGGTTAAAGAAATTATATCATAATAAAACATGAAATATGAAATTTTATAGTTCTTGCAACCTTCATGTCTGACTATGGACTAAATATATCCATAAAGTAATGTCTTTAAACTTTCATGAAACAACGTACGAGTAAACACAAAAAGTTTAACTTTTAATATAGATATAAGCTTTGTCACACAAAATTGGTTATACTGAGATTATTAACCCGTGCAGATATTAGTAATCAGTGCTAATTAGCGATATATGTAATGTAATTATTGTTTGGCATTCCACATTCAGTTGTATTTGTCAATGATTAATAAAAGTTGGAAAAATTGTTTCTGTTATTTCGACGTTTTATTTTATTGTTGCTAAATAATCCCAGCAAACATGTAAGAGTAAAAAGACTAGTAAATCAAATTTATTCAAGAAAATTCGGTTCAGTTCAGAAACGATGAAAAGATAAATATTTCAAAACTTTTATCCTGCCCTATGTATAATATTATCACTGTTCTATCTATTTTGAAATATATTTTTAATTTTGTTTAAAATTACTATTTCACTTTTTTTAATATTTTATTTTCACAAAGCATATTAAGCTTACATGCTTACAATTATAAATTATATACTCGATTTTGGCAGATAAACTGGATATTATTTCCAGCTCATACATTTTTTCAACTATCCTACATTCAAATAAATTCTAGGTTACGTTGAATCTAAGTCTGATATGCTATTTAAAATTTGATGAATAATTAATTCATACATAATTCTAATTTTCATGTCGATTTATTTCGAAGCACTTAGGATAATTGTTTTAAGAACCATGTAATTTTAGATAAATTGAACCTTTTTGAGCATATTAATTAATTAATTTCGTAGCTATGGCTATTGATTGTAGGCAACTACAAAATATCTTAGAAATTGAATACAGGGGAAAATTTTACAAAATTAGAATTTTGATTCACAGTATATGTATTTACGAAAATTCATTGGACATATTTTTTTTTTTAAAAAGAAAGAAATAGCTTTAAGAAAAACAGCACTATTATTTTCATTTATGGAGCAATTGTCTCGTATAATTACATATTAACAACAGAAAACGAATAGCAAATAATCATAATACAACAACCAAAGCATTAATTTCAAAACCTTTTATTCTATGTACAGACTATGCTATTAACTATATCATATTTATAGTTAATTGGTGTTCTTAAAACACATTGTTTGCAAATTTTGCAATAGAAGAAGCAAATAAGCAGACAAGTAAGATTTCATTTGACTATTAATTTTTCAAAATTTAAATGATGTAATACATTATAATTTTAGAATTATGCATACCTACCCATTATTATTTTTTAACTAAAACATGGTCAAATTCGATATTAATAACAAATATATTGAATAAATTGGGATTTCAATTTTAAATGCATCATACATTTTCAAGAATCTTACAAGTCTGTAATATACAACCATGCTCAAATGTATTAGACACCTTACGAATTTATGTACATACATACATATATAGTTTATATAGTTTAGTCAAAAGAGAGGTGAGGAAAATAAAACTGTTGTGAAAATTATGTACAAAGTGTGATTTAGTAATATAGTACAATTTATCAATATTTTGTCACTCCGCCCTTGGCCTTAATGACAGCTCGCACTCGTCGAGGCATACTTGCTACTAAATTGTAACACTCTGCCGGTGGTATTGCAGCCCATATTTCGCGAATTTTTGTTGATAATTCTGCTTTTGACAGGCATTTATGTTCCGTGATCTTAGTTTTTAAGATACGCCACAAATTTTCAATGGGCGACAAATCGGGACTTTGTGGCGGCCAATCCAATAACCTCCACTGTGTTTTCCTCGAACCAACGCATTACAGCTCCCGATTTGTGGCAGGGCGCATTATCTTGCTGAAAAATGTATTGTGGAATATCCTGGTCGAATAGTTTTAGCACAGACGGTTCTAATACTTCCTCCAACATGGCTAAATAGTGTTGGCTATTCATCCGTCCATCGCACAGGTACACTTCTCCAACACCGTATGCAGACATACAACCCCAAACCATGATACTACCTCCTCCTAATTTTACTGTGGGAATGATACATTGTGGTTCATAAGCTTCCCCTTGCCTACGCCGAACGTATAGCGTCCCAGTTAGTCCCCAAAGCTGCCAGGCAAAAGAAGAAAGTTAGCACTTAGAGAGGATTAATTTTGTTTAATGTTACATGTAGACTGAATTGCATACAACGATAAGAATATTAGTCATGAAGATATACTTACGTACCTCGATATTCGATTCATCAGACCAAAGAATTTTCGACCACTTCTCGATTGTCCAATTTTCATATTGTTTGGCCCATAAATACCGCTTCTTTTTATGAGCGTCAGTTAAAAGCGGTTTACGTCACGCTTTACACCCTCGTAAACCAGCACGCTAGAGACGCCTTCTCACTGTTTGCGCAGAAACTGTTACGCGATAACGCTGTTTCAGCTCACTGGCGAGCTGTTTCGACGATTTTTTTCCTATCACTGAGATAGTCTTTGTAAAATTCTGTCTTCTCTAATCGAGGTACAGGGTTTTCTGCCACTTTTTGGTCTGTTGACAAATGACCCACTCTCCTGATAGCGACTAATGGTTGTACGGACTGCACATCGCGAACATTTTTTTTTTTGCAATTGCAGCTATTGATAACTTCTAGGAATGCAGTAGCACTATTTGGGCGCGTTCCCCTACCGACAACTCGCGTGTTTTAAGCATTTTTCTTTAACAAATAACTGACACAACGCGAAAAAATAGGATAATCTAATTGATCTCTGCCACAAACGCACGTTGCTCACACACTGCTAGAATGACACTAAATTTCTAAAATCCACAATTTCCCCTTTCCACCTATTCTTTTCAATAGGGGATTAACTAGGGTATTCAAAAACGCATTTCTGTAAATACCATTAACTATTTTTACGGTTAATTTCCGTCAGACTTGGATAATACCGAGAATAAGGGTTTTTACTTGGGGTGTCTAATATATCTGAGCATGGTTGTATATCCCAAAATTGTGATAGACATAAGATTTTGATACGTATATATAGTATATCACGCAAGGTTATGTTAAATGGAAAAATGAAATGATGACTAACTGCGAATTTGCACTATGAGGTAGCAATTTCTTCATTATAATTGTTACATGTTCTTAGTAGTACTCACATGTAATATACTTACT
Organism: Dermolepida albohirtum; assembly: GCA_031893035.1. Classification (NCBI taxonomy): domain Eukaryota; kingdom Metazoa; phylum Arthropoda; class Insecta; order Coleoptera; family Scarabaeidae; genus Dermolepida; species Dermolepida albohirtum. The sequence goes on along the minus strand of JAVIWB010003366.1, from coordinate 36,884 downwards.
TCTCAATTACTTTCATTATTTACTGTTGGAAAATTAACTAAAAATAAATACTTATTCAGTATTCAAGCTATATAGTGCGTATTTATTTTAATGTAATTAATCATTCATTCAAATGTTCAATATTTTTTTCCACTTCCTATGGTATTTATATTTACATTTATTTCTGCAAACATTGATAAAATACATGGAAACGGCTAAACTTGACCAACAAACTAACGGAGTATTTATAAATTTAAAATAGCGACTTATTTTAAACGGAGTATTTATGAACTTAAAATAGCCTTGGAAAACTTTTTATGACACAAAGACGTACTAAATCATCCAATAATATGTTACTATCGCTGTATTAAAATGTGAAAAAAGTGCATAATAATACAACATATATTAAAATATGTCTCGATTCATTTTGTCGAGATACTAGAAAATAAGTAAATAGAAAACAATTTTCGTTTATCCTTGTTCTGACTTTTAAGTGCTCCCCACCAATCCGGATCTATTATATAATCTTATTTTGCGATGAAAAATGCGATAAAAGAAGCTATATATGTGAATTTCTATTGAAAATATTTCGCACAGAATTAAAATTTTCCACGACTATTTAGAAAGCAATGGCAGCCAACGTTGTACCAAAAGTCGCGTTCAATAACGGATTAAAAATCCCTATTTTCGGATTAGGAACGTGGAAAGTAGGTACACCATTTTAACAGTAGATCACAAGTTTCAATAAGAATTTGAGTGTTGACAATACATATTTTAAATATTGTGTTTTATTTTAGTCAAAGCCCGGTGAAGTCACGCAAGCCGTTAAAGATGCCATCGACGTTGGTTACAGACACATCGATTGTGCTCATCTCTACGGTAACGAAAAAGAAGTGGGAGCAGCAATTGCTGCCAAAATCAAGGAAAAAGTCGTCAAACGAGAAGACTTATTTATTACGAGTAAATTATGGAACACATATCACAGACCTGATCTAGTCGAGGTGACCATGAAACAGACCTTGAGCGATTTAGGTCTGGATTACGTCGACTTATATCTAATTCACTGGCCAACTGCATACAAAGTAAGCAAAAAAAAGAAAAAATGCGCATATGTAACTCTCATACATTTTATTTGAATATTCAATCAATTCGTCCGCGTATTAATACAGCGAACTCTCATGTTAAGGAAGTTTTCGAGAGGTTTGTTTACAAATTTTGATATCGAAATTATTTGATTGCATTTTAGATAAGTTCTATTTATAATGCGGGCTAATAATTTTGTCCTATCTAGTCAACTAAAAGATAATTAAATAGATTTTATGTAATTTTAAGATTTGTTGGGTTATATGGGAACTGTATTATTACGACTGGATTGTACAATATAGTTTTTTGTTAGTTTATTAATTTTGAGCAATATTTCTGAAAAGCTGTAAACAATTTTACAATTATATTCGTTTTTTAATTGAATTTATTAATGTGCCTGAAAGTAATTTGGGTTGCATAATATTCCAAAATTTTAATTCTTAGTTATCAGATTAATTTTTATTATCAGTAAATAAAGTTAAAGTTCATTCGTTTTATAATTTCTTAGCTTCTAAAAATGATTGCTTTATTGATATGCTATTGTAGATAACGTTTATCCTCTGTTGCGATCAAATTTATAAAGTAATTACTTGCTAAGAAAATTGGATTTTTTTCTTACGAATTATTTATATTCTCTACTAATAGTTTGCTATTTCTAATAATTGGGATATTCTTTACATTTACGATAACTTGCATTAATTTAATTTGAACAATCTATTTAGAGTAAAATGTAGTCATTCAAATTTATATTTGGGCACTAACATTTAACAAGTAAACACATTAAAAAAATACTATATTTGATAGTAATCTATTTATTTTTAAAATTAAATTTTAAATTTGTGTTTTTTTCAATAAATTTTGAAGGAAGAATTCAAATAATACAAAATTCAACTCAAATTCATATTCCTTCAGTCACAGAAATTGTAGTGGCACTTTAATTTTTATTTAATATCTTACATGATTTCTTTTATTTTTTCTGTAATTTTCTTAAGAAATGTTTGCTTTTAAAATTTTATTTAGAACCAATCTCATACTTCCACTTTTTTTCAATCACGGCCACAAACATTCAACGATTTTATTCTGTTAGAGGGTGCTTCTATTACTTTTGAACATGCTTTAAATGGCCAGAAGGTTCTAACAAAACAGATTTGTTTTTAATGACACGAGTTCTGGGGTACTAGTGTGCTAACATGCCTAGCACACTGCACACTGATCGTCTTATTATTTCCTAGAGTTTTTAGGTACTTACTGTTATTAGTTTGAATTAAGTTTAGCCTGATGAAATTGAAGCTATTTGATCGGATTGATCATCTAGTGAGTTATCTACTATATGAAAATTAAGTCAAATATTTTAAAAATGTATCTCGGGCTCGTAGTTATTTTTTCTAGGTCTATGGATGTATAAACTTTTCCGTGGTGATTGCTCTAAGATATCAGGCGCGCAACTAAGTTCTCGCTGTTTTTCAAGAGATGGCTCCAGTAGTAAGTGCTGGTCGATTGTGACATAATCAAAACGTCATGAACCAAGCTTAGATATATGGTAAACTAACCGCTTTAACACATTACTGATTTTGTTTTTGCGTCATATACTTTTGGTTGTGTGAAAATGTCTGATTTTGTGCCAAATAATCGTCATTTGCGGGAAGTGTTGCTTTTCTTCTTTCATTCGAAGAAAACGGCGGCTGAAGCGCATCGAGAACTACAAAAAGTTTACGGAGATGCTGCTCTAAGTGAAACAACGTGCCGTGATTGGTTCCGTCGCTTCAAAGACGGTGATTTCAATGTTGACGACAAAACCTTCGAAGACGCTGAATTGGAGGCATTGCTCGATGAGGATCCGTGCCAAACGCAAAAAGAGCTTGCTTCAGCATTAGAAGTTACCCACCAAGCCATTTCCCAGCGATTGCATGCGTTGGGAATGATTCAAAAACAAGGAACTTGGGTTCCTTATGATTTGAAGCCAAGAGACATTGAGCGTCGTTTTTTCGCCTGTGAAGAACTACTCCAGCGGCAAAAAAGGAAGGGTTTTCTTCATCGCATCGTTACGGGTGATGAAAAATGGATTCATTACAGCAACCCAAAGAGAACAAAATCATGGGGACTGCCCGTTCATGCTTCTACGTCGTCGGTTCGGCCGAATATTCACGCTGCGAAGGTTTTGCTGTGTATTTGGTGGGACCAAGGCGGTGTTATTTATTATGAGCTGTTGAAACCGAACGAAACCATCACTGGGGAACGGTATCCAACTCAATTGATGCGATTGAGCCGAGCACTGCGCGAAAAGCCGCCACAATATGAGCAGAGGCACGAAAAAGTAATTCTACAGCATGACAACGCTCGGCTTCACGTTGCCAAACCCGTTAAAATCTACTTAGAAACGCTCAAATGGGAGGTCTTACCCCACCCGCCTTATTCCCCAGATATTGCGCCGTCCGATTATTACTTGTTCTGTTCGATGGCACGTGGTCTGGCTAATCAGCAGTTCCGCTCATATGAAGACATCTCAAAATGGCTTGATTCGTGGATAGCCTCAAAAGACGAACACTTCTACCGTGACGGTATTCGATCTCTGCCAGAAAGATGGGAAAAAGTTATCGCTAGCGATGGGCAATATTTTGAATGATTCATTTGTAAACATTTTTTCACAATAAAGTTGCATTTTCATCAAAAAAACAGCGAGAACTTAGTTGCGCACCTAATATATATCGGTCAAACTGGAAGATCTATAGAAACAAGGATAACGGAACACAAAAGAAGGTTTAATTGTAACAGAAATGATTTCCAACTATGCCATACATTTAAATACTTATAATCATTCTTTTAATTTAGCATTCACCATTCTATATTCAGAAAATAAAGGGATAAAGTTATCATTACTTAAAACTATAGAAATAAGCTAACATAAGAAATATAATAATTTGTTAAATGACCAAGTAGATTTGACTAATTCTTCATTGTTAAACATATTTCATTGAAATTGTATATCACCCCCACCCTGAAAATAGTTTAGTTGACTAGAGTATTTTCCGTTTGTATTAGATTTACATTTTAGTCTGAAGAAGTCATAGTGTTGGTGAAATAATTGTCTATTTTTCAGTATTTTGTGAAAGTCACATAACTGAGTTTGTATTTCATTTTGTTGTAGATTTTCAACAAGTAAAGTTAATTAGTTAGTTAATTATTTACAGATCCATTTGAACAACTGTACACATATTCGCTTTGCAGACAAATAATTAATAAAAGCATTAATATATTATTACGCTAATAAGCAACTTCTTTTTAGGAAGGAGATAATTTATTCCCAGAAAAAGATGGCAAAATCATATTCAGCGATGTTGACTACGTCGATACCTGGAAAGCTATGGAAGAACTTGTCAAAAAAGGCTACGCTAAATCTATCGGTATTTCAAATTTCAATAAAAGACAAACGGAACGTATTCTTGCAATGGCTACCATCAAACCTGTAAATAATCAGGTAAATAACAAAAATTGAAAAAATGTCTATAATTCTTCAATCGGTTTTCTTAATTCAGGTCGAATGCCATCCATACCTCAATCAAAATAAATTAATTGATTATTGCAAGTCCAAAGGTATTACTGTCACGGCGTACAGTCCTTTGGGTTCCCCCGACAGACCTTGGGCAAAACCCGGTGATACCCAACTCATGGACGATCCGAAATTGAAAGAACTCGCCAGAAAATACAATAAATCCGTAGCTGAAGTCTTGCTCAGATATCAAGTCCAAAGAGGTGTCATCACAGTACCAAAATCGGTCAATAAGAAAAGAATCGCGGAAAATTTCAATATATTCGATTTCGAATTACAACAAAGTGATATGAACTACATTAATACTTTTGATTGTAATGGAAGATTCGTGCCGTTTGATGCGTAAGTAGTAATAATGTTAAGCTATCTAATATATGTATATCTCTTATAACTTTATAAGATATTATTTTTCTCTAGGCAGCACTACAGTCCTAGCAGACTCATGGATTGGTTGCGTTTTTCCTTCCATTTCTGCTGTATTGCTTGTTAAACTTTTCGAATTCGTTATTCCAGATCTTTTTTAATCGGTTTAATTCATTTTGTTGATTGTTGCTTTATTGCATTTCGTTCCGGGATATCTCCATGTTTGTCTTGAAATAAAATTTTCTGCAATTTTTGCTGTATGTTCTAACACAGTGTTTCTCAACTTTTGGACTGCATCCTAATATCGAATCATTCTGAAATTTTTGTGGATCGCGAAATGATAGATAAGCTACATAAACGTTAGCCATCGGTATCTGTTTTCAACGGGTGAAATATTTTAAAAAGTTCCATTTTGTTATATCGCGAAATATATATTTGGGTTGCGGTACGAGTACAAAGAAATTTATTGGGTCGGTATGAAAAATGATTGAGAAACGCTGTTCTATCAAACGCATTATCTGTGCTGAGAATGCTTTGAAATTATCTTGTGAACGTAGTATTTTATTTGTTAAATCGATTTATATAATATAAACGCGGTATGTACTAGTATATTTCGCTATTTTTATGAAAAACTGTTCTAAAGAATATTTTAGTTTAAAATAATAACCATTGACGCTAATGATTTTATTTTATTTTAACAGGGCTTTCGGACATAAGCACCATCCTTTCGAAAACGACGAATTTTAAGGAAAAAGAAGCTGTCACACTTTTATGTTCTCGATTACGAATAAATCATACAAAGTCGTATCCATTATTTATTTATTTCTTCCTCTAACAAAAAATTAATCGATTATCGTCATACATGAAGCAGTTGCGCAAAAATAGTCTGATTTTGATTAAAATGACATAATATTTGTCAATTGTTTAATGATAAGGTTACGACGGGTTTATCGCATAAATAAAGTTTATCATTAAAATTAAAGATCACACTCAAAGACAGTTTTATGGTTGTTATCGTTTTACTATTATAAATGTTATTAGATGTACATATACGATTATATTTATATTTCTGCAAAAATCTAAAATTATACTTGCCAGAATATTTATGTTAGTTGTGTGTGTTAGTTGCATAACTCTGTACATACTTGAACTTATTCAAAAAAGTATTGCATGTTTAACATTGGCTTGCATAATTTAGAGAGATACGTATTCCCAAGGTATTTCTACAAAAATTTTGTTACGTCATTGCCCCGTATCATAATTTTGCTTTCGTCAGAGAAAACAACCACTTTTTTCCAAAAGTCTATGTTTGTTGAGGTATTCTCTTGCTGATTCCAATTTCCATTTTGTTGATAATTTTAAGGTATCTTTATTGCAGCATTGACTTTATAATATCTACGATACAAAGCTCTTACCAATGTAGATTCGTTAACAGTTAGGCCAAAATGTGTCTATAATTCTATTTTAAGTCGCCATAAGTTTAAAAGAGGTACTAATGGTATTTCATTCAATACATTTTCAAAAAAAAAGCACAAAACATACAGCTCGAAATTTGAATTAATCTAGATTATAACACTGGTGAATATCCAGTGAATGCAGATTTTTGTAACAAATTGTAATGCAGTGTAATTGTCTTTTTATATTATATACAACAGCCCATTGCAGAGCTCAAATCATTAATATTCATTTATTAAAATATTTGTTTATTATATTTTACAATCCTATATATTTCAAGTGCTCTTTTGGATTTTATTAACATATAGAATATAATTTTCACAGAATACACACAGAATTCTATATACATTCATACCGAGGGCATATGAAGCTTTATTCAAATAACTGTACATTTACATTTTGATCACTATATTATTATCTTCAGTAAGAAGTTGAGAAAATATTCTAATTCAAACACCTGTAATGGCTTCTGAAACTGACACCCGTTGGCTTTTTCTGGGTTACTAGAAACGTGTCTTATGGGGAAGTTATTTTAATAGAGAGGTTGCCAGATTTGGTGTAAATAAAAAGTATTTGAATTGCGTTTAAGATTATTAGAATGATTTAAGATTCCTATGCCTTCCTAGATTTTGCATGGTTTTGTTAGGAATCTGTTCGATGCATATTAAAAGTTGTTCTCTTGAGACACTACATATTTTTTTCTCATCTATTTGCACATGCTTTCTCAAAGCTCTTTCTGAATGATAGAAAACGATTGGTAAATATCGTAATTCTAGGTCGCACAGGATTTAAATTTGGGATCGCTTTTCTTATTTTAAGTAATGACGTTGATTCTAACATTAACTATGTATTTTTACAAAATTAGTTACTCGCTCTTGAAAGTTGGTGTAAATAAAAATTTTCGTCCAAATGTATCTAAAGCATGTCAAAGGTATTTCGAAAAGGGACAAGGTTCGAAGTAATAAAGGAAAGAATATGTAAAGAAAACAACTAACATTGTGCTAACATCTATCAAGAATCAAAGAAAAACAACTAGTAAAAAATGATGTAATAAGTAGGTTAAAGAAGTTATGAGACTATAAAATATGAAATATTAAATTTTATGGTTTTTGCAACCTTCGTGTCTGACTATGGACTAAATATTTCCTTAAAGTAATTTCTTTAAACTTTCATGAAACAACGTACGAGTAAACACAAAAAGTATAACTTTTAATATAGATATAAGCTTTCTTAGACAAAATTAGTTATACTGATATTATTAACCCATGAAGATATTAGTAGTCAGTGCTAATTAGCGATATATGTAATGTAATTATTGTTTGGCATTCTACATTCAGTTGTATTTGTCAAAGATTAATAAAAGTTGGAAAAATTGTTTCTGTTATTTCGACGTTTTATTTAATTGTTGCTAAATAATCTCAGCTAACACGTAAGAGTAAAAATACTAGTAAATCAAATTTATTCAAGAAAATTCGGTTCAGAAACAATGAAAAGGTAAATGTTTCAAAATTTTTATCCTGCCCTGTATATAATATTATCACTGTTCTATCTATTTCGAAATATATTTTTAATTTTGTTTAAAATTACTATTTCACTTTTTTTAATATTTAATTTTCACAATTTGAAATTAGTTACTTTCAGCTGTAAAGCTTACCTAACCTAAACAATTTTCGATTGATATTATGTAAACAGAAATATAATATTGCAAATAAAAGTGTGTGTAAATATAAAAATCAGGAAAATTACAAAAGTATTATGTTATTAACGGCTATAGAATGTAACTTGAGTTATTTACATATTTGTTTTGTATTTTCGGATTCCTTCTAAAACAAATACTCTAAACTATAATTGGTTGATGTACGTCACGTGATTTCGAATGTGAAGTAGCAAGTTCTAAGCTTTATGTTAGACGTATTGGCAGTTGTACAACGGCTGTTCAACGTTTGGTTTGAGAGTACGTCTAAACCGTATCATGGCCAAGGTTCCTTTCGTCACATTTAATAATGGACTTAAATTTCCCATTTTTGGTTTGGGAACATGGAAGGTAAATTATAAATTAACCTAACATTTTCAGTCATATTTATGTAGTACATTTATTGTCAATTTTCTCTAAAAAATTTATTTTTTTCAACTTGGATTTGCCACAAATGTTGACATTTAAATATCATAAAAATACTCATTATAGTCTTCAAATATTCATACATATACACATACGTTATATCTACCGCATTTGAAATTTTACGGAGGACCAGCGGAGAACGCGGGAGAAATCAGTTGTGCTATTTTAATTTTTTTTGGTACTCTGTGGTAAGAACATCTTTTAGTTATTTTTCTATTAATTTTGTTTGTATATATTTTAATTTAATATATCTCTCACCTTTTCATATCATTAAACTTTTTTCCTCATATTCATGTCTAATGCAAATAGACATTTCGTTTCTTCTTTTGCCACCTTTTTCTTTACCTTTTTTTTATAATGTTCAGGTTCCAGATGTAAATCAGGAAAGAGATGTCCAGCATGTATCAAAGAACATGTTATAATTGAATGTGATGTGTCTTGATCTCCTAGTTGAATTTTTTTGCTTTCAAAACCATTACTCTACGGACGAAGGAACAAAATATAAGGACAGAATCTGTGCCGAATTTATTTATCTAGGATAAATTAGAATATTTATGGCAAAATATATTTATTCTTTTTTTGAATCAATTTCTTTATGTAAATGGTACTTTAATTATCAGGCCAATACACATTCTTTAACTATACTATTGAATGAAGTTAATTTTCCAAATTCCAGATCCATGTTTTACATTTAGTCAACTCATGTAATAAAGCTGTTAATATTATTAAATCTTTATATCGTAAAAAATGAGGATCTGATTCCAAAACATTATTAATATTATATCATTCATAAATTAGATCTAAACTAGAGTACGGATCCAGTACATATGCCTTCTGCGCAAAAACAGATCTTCATCGTCTTGATAAAATTCAATACCAATGCTTAAGGATAATTTTCGGAACAATGTGTTCTACCCCGTCTAATGCGTTATAGATAGAAGCTGTTGAATCCCCACTATCACTTAAATTCAGGTTTTTTGATAAAGGAACACCTCCTGAAAATATTTTATTGTGAGAATACCCCAGTTATTAATGGTATAGAATCTTTGAATCATAATTTTTCCAGACGTCGTTTTCCTCTTATAAAAAATCGGAAATTAGCCTATTTAAGGATTTGTTGAATTCCAATAAACTTCATGATATATACAGATTGTACTTTTCTATTCAATTTTTTAAACCAAAAATATTACATCTTTTCAGTATCCTTCCACTGACGAAACGTCTTTACTAGGAAGGAATATTAATCAATTATAATATATATAACAAAAATGGAGTTACAATCTGTATTTTTTTGATAGATCGGCCCATCAACATCCTGCTTCTGTCTCTTTAGGTATATACTCTCCTTCAATAAATTTTACTTTTTGAGCTTCTCTTAATCGATTTTCTTCCATTTTCGCGGCGGAGTTAGTTGCTATTTATATTTGTGTTTTGTATATTACATTATCCGAAAATAAGTATAATATGATATTTTCGGATTGTAAAAATGCCATTATTGTCATTGAAAATCGAAGGCTCAAAGTAATAATGTAAATATTGTTCTTCGTTGGATCCTAAGACTTATGAGTATAAGACATAAAGCTGATAAATTGACTAAATTAGGTAGAAACAAACCAGAATATAAGATAAAAAATAGTTTTAAAGATTTCGTTCCCCATCTGAGATCAGATTTGTTGAGTAAATAGAAGAACGACTGGAATTTATCTTCCATTGTTAGAGGCAGATTTTATGCTGGAATCCAGGGTTATATTCCTAGAGTCCCATGGGTTTTTCAATGTCCTATAAATGTAGAAGTTTTATTATCACTATGTGTCGAGTAAGGTCTGGCCACCCTCTTTCTCCCGAGCATTTACATTGAATTAATATTATTGAGGATATAAAGTGTGTACACGGTCTGGTATATGATATTAATCACCTCCTTTTAACTGCTCTTTTAGGCGTCGTCCGATTATCCGCCTCATTGGAAATCTAATATATTTAAAAATGTATCTTCCATATAATATTTCCACATTGTTTCTATCTAATTCATTCAAAGTTTATATATGCTTTTATTCCTATCTTAGTAAAAATAAAATCCTTATGTAATTGTATATTTTTCCTTCAATTCTTTCCTTTATGTAGATATGTTCTTTTCCAAGCCTCCATTTCGGATTGTGTAATGTGTCGCCGTGTCTTTTCTAATTCCTTCAAAAGTTTCAATTTCCCGCCACAGGGTACCAACCAGTGTATGGTGCATGAAAAGAGTCTATAATTAAACTCAAATACCAAACATTTAAAATAAAGAGGCAGAAATTTTATTATTTAATTAACCGAACGTACATATGTTAAATTTTTTATTTGAAAATTATTGTCGAAGCCCAGGATAGATATTATATTTACTTTGAAAAATTATTGAATGTTTACTTTGAGGGAAAAAGTTAAAGTGAGTTATTACTATTGTAATATTGTGATCTTAAGATCAATGATGATAATCGCTTTTATTACAAAACCTCTACAATTTTAATACAAAAACTTTTAATGGTATCTTTAACAAGGTATACAATGTATATTTAACAAAGTATATAACCTGTCCGATATAACATTATCAGTATGGGGAACTTGCTTATTATAAAAGATATAACTTTGGTTAAATTGGACGAATTATTCCTAAGTTTCCAAATTTTCATATATTTTGGGAGTTATAGTAAGAAAAAGAAAAATGTCGTCGTAGATACATACAAATAATTTTTATTTGCACTTAATTAACGTACTTTTTTAGAGAATTTAAATATTGACTTAATTTTTTTTTGCAATTATAAAGGATGTTCAAACACTTGATCATTTCGTTCCAAACATACTTGTGCCCTGCGCAGTGCCGACCAAACCTCACTGCCTAGGTGTGATGTGAAATGCTATCAAATCATGCAAGAGCAAATTCACGAAGATTTTCAACATTACCAAATCCTTGCACGTACGTACACCTAATCTTTTACTCCAAACAAAAAATCCAAAGGTGTTAAATCAGGAAATCTCTAAAATGTGTTGGTTGTGTGATTATTTAGATATTTACTGATTACGTTTGAATTGTTAGGTGGAACGCCATCATCTTGGAAGCAGATATTAATATTTTTTTAATCAATGGTAAATTATCAAGTCTACCTTCTAAATTAGTTTGAAGTGTATTCAAATGTCGTTCAATATTTAATGGTTTTTTTTTAAAATAATATGAATCCAATAAGTTTAACTTCTAAACAACTTCTAACAAATCTCACTTGATGTCGACTTTCTTTAACAACATGAAGATTTTTAGTTTCCTAAAAGTGAACAATGTCTATTGAAGAGGCAATTATTTGTGAATCTACTTTCGTCAGACCATAAAAACGTTCCAGGAAAATTATCCGTATTCCCACATTAACTATTACTATTGACAAAGCTATAATCTCTTCTGATCTCCAACTATAAGTCTCTGTAGAATGATGTATCTATACAGGTGGTATTTGTGAAAATGAATTAATTATTTAAAATTCTTTGTGCTTTCAAAATATCAATGTTATGTTCATTTTCAACAGATGTTGAAGGATTTGCATTCATATATTGCACAATATTTAATTTTACACCTGCATTCACTAATTTCGGATTTCTAGTAGGTTTTAAAATGAATCATATTCTTTTATATTAATTTCCAAACTTCTGTACGTACGAGGCACTGGGCACTGGGCTGCCTTATTTCAGGATACAGCCTTAAGTACATTTATTTAGTTTTTGCACTGTTTTATGACAAAAAAATTAACAACTCAAGGTGCAATATTTTTCACTATTACTAAATAGAACCATGGTTATCATAACAATACTCTGGAAAGAATAATTACTAACCAAATACACAGTGTATGTTTGGTTTTGGCGGAATGAGTGCGGGCAATTTTTTCTGTGCCACCTTTACCAAAAATCAAGCACACATTGTGTGTTTGGTTTTGGTGGAATGTGTGAGCTTTACCGCTGATACAGGTGCGACACTGATTAATAATCTGCTAATGATGACAACTTAGTTGTCGCTATACTTATAAAGAGTACGAACATTGATAAGGTAAAGGGTTTTTGCTTTTTCTGATTAATTCGATTAACCACAGTCTCCAACAAAATTACCTTCAAGACTACTTATTGTTAGACTGTTTTATAAAGTATATTAAATTTTTTATCGACCAAGTAGTACATGTATTATGCCATTGTAAAGAGGAGAAAAGAACACGTTAAAGATTTTCGTAACTTTCCTGATTTTCTATAATTTAGAGGTTGAAATTACAAAATGAAAAGTGTGTAAAAAGTCGATATTTAAATTCTATATAGGAAAAGTACCTTAAGAAAATACAATTAAAAATTATGTGTCTACTACTTTTTCTTCTACTTTGCTGGGAATGTTATCTGGGATACGTGGTATATGGTGATACTCATATATATGATAATTATATTGCCTTTATCTGTTACTTAGTAAATTTCTTTTTTTTCCAAAATCTGGTATAACTAACCGTTGTAATAGCAGGAATTTGTGTATGTATCAATGAAGTTGCTTTTTTTAAATTTCATACATTTGTAGTTATGAGGGAACTGTTTAGACTAGGAATAGTAAGAAAATATTTAACTAGAAAAAAAAAACAGAAAGACGAAATAATATAAACTTTTACATTATATGTCCATCCATTTCATTTTTGTTTTTTTAGTCATAAAATTAATTATTAATTAAATTAAATCTCCAATTTAATTTTCTCTACAGTCCGAACCAGGCAAAGTAACACAAGCAGTAAAAGATTCCATCGATCTCGGCTACCGTCACCTGGATTGTGCTCATGTTTACGAAAATGAAAAAGAAGTTGGCGAAGCTATTACCGCTAAAATTAAGGAAGGAGTCGTTAAAAGAGAGGACCTCTTCATCACTAGCAAGTTGTGGAATACATACCACCGCCCAGAAGCTGCAGAACCCGCTCTGAGGGTCACATTGAAGAATTTGGGTTTGGACTATTTAGACTTATATTTGATGCATTGGCCGTTTGGTTTTAAGGTTTGTAAATCTATTAAAAATATGAAGTAAACGTTATTTGATGTAAAATAAGCTTAGTCGTAGTTATTTTGAAATAAGAAGGTTTGTACAAAACATATTTTTAATAAGAATTTCTTAGATAAAAATTTTATTTATATCTTCATCTAAATACTCTTAAAAAGGGATCTCTTGAAGCAATTATCTTTCAATTTATTATTTCCCATGTGGTCTGATGTATTTAATAGATATTCGCGAGGTTTTTACATTTCGAAATTTTTATTGTGGAGATTATTATGACCGATAACTACAGATAAGAACTTTATTTACATTCTCAAAAATAGATTTTTTTTATGCACTTAACATGATATTATGTAATTTTATCTTTATCGTTTAAGACGAAATTAAAAAGTAGTGAGTGCAAATTGTTTAAATTATTTTTTTCCAATAGTATCAACGTAAGCGTTTTGAATATCATATTAGTAACATCTTCACTACTTAAGTTCAGCAATACAAGGATGATATGAAAAATACGCGTGTTTGAAAAGAAAACACGTTCTTCGATTTCCTTTTTATTTATTTCCCAACATAATGACCTTTTAACTGGACGTAGGCCAACGCTTTTCAACTTTTTTAAACAATTCTATAGATATAATTTTAATGGTAAGAAAAGGAAACACATTTTTCGAATTAATTTTTATTTATTTCCAAACATAATAAATCAGGTGCGCAACTATGTTCTCGCTGTTTTTTTTTTCTCATGAAAATGCAATTTTATTGTGAAAAAATGTTTACAAATAAATCGTTCAAAATATTGCCCATCGCTAGCGACAACTTTTTCCCATCTTTCTGACAGAGCTCGAATACCGTCACGCTAGAAGTGTTCGTCTTTTGAGGCTATCCACGAATCAAGCCATTTTGAGATGTCTTCATATGAGCGGAACTGCTGATTAGCCATACCATGTGCCATCGAACGGAACAATTAATAATCGGACGGCGCAATATCTGGGGAATATGGCGGGTGGGGTAGGACCTCCCATTTGAGCGTTTTTAAGTAGGTTTTAACGGGTTTGGCAACGTGAAGCCGAGCGTTGTCATGCTGTAGAATCACTTTTTCGTGCCTCTGCTCGTATTGTGGCCGCTTTTCGCGCAGTGCTCGGCTTAATCGCATCAATTGAGTTCGATACCGTTTCCCAGTGATGGTTTCATTCGGTTTCAACAGCTCATAATAAATAACACCGCCCTGGTCCCACCAAATACACAGCAAAACCTTCGCAGCGTGAATATTCGGTCGAACCGACGACGTAGAACCATGATCGGGCAGTCCCCATGATTTTGTTCTCTTTGGATTGCTATAATGAATCCATTTTTCATCACCCGTAACGATGCGATGAAGAAAACCCTTCCTTTTTTGCCGCTGGAGCAGTTGTTCACAGGCGAAAAAACGACGCTCAACGTCTCTTGGCTTCAAATCATAAGGAATCCAAGTTCCTTGTTTTTGAATCATTCCCAACGCATGCAATCGCTGGGAAATGGCTTGGCGGGTAACTCGTAATGCTGAAGCAAGCTCTTTTTGCGTTGGCACGGATCCTCATCGAGTAATGCCTCCAATTCAGCGTCTTCGAAGGTTTTTGGTCTTCCTTCACGCGAACGGTCGTCAACATCGAAATCACCGTCTTTGAAGCTACGGAACCAATCACGGCACGTTGTTTCACTCAGAGCAGCATCTCCGTAAACTTTTTGTAGTTCTCGATGCGCTTCAGCCGCCGTTTTCTTCGAATGAAGGAAGAAAAGCAACACTTGCCGCAAATGACAATTATTTGGCACAAAATCAGACATTTTCACACAACCAAAAGTATATGACGCAAAAACAAAATCACTAATGTGTCAAAGCGGTTTGTTTACCATATGTCTAAGCTTGGTTCATGGCGTTTTGGTTATGTTACAATCGACCAGCACTTACTACTGGAGCCATCTTTTGAAAAACAGCGAGAACTTAGTTGCGCACCTAATAATATACATTTAATCCAACGCTTTCCAATTTTATAAAACAATTTAATTCATATGATTTTTTGAGCTCTGCAAAATGTCTGCATTTGGTAGACGAAAACCAAAATAAATTGAAAACTATTTTAAAAGATCAAATAACGTTGTTAAGAAACACAACATTGGAATTAAACAATAATGTCCAAGTATTAAAAGATAATTACGATAAACACCGTCTTGCTAAATAAGCAAATAAATATATACTCTATACAAACGATAATATATTTGGAAATGTACCAGATTGATTTAATATTATTGGAATTGAATCAGTTAATCGATTCATTAAACAAACCATGCACCCCACTGTGATAAAGCTAAGTGAACTCTTAGATAAATTAATATCTTTACATTTAAACATTCAAGCTAGTTTTCCTTTCGACTTGTTGATAGAAAACATATATTAAAATTGAAAGTCAAATTACCATCCAATGATACTAGGTACAGGTTAAGTTCGTATTTGTATTACAAGTTCCAATAATAAATACCCACCCTTTCGAACACTTTCATGTTTTCCCGATGCCAATTCGAGTAAATCGGTCTTTATTCAAATAAATCATTCCAAAGTTTGAATTTGTCGCAATAAGGGGTAACCTGTACATAGAAAGTAATTACGAATGAAAAATACTCAAGGAAGACACATATTTATGTAGTCTTATCAATATTGACCAAAGATAGCGAGTGCAGTATTCAACTAATTGGACAAACTGAAAATTATCAAAAATGTAAATATGATAACATTAATATTGTAGAAATAAAAATCTTAAATTTAGAGAGAAACTTTAAAATAATAAATTCGTCAAATATAACGAAAATTATACAAAATTGTAACGATCACGTACGTAAAGTTAACCATGAAGGAACAATTATATTAAATCTAAACCAATACAAAATTGACAATAAGATTATACAAAGATATTTCAGCGAAGACAACGTAAAAATTGAATTAATCGAATCAGAAACAAAGATAATCAAACTAACAACAATAGCTTCTATTGATATTGCAACATAATAGATAAAGGAATAGTGATTCAACAATTAAAATACTTTTTAAAAACCAAAATCGTTTTACTAAGTATTTAAGTCACTGACGAATTGCGGTAGTAATTTTTAATAATTTCTAAAGGCTGCTCGTTCGTGAACTTTCACTATGATAAAAATGTTATCCTTGACCGACGTTTTGACGTTTCAATAATGCCACTCTCTTAAATAAATATAATATTTTTGTATGACGATAATTGTTAAAACAATCAAATTAAAACATACTTCAAAAACCTATTTAAGGGATGTTAAATGTCCCGTCTTTTATCTTTCTTGCCGAAAATAATCCTTGATATTCAAACCAAATTGTTACAATTGTATATTGTCCAATATACTTATGTATATTGTACATAATTGCAGGTACAGTACATAGGTGAATTTAATGTTTTGCCCGGCTGTTTCTGAAACAAAAACATCTATTAAACTGTTATTCTATTACATTTATTACCATGTAAAATATCGTAAAAGAACATGGAACAAAATACTTACGCAAAGTTTGTGGATTATTGTTTATATATATTTTATATTTTTTTATATTTATATTGTTCAGTTATTATTTAAAAAAAAATGGTTTTATTATAAAACACTACATCCCATATCATAATAATTCTTTCAGAAAATATCGTAGACGGGTCTTCAATTATTCTATACGTATGTACATATGTATGTATGTATGGTATGGTATATTGTATGATACATCATTGTAGGTAGATACGCTACCGGCCATAAATGAAGATCACTATAGATAAAAATACAAAAAAATGATACACTTTATACAAATAAAAATGTAATTACTATAAAAATAAACATATATCCGTATAAAACAAATTAATACCATTAGTTCTATGAAGAAAAATTGGCACTTTTTATTTAAAGCGACTTTCGTCAAAATATCCACCTTTATACTTAATAAGTTTTTTACAAATTTTGGGTAATCTCAACACAAGTTTTTGCAGAGTTTCAACTGGAATATTGTTCCAAGCATTTATAAGGTTTCACAGCTGTTGCTGTGATTTTGGACAGTGTTCTCTCACTTTTCTGTCTAGTTCATCCCACAGCAACTTGATAGGATTCATATCAGACAATTGTGCGGGTCAAACCGTATTTACATGAAGTCCTTCTTTTTCTTTTTGATTCACATAGTCTTTACAAAGTTGTACTATGTTTGAGGTCATTATCTTATTGGAAATAAAAAACCTTCTCCTATCAATTTCATTCCGGACGGAATTGTGTGTTCCTTTAAAATTTTTAAATATCCTTCTTTTCTTAAAATTCCATCAATTCTATGCAAATCTCCATCACTATTAAAAGAAAATTCCACATTTCCATATCCCAATGTTTGTGCTCCTTGGCCCATTGTAATCGTTTATTAAGATTTTGTGATCGTAGCAATAGTTTATGAACACCAAATCGCTCTTTTAGTCCCGCCTTTGATAAACGTCTTTTACGGTAGTTAGTGACACAGGATTTTCACGATTTTTATTTAATTATTTAATCATCCTTGGTCTTCTGACATTTTTGTTGGGTTGCATTCCACCCGTTGTTATGTACCTTTTCGCGCTGTTCCTTGCACTGCTTGATATGTTAATTTTTGCGCTATTATCCGCAGTGACAATTTTTCTTTGTGTGATGTTATAGCATTACGAATTTCTGCACACAATTCTTTTCTTTTTGGCATTTTGTATGTACGTTCATGAATCTTGTATAACAACTTACTCGGACAGATTCTAGACGAATACTAAATTTTTTTTAGATTGAAAGATTCTGTGTGGTACCACAAATTCCTATAAATTGTTTCTTATAACTATTATAATCTTGTTATATAAAAAAAACCCTTTAAAATAAATATTTTCAGGAAAAGTATTAACAGTAAATACAAGTCATAAAAGGATTAAAGGAAATTATAATATTTTACACAAATATGATTATATAATTTACAAAACGATCCGGATATTATTGGTAAACTTCCCAGAAACTCACATCAGTTATTTTAGTTGTCCTTGCCGAAACACGGGTATAAAGACGGAGCGATTCTATTGATAGGGTGTGATCCCTCATTTATGGCCGGTGCTGTACATATATTTCAATGTGAAAACGAATACGTATAAGGTTATGGTTCCTTTAAAAATTTCATGTCATACTTAAGAAATATCCGATTGCAAATAAAGTAGAGTATAAATAACATTTTAGCTGGAAATAAGCAAAGTTTTTGTTATTTTCCTAGTTTCTGTAAATAGCGTATTAAAAGCAACAAATGTATGTTTTCCAGAGCACATTTATTTTTCAGTTTTAGCTAAATATAATTAGGTTATTATATCAATTTTAAAGTGTTACTTTTTAAATAATTTACTTTCTGTTACATATTAATGCCAATGAAAAGACTGGATGTCTCGTTTCAGTATTTAAATTTATTATAAAAAGCAGTCTTTAATTTGATTTTACAGTGGAAGTTTGACTCATATTGCAATAACTTAATGACGTATTGATAATCTTTTCTAACTTGAACTGTATTTGATTTTTTAATTTCTACATACGAAACAAAAAGAATAAAAAATATGAAAGCGATAACTAACAATAAGATCTTTTACACTAGTATAAAGACGGTATTTAAAATCGGAATTTTAAATGAACTGAAAATTAAAATAACCGTCATATACAATATGGTCATGAATGTTTTAATTGTTGAAAGAAACTTAAATTACGAAGAATAACGACGTAACAGTAACGATTCCCTCTTTCTCCGTTAAGAATTTTCGAAGAAAGTTTCTTAAAAATAAAAGAAAATGGAATGGCCACTACATATTAAGATATTTGACAATAGACGATTGTAAACAAACAGCAATAAATGGGATGATGATTTAGCAATTAAAACTGAAAGCATATAAAAAGAAATAAGCGAATATGCATACAATATTGTATGCACTCAAGAAATAGGAATTACTTAAGAAATTATGAGGTAGATAAACAACAAAATAAAGTACTGCATGCAGCAGAGATTAAATGACAAATCAACAAGTTAAGAGTGTTTCAAATTGCGCGGTTTTTTTAAGAATAAATAAAATATAGATGGGGCACTGAATTTGTCTGGGTATGTGGGCATTTAAAAAGTGTGGTGTATGACATTTATAAAAATGGCTTGGTTTGTGAAAGGGTTGCTGAAGATCCTGAAATGTCCATTAGACGACGTTCACAACAACTTGGACTTAGTGGATTAACAACATGGCGTATTTTACACAAGGATTTAGCTCTGAAGGCATATAAGGTTCAAATAATACAGGAACTGAAGCCATTAGATCATTAAAAACGTCGTTCATTTGTCAATTTCGTCAATGAACAACCAGCTGATTTTTCTCAAAAAATAATGTTTTCCGATGAGGCACATTTTGAACTTGGTGGCTATGTTAATAAACAAAATTGCCGTATCTGGAGTGAGGAAATTATTCATGAGAAACCTATGCATCCTAAACGAGATACTGTTTGGTGTGTATTATGGTCGGGTGGTGTAATTGGACCTTACTTCTATGAAAATGCTGCCGGTGAAGCTGTAGCTGTCAATGGTGATCGATATCGTCGGATGATAACTGAATTTTTGTGGTCTCAATTAATGAGTATTGATTTAGAGGATATGTGGTTTCAACCGGATGGCGCTACACCTCACTTTGCACACGAATCAATTGATTTATTGAGAGAAAAATTTCCTGGACGTGTAATCTCAAGAAACGGTGATGTTAATTGGCCACCAAGATCATGTGATTTGACACCGTTAGACTATTTTCTTTGGGGTTATGTGAAGAGTCAGGTTTATAAAAATAATCCACAATCAATTTGACAATTAAAGAGATTTAAAAAAGTAACGAGTACAAGAATAACTATTACGAAGTACAACTACAACATACATGGAAAATAACAGCATACAAGTATGTAGCTTATAGCAAAGTTAATTAAATGATAAAAGCGACCAAAAAATTAAGGTTCAGGCTTAAAAGTTACCATAATTATTGAATCGATAACTGAAAAAAAAAACAAAAATTCAACAAGTAGTAGCAATGTTTAAATAAATTTCTTTAATTTTTTTGCTCTAGTGTATTCTCATCGTGTTAACTAGATTTTAATAATTTCATCTTCAAGGTAAATGATGCATCCTTTATCTTTTATTAATGTGCATTATACATATGATGTCTTGCCTTGTATTGTTTTACATTTATTATTGTCAAATTATAAAAGCAGTTTTTGTATCTAGCAATAATAGTTACGATTACTTTGATATGTAACTTTTTGTTTTGGGAAACCTTGTATATTATATATAAGATTTCTTTAAGTAAACAAGGCACCTATCCTACCAAATATGTTTATTTTAACAATGGGCTCGTCATCTGTAATGTATTGTATGATGTATTTTAATTAAGCAGTGGAAAAATGAAAAATTAATGCATGGATATGCAAATCATGACATTTTACCAGTGCTCGATAAGATAAGATGTTTAAATAGTTTTATTTGCATTTTTATATAATCAAAAAATGGTCGGATTAATCATTTCTAAAAATTCTTGCTATTTATTCTTTAATTATGAATTGAATTATTATGGCTGGATTTTATCTACAAATTTTTGTGATATGTAAATTATAAATATAACATAAATTACATGTATGCAAAACTATGTCTCCTTTAGAAGATAATATGCATAATAGGTAGGCTTAGGACGTGTCCAGGGATTTAATTTTGCTCTTACATTTATCGTTCGTAGAGCAGTCTGCTGAGATATCTCACCAATTTATTACAGCTAAACCTTTTCTATGGGATAGTCGTATATCAAATAATCTTAGCAGAGCCGGTCGCAGGTATATTTGTGCATATTTATTCTACGAGGGCCGATCACTAATTAGTGAACCTGATGACAGAGAGAAGCACTAATAACTTTTTTTTTGTTTTCAACTTGCCAATCTTTCAAAACATATCTGTGAAAATCTACGTTTATTATGTATAAGTGGAGTATCAAACATTTATTAAGTTTCTATTTTTCAAGCTCAAAGCAAACAATGAAATCAAAGATGTGTTGGAGCTACCTACAAGGATCAATCTCCAATCGTCAGTCTTGCAACCATAAAATAATGGACATCTGAGCTTAAATGTGGTCGAATCAGTATATTTGACGAATAACGCAGTGGACGTCCAAAAGACGTGTATACATGATACGGTTCTAGGTAATCATCCAATAAAATTACACGAAGTAGCAAAGGCTTTACACATTTCGTGTGGATCAGTGGTTTCGATTTGCGTAATGAATTAAGTATGAAAAGATTTTTGTAAGATGGATGTCGTATTTAGTGACTGGACCACAAACGCGAGCGAGAACATATTTTAGCTCCCAATTCAGTAAAATTAAGACATGATCCCAAAGATTTTTGGCACTGAATAATAACGTTTGATGAAGCTTTGAATATACGGTTATACTCGATATGAAGAAAAAATTGAACCAATGGACTGAGGTTGGCACAAGTGCCTCGAAATGCTTTCGGAAAGGTTATGGCTACTATTTTTGGGGACTTTAGTGGGATTATACTTATACTTAATGCAAAAGGCTCTGTCTAAAGTAAAAAAGTGCTTTTTGTTCAAGTAAAATGACATTCATGAAATATATTTCGAACTGCTTTCGTATCCAGCTTATTTCCTAGAACTGGTTGTTCCAACCTGAAGACTTCGTTCGGTAGCAAAGGATTTGGATCGAACGAGGAGATAATCACTGAAACCGATACATATTTCGATCAGTTTGATACTCTTCTTAAGCAATGGAAAGACTTGAACATCGGTGTACTAAATGTAATGAGTTACAAGGAAAATAAGTTGAAAAATAAAATAATTTTTTTGCTTGTGTTTTCTCGTCGAGACTTGCTAATTATTGATTCGGTCTCGTAGTACAAGATAGAAACAAATACACCACTTTCATATTATATCGTATGTAATAATTTATTGTTTGACTTCTTTTTTCTAGATTTTTCCTCTTGAATTTTCATCAATTGACATCCTATTTGTTTAATATATTGATTTTTAGTCTGCTTTCAAATATTTATTGATAAGAGTGGTATCTTTTTTAAATTAGTAGTTTTGTAAGTGATTTTCTTTTTAAAATACAATCTGCAACTAAATATTTTTACTAGGAATTGTTTTACAAAGGGTACTAGGAAAGTTTTGCAATATGACGTAACCATGAATCGTAGGAAGCTGCTTGTTGCTGCATGTTGAGACATGTTTATACGTGCATAGTAGGCGCCGCGCCATGTCGATGGGCTCAGTCCATTAGCAGTGAAAGTGTAAAGTGCTTGCTATGGCATCGTGGTCCCGAAATGAGATAAGGGCAGTTTTGCGTTATAATTTCTTGCGTGGTTCAATGTGGACAAACTAGGTGATGTTTGTCCACATTGCACAACGATATTCAGGTGGTATAGAGAATTCCAAAGGCGAAATTTAACTGCGTAAGATGCTAAGAGGCCGGGAAGGCCATGAACGTCAATTACGGAGGAAAACGTTACTACTGTGACGAAAATGCTTGGCGAGAACAGGCGAGTGACCTACCGACAGATAGAGGGTACTTCAGGCCTAAATGCATCAGCAATTAGTTCGATTCTGCATGATCATTTGCACGTGAAGAAACTTTGTTCTCTCGGGTGCCGCATCGACCGACTGAAGAGCAGATGACACGACGTGTGACTTGGTGCCGGGAGATGCTAAAAAAGTTTAATAAGGGACAATCTCGGTATGTGAACAACATCGTGACAGGTGACAAGACTTGGCTGTACTATTACGATGTGTTGACCAAAGCTCAAAACAAAGTTTGGGTATTTGATGATGAGGACACACCCGTAGTTGTCAGAAAATCCCGATCTGTAAAGAAGAAAATGCTGTATTTTTCAAATCGAAATTGTGGATCCACACAGATTCTGTAAAGAAGAAAATGCTGTATTTTTCAAATCGAGTGGAATTGTGGAACGCGTCGTGTTGGACACACAGAAGACATTCACAGCTAAGTAGTATTTCTTTGTACAAAGTTGTAAACTTTCCTAGTGCCTTTATTTTTATTTTAATGTATTTCTACTAAAAAATTTTAATTTTTATTTGAGTTATTTAAATATATATTTATTTGAAAATATTTAATACCTCAAGAGTATTTAAAGTGTTACATAATTTCTTTATTGTTTAAGCCTACTTTCTATATATCTTGATTTTATGTAGAAAAAATCTTTTTGGTGTTGAAGAAACAAGTCACGATAATCGTTTGGAAAATGCAATGGAATGAGCAATTCCAAGTCATATATCAGGTTGTAACATAAATCCTCTCCGAAAATTTGTAAAACTTGTTTATTAAATTTTTGTATAAAGATATCAATGCTCCATTATTTATTACCGCTCATCTTTCGCATATGCCAAAAAATTCTTCGCAAAAAATAAAGTTACTGCAACATCTTCTTGAATAAGCTTTTTCCATCAAGGTGGTTTTGTAAGCCACCGTACAAGGAGTACGGTGGATGTGAACTTCTTCCAATTTCTGAGCACCCTCGCTACAGTGGAACAGAACACCGCGTCGATTGACCAGTGCTGGGCGTTTTTTTCCAGGGCTTCCATTAAACGGTCGACTTTACACTGTTTCCATTCCCAGCATCTCAAAATGAATGAAAATGTTTTCATTGGATGCAGTCCAGCTTTAAAAGCCATTGATGTTGACGCTTAATATTTTTGTATTGCAGTTTTCATCTCCGGTAACAATTTGATTTAAAAACGGAGCACGGAGATGATGAGAGTGCATTGAAATGCACACATCAATACGATGTTGGAGTTGTGCTGGCGATAGTTCATGCGAGTACCCTTTTCCTAACTTTACCACTTTTCCCAATGATTGCAAACTTGTATAGTCATATGACTTACGGTTTAAAGATTATTTTCAACCCGGTTTCGGAGAAGGCCGCCCGGTACGCTCGTCATCCTTCAAACTGGAGACTTTTCAAACCATCTCCGACACATGTATTCAGTGCCATAGACACCTTGAATGGAAATTTCCTTTTTTGTAAAAAGCATAAACAAAGTTGTATTGCAAAACTTTCCTAGTACCCTTTGTCACTTAGCCCAACTTTATTTTTATTTTAAAGTATTTCTACTAGAAAAATTTTAATTTTTATTTGAGTTACTTAAATATATATTTATTTGAAAATATTTAATACCAAGTGTTACATAATTTCTTTATTGTTTAAGCCTACTTTCTATATATCTTGATTTTATGTAGAAATCTTATATATGCGAGTTGCTGTCACGATAATCGTTTGGAAAATGCAATATATGTTACAAGTCATATAGATTATCTTCTTATAACAGTTATGTATGGTATTGTTCTAAAACAATCAAATCGAAATAACCACTGTGTTATTCAACATTTGAGAACAAGAACACATTTAAAAAATATGAACAACAATTTCAACCTCGAGCTTCTGCAATCAAAAGTCAATGATTCATCTTTGAAATCATTTCTAGAAAAATATATCAAGAGACATGTTCCAAATAATACTTTTTGGCGATATCAATCTACCTGTTATAAAAAAGTTATATACCAAAATATTTTGAACCGTTGTGTAGTGACCCCATTTCTACCAAATTTCTAATTTTAAGTACACGATGTAATAAGTGAAGTAATATACAACACCCATTCGTTACAGGTAGAAAGATATGTTTGGTTCTGACACTAAGCAATGGGAGAGTTTGTCTTTATTTCTTTCAGTTTCTGTGGCATTACGGTAATTTTTCATTCTTTCCTGTCTATATATTTCGCTGTATACTACAGTACACTCCTGGGGCGTTCTCGAATATGTCTCGCAGGAAGTCCTAGTCCTAAGTTTGGTTTGTTTCTCTCTTTTGGTAAACTCTTATGTTAATGCGTTAAAGATAACAATGTTTATTTAATGCGTAATAGGACAATATTTTACTTAGAATTTTAAGAAAATATTTTAAAGGTGGTTTGAAATTTGTTACTGTTTTTTTGTAGGAGGGGAACGAAATTTTCCCTACAGGACCAGATGGTAAAATCATATTTAGCGATGATGATTATGTGGGTACATGGAAGGCCATGGAAGCATTATATAAAAAAGGCCTAGTAAAATCTATAGGCATTTCAAATTTTAATAGAGATCAAATTGAAAGATTACTGAAAACAACTGAAGTAGTACCGGTTACAAATCAAGTAAGTTTTCCCTATTACTTTCTTTCGTAGATCAACAATGGTATTTCTAGTGTTGAATTATACTCATAGTCATTTATTGCAGATCGAGTGTTCACCCTTTTTAAACCAAAAAAAATTGGGCGACTTTTGTGCATCCAAAAACATCACCATTACTGCTTACAGTCCTTTGGGATCCGGTGATCCAAAACTTTTGGACGATCCCAAATTCAAGGAGATGGCCACCAAGTACAAGAAAACAACGGCGCAATTATTGATAAAGTATCAATTGCAACGTGGACATATTGTTATACCAAAGTCAGTGACTAAATCTAGGATTGCCGAGAATATAAATATCTTCGATTTTGAGTTATCTACTGAGGACATGAATTTCTTGAACAGTATAGATTGCAATTTAAGAACATGTCCCTTTGAAGGGTAAGCTAAATTTAGAGAGGAAATTATAGGGGTATTTATATATGTTTTTTGTTTACAGGACTGAAACGCACAAATTTTATCCGTTCCATGCTGAATTTTAAGAACCAGGGAAATTGGAACTAACGCAAATATGAATTTGTTGTTTTTATCAAATATTAAAATATTTTTCATTGAATAAATTTAAGAAAAGCACTCTTGTTTTATTTATTTTAATGTGAATAAGATAATCTATTAAGTTGGTGATGTCTTATTAAGAGGCTAATCAAAAGACCACCCACAAAAATTATTATAGAGATCCAATATAACAGTATGGAAATTCCAACAATGCTAATCAAGATAATACAAAGGGTACTAGGAAAGTTTTGCAATATGACGCAACAATGAATCGTAGGAAGCTGCTTGTTGCTACATGTTGAGACATCTTCATACGTGCATAGTAGCCACCGCGCCACGTCGATGGGCTCAGATATTCATTAGCAGTGAGAGAGTAAAGCGCTTGCTATGGCATCGTGGTCACGAAATGAGATAAGGGCAGTTTTGCGTTATAATTTCGTGCGTGGTTCAATGTGGATAAACTAGGTGATATTTGTCCACATTGCACAACGATGTTCAGGTGGTATAGAGAATTTCAAAGGAGAAATATAACTGTGGAGGATGCTAAGAGGCCGGGAAGGCCACGAACGTCAGTTATGGAGGAAAACGTTACTACTGTGAGGAAACTGCTTGGCGAGGACAGGCGAGTGACCTACCAACAGATAGAGGGTACTTCGGGCCTAGATGCACCAGCAACTCGTTCGATTCTGCATGATCATTTGCACGTGAAGAAACTTTGTTCTCTCTGGGTGCCACATCGACTGAAGAGCAGATGACATGACGTGTGACTTGGTGCCGGGAAATGCTAAAAAAGTTTAATAAGGGACAATCTCGGTATGTGATCAATATCGTGACAGGTGACGAGATTACGATGTTCTGTCGCGGTCGCAAAATAAACACGTGGACACTGCGTTAAAGACTTAACTGTACCACCTTCAGTGATGCGTGTGGACTTGGTCATGTTCTGTCGCGGTCGCAAAATAAACACGTGGACACTGCGTTAAAGACTTAACTGTACCACCTTCAGTGATGCGTGTGGACTTGGTCATGGCCGGAGAAGAAGTCTATGTGTTTTACACGCGGGGACTTTTAAGAAAGAACCCGTAGGCTAAGGGGTAGGATACTGGTCATGTTTGAATTAACCAATAGGGAAAGAGAATAGGCACGCTAGAAATTGGCGCGCTAAAGATATTGGCATAAATTAAAATTGCGATATCAATTTCAATATAAGTTCCTAGCAGATAGATATCTAGACAGAATAATAGACATGTATTCTGTGTGAAAAATAGAAGGATTAATATTTGAATCTCTATTGCATTTAGACATCAATACGCGGAATTAATATTAAATGTGAGTCAATGGAAAGTTACTAAGTTCCAGGTATTCGGCTTCCTAGAAAACGACGCGGTAGGGGTTGGTTTATTACAGCCTGACCGTACGCGACGAAAAGATTCCTGCATTTGTATATATCACAAAAAGGTCAAAATACGTAATAATTTATGAATTGAAAATCGAAATATTTTTAAATTAAAATAAACTAATTTAAAAAACATATAAAAAATTGTTATATATGCGGAGCGTAACAATAGTGAGTGATTACTTTGTTTCTGATTACAAAGCATTTGCTACTGGGATTAGAACGAATAAAAGTAGCTGAAAGGAAATTCGATGCCTATGACAAAAGAACATATTTACTTTAACTACCACTTAATAATATTGCGTAAATGCATTTTAAGTTAGGATGATTGATTAATTTACTTGTTTTGGATAACGTAAATATTAATTACGTAAATAAAAATTATAGTTTGTTAATACTTATCGATACATAAAAAAATAAAACAGACTGTTTTACATATTTTTTTATTTTAACAAAATATTTGTTCGACTTTATTGGCTTTTTAAAGAAAAACATAAACCAAGATTATATGTACTACATGTTTGCTTATTTTGTACAATAAGTTTAACCACAAAATACGTTATGATCGACTACTATATAAGAAATAAATATTCCTTCAAGCATGCAATAGTTGTATTTTGTATTTTGTGGCTTGTATCGCAGAATCGACAAAGATGACTAATGTATCTACCATTACGTTTAACAATGGTTATAAATATCCTATGTTCGGTTTAGGAACATGGAAGGTATATAAAAACAAAAGAAACAATAAAATTCTTTGTGATCCTAATATGGCTTTTAAAAATAATGCAACTTAAAGTATTACGATTAACAATGGATAAATTTTAATAATTTGTGGGTAATGTAATTTTATGTATTTATATTTATTATTTATGAAACAACGCTTAAAATTCTATTACAATTAATACAATTAAAATGGTTTACAAGTATTTTAGATAATTATGGCTTATTGATGGAAAAAACTTAAAACTTTTTAGTGTTTTTGTTTTGTAATCCATGCAAAAAAATTGGGTAATTATAAATATTTGTTTGAAACTGTTCTGAAAGTAATATTAATAGTTTTTTCTTCATTATTGAATAAATTAAATATTTCTTGTACAGAAGTTAACATATACGTTGATTGATTTAAAAAATTCTATTAAATAATGTACACAAAATATAATTATATTATATTTGATTCTTTCAAATAAACAACAAATAAAGAGTGTTTCAAATTGCGCGTTTTTTTTTTAAGAATAAATAGAATATAGACGGCGCACTGAATTTATATGAGTATGTGGGCATTTAAAAAGTGTGATGTATGGCATTTATAAAAATGATAAATTCTGTGAAAAGAGTTTTTAGAAAATTACGTGAATTTTATGGTTTACATAATCGTCCGTCTGAAAGCACTATTGGTCGAATTATTAAAAAATTTCAAGAGACCGGTTCCGTGGAAGATCAAAAAAGTGAAAAATACAGTCGCAGTGATCGTTTACAAGCAAATATTGGTTTGGTTAGTGAAAGTGTTGCTGAAGATCTTGAAATGTCCATTAGACGACGTTCACAACAACTTGGACTTAGTGGATCAACAACACTTAACTCTGAAGACATATAAGGTTCAAATAACACAGGAATTGAAGCCATTAGATCATTTAAAGCGTCGTTCATTTGTCAATTTCATTATGAACAACCAGCTGATTTTTCTCAAAAAATAATGTTTTCCAATGAGGTACATTTTAAAATTGGTGGCTATGATAATAAACAAAATTGCCGTATCTGGGGTGAGGAAAATCCGCGAATTATTCATGAGAAACCTATGCATCCTAAACGAGTTACTGTTTAGTGTGCATTATGATCAGGTGGTGTAATTGGAACTTACTTCTTTGAAAATGCTGCTGGCGAAGCTGTAACTGTCAATGGTGATCGATATCGTCGGATGATAACCGAATTTTTGTGGCCTGAATTAATGAATATTGATCTAGAGGATATGTGGTTTCAACAGGATGGCGCTACACCTCACTTTGCACACGAATCAATTGATTTATTGAGAGAAAAATTTCCTGGACGTGTAGTCTCAAGAAACGGTGATGTTAATTGGCCACCAAGATCATGTGATTTGACACCGTTAGACTATTTTCTTTGGGGTTATGGGAAAAGTCAGATTTATAAAAACAATCCACAATCAATTCCTGCTTTGAACGATGAAATTATTCGTGTCATTGGTGAGATAGAGCCTCAAGTATGTCAACATGTCATTGAAAATTTTAACAAAAAAGTGGACGTCTGTGGAGTTGCAAGAGGAGGCCATTTGGCAGATATTATTTTTCGCATATAGGTTTTTGAAAGCGAATGCAAATTGTTTGTTTTATTTATTCTTAAAAACAAACGCGAAATTTGAAACACCCTTTATATCTTTCTCTTCAAAAATTATTCCCTATTTTTATTAATAATTTTCCACAAACAATATTGTTTATATTAATTATATTAAATATTTTATAAATGTTAGCTTCTCAAATATTTTATCAATTAAATGCAGTCTGAGCCAGGTAAGGTCACTCAAGCAGTGAAAGACGCTATAGATCTTGGTTATCGTCATCTAGACTGCGCCCACATTTATAAAAATGAAAAAGAAATTGGTGATGCCATATCTGCGAAGCTATCGGAAGGTGTTATAAAGAGAGAAGAATTATTCGTTACCAGCAAACTATGGAATACGTACCACCGACCCGGTGCTGTAGAACCAGCTTTGAGGGTCACGTTGGATAATTTGAAGTTAACTTATCTGGATTTGTATTTAATGCACTGGCCTGCAGGTTTCAAAGTAAGTACATTGCGTAAATTATTGCTATTTTAAAAAGAATGAGGTGCAAAAGTCACGAAATAAAATAAAATAAGCAAAGGAAATGAGTAAGTTAAAATTTTATTGAATTGATAGCTCCGTCATTCGCATTGTTCTGTTAGCTTTCCTGTATAAGTTGATAGAGGAAAGTCATTACCGGTTTTCTCACAGATGTCGCTAGGCTTAAGTATGTAATGTTCTGATTTGATACATATATCATTTTATTCTACTGATATCAAGCTTCAAAGTTATATCTTGCGAAAGTAGCACTATCATAGGTGTATACCTCTTTGAAAATGGCGAGCTTTTTGCCTGAAAAAGTGCATTTGCATTTCGATCAAAAGAGAAAAGCCGCTGAAAGTCATCGTTTGCTCATAGAAACTTATGGTGACCATTCTCCAACTATATGAGAGGCATGGTTTCGACAATTTAAAAGTGGTGATTTCAATGTCAAAGGCAAAGAACGTTCTGGTATACTGAAAAAGCTTTAAGATGCGAAACTGCAGGAGTTATTGGATGAAGACCCAACCCAAACTCAGAAACAATTGGCAGAGACGTTAAATGTAGCCCAAGGAACGATTAGCGACTGATTACGAGCAATGAGAAAAATCTAAAAGATGGGAAAATGGGTGCCACATCAATGACAGGCAAATGGAAAATCGAAAAACCCTAAGCGCAAAAGATCAGGGTTATCACCTGGCGAAACCGGCCCATCGACTGCAAGGCCAAATCGTTTTAGTCAAGACAATGCTGTGTTTGGTAGGACCAGAGTGGCGTCGTATATCACGAATTGTTGAAACCTGGTGAAATAGTTAATACTGATCGCTACCGATAACAAATTATCAATTCGAGCCATGCATTGGTAGAAAAACGTCCAGAACGGGCCCGAAGACATGGTAAAGTGATTTTACAGCGCGATAACACGCCGGCTCATACAGCAAAACCGGTCAAGAAAGTGTCAAAAGCACTTGGGTGGGACATAATATCACACCCGCTGCACTTTCCAGACCTTTTCCCGTTCGACTGTCACCTTTTCACATTAATGGGACACGCGCTTGCAGAGCAGCACATCGCCAATTTAGAAGTTAGAAAATGGCTAGATGAATGGTTTTGTTCAAAAACCAAACAATTTTTTGGGATGACATCCATAAATTGCCTGAAAGATGGGCAAGATGTGTAGAATCAAATGGTCAATGCTTTGAATAAATAAATTTTTCCATTTTCTTGAAAATTATGTACCTGGTAAATATATTTTATAGGATACGTAACTCACTAGGCATTTCATTAGTGCTTAAACATTTTAAACGGAATTAGAATCCGGTGACTAGACATGTAACACTATTATTTAAACCGTTTGTATTTTTTGTGCAAATACTTGAACAATATTCTCGTTTTCTGTTATCACAAAAAATTATTTTAAAAAGGATAAAATTAAGTATCTGTCAAGAATATGAGGATGGGCAGAAAAATCCGTGGAATGATGGATATATGTACCAGTTTCAGACCAATGTCATTAAGTAGTTCTTTTAGAAAGGTTTATCAACAACAAACATAATAAGAGGAAGGATAATCTGAAGAAATCGGCTTCTTCATTTTTCACTCTCGACAAATGGGCTCGTGAACTTAAGTGTGTCCTATGAGTGTTAAAGAAATAACACGTAGTGGATGTTCGAAATCTGCCACTATACCGGAAATTGTTGAAAATGTGCATGCTGTGGGGACCATCGTTTGTAAACGACTGAAATAGCGGAGGCTATTAATATGTCTAAAGAACGCGCATACCACATTTGAATAAAGAGTTAGCTATGAAGAATCTGTTCGTTAGGTGCTACATCTGCTCAGTGTTCATCAAAAGTAGGTGTTAATGTAAATATCTCGTGAGCGTTTAGAGCATGTTCGAAGAAACATGGTAGATTTTATGTATCGATTTATCACAGCAGATGAGACTTGGATTCATCATGGTATACAACAAAGATGGTTATTGCAATTGCAGGAAAGGCAATGGCTTTCATTTTTTGGAACTTAAAGGATATTTTCCTCGTTTTTTACCTTTCAAACGGCCAAAACATCACAAGCACATATTACGCCAGTCTGTTAAACAAATTAAAACAAAAAATTAATGGACAGTGTCCTAGTGTAGCCGAGAATAAAATAATTTTCCACCAAGACAGTACACGGCTCCATGCCTATGTTGTTTCTACAGAAGACAACGATGTTAAAGTTGTTATAGGAGCTTGTTTTAACGAACTTGAAAGTTCTGGATTTTATCAAGGAATGGAGATTTTGGACCAATTTTTTAATAACTAGGAAATACTCGGCGCGTGACACTACGCCTAAAAAATAAACGTTTTATATTTGGTTGAAAAATAGGAAGTTATTTTGTTTGTATTTATCGTGATTATTGCAATATATAATAACCATGGATTTTCCAAGTTTAATTTAGCAATACCTGTTCTAGCTCTTGACGTTTCTTGTATTTGAATTACAATGTTGCAAGTGAAAGTGATCTGATAGTTCTAAGATGTTTCAACACTAACTCATACATGCATAACACAAATACATGTATTCTTCGAATATGTCTGAACGACCTAAGGTTTGGCTGTCTGAATCTTACATCAAAAATCATATTCTGTGCAAATTTAGTTATAATCGATGCAGAATTTCTCATAACCTCTAAGCAAAAGTGTGATATGGTAAATTTGCGTCAAAGGCGCTGTACGACTGACACCAGAAAGACATGTCCGATCGATTTACAATTTTGTATTTCTCGTTTTTTCATCAAAAATAAATTTTCAGATAAATTTGATTGAAATCGATGAGGAATTTCTCATAGCCTCATTACAAAAGTGTTAGAAAAGCGTTTGAAAATTTGCAATTTACAGTGGTGAAAGTAAAAGAACTCTTTTTATCTAAAAATAATATTTGGTTTAATTTCACGAAGATCCGTTAAAAATGTAAGAGTCTATTCAAAACGTATATTGTATATTACATTCATGTGTTTACATCCCTAACAATTTAATACCAATAGCAGAGGGTGCTGGCAGGCCATGAGTTATTATTGCACTCGTTGTCCAAATTAAGATCGGGAAAATCACGAAAAACCTAGTATTTTTTTGCATTAAAATAATATTTCTTCGTATCTTCTAGACAATATGCAAGTAATTTTTTATTGCAGGAAGGTGAAGATTTGTACGCCCGTGATGCCGATGGAAAAATTCAATTTAGTGATTACGATTATGTCGATACATGGAAAGCTTTGGAAGCTGTGTACAAAAAAGGTCTTGTCAAAGCTATTGGTATTTCGAATTTTAATAAGGAACAAATCGAGAGATTATTAAAATCTGCTGAAGTAGTACCAGTCACTAATCAAGTATGTTCTAAAAGAATCCTGTACATAATTCCCTCACATAACTTCACATTTTCACATTCATTCTTTTTACTGATAATACTGCATCATACATTTTGAACTAAATAATATTTCTAATAATAATAATATAGATTAACTATTTCTAATATAAAACTTTAATTTAAAAAAATACATATATTAAAATATAATATAAATGTTAACATTTGTTTTAGGTCGAGTGTTCACCATTTCTAAATCAGAAGAAACTTTCGGAATTTTGCGCAAGTAAAAATATTAGAATTACGGCATACAGTCCTTTAGGACGTGCTGATCCTCAATTACTGGATGATAATAAGCTCAAAGAATTAGCCGCGAAATACAAGAAAACGGTCGCCCAATTGGTTCTGCGATATCAAATACAACGCGGCCATCTTGTCATACCGAAATCGACGACCAAATCGAGGATTGCCGAAAATATTACCATATTTGATTTTGAATTAACCGCCGATGATATGAATTATTTGAATAGTATTGACCGTAATTCGAGGACAGTTAAATTTGAAGAGTAAGTTTGGCAATTCAAAAATATGTAAAAAAAATCTAGTATTAGGTGAATTCCTATGAAATGTCTGATTCGATGAGCGATATTTAAAGCTCTACCTTCATTTTCTAGAGAATGATTTCTGTCTGTTAAACACACTTTCAAATATTGTTAAAAATCCGAATCTTAGAAGCTACTTTGAATGATTTCTATCTGTTAAATACATTTTCAAATATCATTAAAAGTCCGAATCTTATGAGCTATTTTGAATATTGTATACATAAAATATGACACGACCGATACATGAGAGATTAGTTTATCAAAACTGGTATTCTCTTCCATAACCTTTAACTGTTGAGAAAAAAAAGAATTAAAATCTTTTCAATTCGCTTGGAGGCGTCCTAATATCTCAGAAAGACACAAATACCATTAACAAGACTGAATATCTAGAGCTAATGAAGGTCGTGGGGACTTTTTTAAGTCCCTAAGTTTCAAAATTTTTGGTACTTCCCTAATGTAAAAGTTTCACTTGGTTCTTGTATTGAAAAACAGAAATGTTGTAGGCACTGATCTAATAAAATTGAAACTTGTTTTGACTGGCATAGTTGTCCAATTAGTAGCTTTGACAGTTACTGTAATCTCCTTAGGAACTTTTTCTATGTTTGTTTCTGTGTGTAGACTTTTCGTTAATATTTTATTTCAAAATTATTTAAAACAATTGAATTATCGTTTTAATATATTTAATTCATTTTATTCTGATCAATAATGTTGTATTAATAAATATTGCATTTCATTTATTTTTACAGCGCAAAAAATCATAAATACTATCCATTCAAGGCTGAGTATTAAAGAAGAGAAATAAAAGTTTTGATATGTCTAAAAATGGAAATTTCGAATAATAAATATGCTGAAGTAATAGGTTTTATTTTAAAATGAAAGTATTCTTATTAACTTCGTTTATTTTTTTTAAAACAATAAATATTTACAAAATCGTTAAATTTGATTATTTATTTATACATTTTAATATACCCTAGAAATATTCCTATTTAGTTATAATAAAATAATAATAATCCACGCTTTCACATCTCTAAACAACACTTATTAGAAGGGCCATTGATAATGCAAGAGTTATTACTCTCGCGTTCGTGGAACGATGTAAAATTTTTGATTGTCGTCATTTACCTTAAATGAAAAGGAAATCTACGGAAAACCTTTTTGGACAGCGTTCTTGAGTTCGATGATAAGATACCGGCGCCACAAATTTACGACTGGTTAAGTTTATTTCGTTTTATAAAGATTCTATTTAAAGAAAATTGTAAACCGAAACTCGATTATTTTTGAAGTTCAAAGTGCAAGTTATCTTATAATTATTAATGTAGTAACGGGTATAATTTCATAAATATATTTTTCTATTATAATTGGCTGGTATAATAATGCCATTAAAACATTGAATACGGTCTGCTTACTATTTACAATTTCTCTAATTTCCGTTGAATACATCGAAAATTTTCATTTATTTTATATTAAATTTAAGAAGTATAAAATATTCAATAGCAAATTGGAAAATTGGCAAATTAAATAGATTAAATATTATGTAGGGTCAATCACCACAAAAATTTCCAAGTTTTAAATTTACTATGTACGTACAGAGGAAAGGTCATGAAAGACGTAAAAAATTAGAAAAAAGGAATATAAGGAGTTTGTGTCTTAAGACTCTTATCGCAGGAGCTCAGTTTAGGGTCCTAGGAACGAGGAGTGCTTTAAAGGGCGAGGCGAGTGAGTGTTACAAGATTTGTCTTATGACAAATACTATAATATACTATTTTGTTAGTAGCAGAAATTGAAGTATGAAGAATGCTGATGGTATGTGTGAGCTTTTCCAAGAAGACCATCAATGGAAAGCAATTTAAGACATCGAACATTTTGCAGTGCATTATATACAGGGTGTTTCAAAAAGAATATACGTGTTTAGAATGCATATATTTGTTAAACTTTAAGACATACGAATATGAAACCTTACACACATATTTACGAACCTCTCAAGTTCGGATTACATGTGTTTAATATGTCCTCCATCAGCGACAGGAACAATAAAACATCGATACTCAAATTCCTCCCATACTCGGGCAAGCATGTCCTTCGTCTGTGATGTTATGGCAGTACGGATCCGGTTCTTCAACTCTTCCAGGTTCTGTAGGAGTGGTGGTACATAAACGTTGTCTTTAATGAAACCCCACAGGAAGAAGTCACAGGGTGTCAAATCCGGTGACCGTGGAACCCAGCTGAGACATGCTCAGTTGCCAGCTCCTTCACGACCAATCCAACGGTTCGGTAGTTCGGAGTTTCATTCAGATATTCACGCACTTGGCGACTCCAGTGAGGGGATGCTCCGT
>JAVIWB010003364.1:0-453529 GCA_031893035.1 Dermolepida albohirtum | reverse complement strand
TAGCAGTGAAGTGTCGGAATCGGCGTCTACATCGTCTTTAGGTTCTAACAGTTCTCATAGTAAAGCTCCAGGAGCCCAACTCACACACAAGCCTATTCCTTACAATAGACCCAACACTTTTAACCATCTTGAGTTAAAGCAATTGCTGTCAATAGAGAATGATTCTTCTTTAGGTAAATTTCTGATTGGTAATCATGAGGGAGTATTGATAAGTACCAATACTGTCATTGAGAATTCAGCTACATACATATGTATGTGCATAAAAGTTAATATATGTTTTTTGATCAAAAAGCTTTTTAGTTCCATAGATATGAAATCGCATATTCAACTTTGAGAATTTTAGCAAATGTAAAATAAATACAATGGTTGCACATTACTACACAGTAATAATGTATTAATAACAATAACAGACATAAACGTACCATTACAACACTAGGTCCAAGTTAGTTAGATAATTTACACAACAACGAGAAGAAACATGTACTTATGCATCAAAATGTTCTTTCTGCATATATGCTATTTTGTAAATCTATTGTCATATTTATACAGTGCGATCAAAAATGGCAAAACCGTTGGTACACCTGAAAAATTGATATTAAAATATTTCAGCTCCACATCTGCTTGGGATTTGTCATGCTTATGGGTATTGTGAAACATTTAGGATAAATGAAATTGACAATTTAAACAGAAATTTGATAATCATATGTATATTTCTTTCTGATGAAATAATTATTAATACCTATAAATTATGTTCGAAGTCATGTACTATCATTTTCCAAATGGACATGTAGAGCTCGACTAAAACCTGATTGCACATGATATGCGGAATGAGTAGTCTAAATATTTTACTAGACCCACTCAAAATATTGCTCTCAAAATTACTGTGTCAATAAGCATAATATAATATTGGCGGCAATTTCAAATTTATTTAGAATATGTCTTGATTGTATATATTTTATTAATTATTTTTCTAAGTTCATAACAGCAACTGTTTTTAAAAAAACATATGTATTTCATAAATCCAAATAAAGTGACACCACAATAAATTTGAAAAAGCATATTATCAAGTTAGATATATGGAAATATTGAGTTTTAAAATTGTCAAAAATTTAATTCAGTCATTATTATCATGTTTTTAAAAGAAAATTTCACTATATAAACTATTGAAAATATTAATTTTTTAATGCTTAATTTATAAAAATAAATGTATGAATTAAAGATAAGGTTAAAGGAAACATATCTTTTGTTTAGAATTTAAATATGAAAAAAAATAAATACATATTTTTTAAATTTGTTGTCCACTTATTTTTCAAAAAAGTAGGTTTTATTGAAGAAAATGTAAATGTAAAAAAATTATAATAAACATCAGATAACAAACAACACAATAACGTACACGATTACTGGAAAATGGTAACTTAAATAATGAGGTTATGTTTACGATATGCTGTTTGCAGACGGTACTATGCACAACATCACCTATTTCTATCTCACTTCTTTAATTTATAATACTTCTTCCTTTTCATCACTAAAACCGTCTTATGAACAAGTGCCCGTCTGTTAATAACTGGACTCTATTCTTTTTTTCAAATTTTGAAAAACATTCCGTGTTCCAGTACTAATGTTCTCAATTTAATTCTGAATTGCTGCCTTTAGTTTTTCAATGTTATGAAGTTTATTATGATAAATTTTATTTTTTAAGGATTTAAGTAAATGGAAATCTAACGGAGTTAGATCAGGTGATCTAGGGGATCTCCCAGTATCTATTGTATTTACAGTAACATTGAGGAAGATGTTTTCCATGTATTGCAATGTACCAGCAGCCCTATGCCCAGTAGCACTACTACTAATTTTATGTTTTTATATAGCCAGATAAGTGAACTCAAGCTTCATCTGCAGATGTTTTGTTTAATACATTATCATTAAGGAAGGAACCATTGACAATACTGTATTCGTACATTAAAATCTCTTGGAAGAAACTGATGAACTATATTCGTCTTTTATATAGGTGAAAGTGTAATTATTTCTATACTGCTGTGTGACAACTTTCATATGATCATTCTGCAATAAACAAAGTTCATACATATAATGTTAGTCAAGATTAAAGTGATTTGTATTTGTTTGCTGAAATAGTCTTCAAAGAAATTTATTTAGGCCCTGTAGGATTTATTGCCCTATATTTTCCTTAATAGCCGGAGTTATAGCTTTTAGTCTACTTGGAGATTTTCTTTTATTTATTTATTAAATGGTACAACATGGATTGAATATATCCATGAACTATTGTCATTCTGTCTGCTACTGCGAAAATACATCATAACAATGAAAGTCTCTTGTTCCAGAGTAAATGCCACTCTCGCTGGCTCTAAGAAATACTGTTTATCTACATATAAATAGTAGATAATAATACGAAATTAAGAAACAAAATTAATGATAGGAATAAACTGTCACAAACGTTTGTACGCCATTATCAATCATAAAATTTTGATTAGAATAGTTGTAAACTCGATAACTTAAAGTTTTCTGCTTCCAAAATGCCAACATAATCAATCATTTTTGATCTCACTGTATATTATACATCAATCGATATTTTATTAAATGTGTTAAATGAGAAAAAAGTAGGTCATTACTCAGTCAGTTGGTTTGGTATGCCATTTAGATGGCTTTCATTCATACTTTGGGTACCAAGCATCTATTATAAAGACCAAAAGCCAGTTTCTTATAGCAGAACCAAACTGTTTCATTTATTCATTCAGTATCTAATCTATTTTAATTGCTTTCCGATTCTTACATTTATTATAGATATATTCATTTATGAATAAAAGACGCCTCGAATTAAATTATTTAATTTATTGTTGTTTTAAATTGAGATTGAATTATTCAAAATTCTGGCCTTCTAAGCATAAATTGATATGAATAATTTTATTTATATGCTGAAGTATGGTTGTGCGCTTCTATGGGAATATTGTGTCATATAAGAAATTCTATACTTTTTGATCATCACGATTCACATTTATCAACTGCATTAATTTCTTGTTTTGCTTTTTAGCTTCTGAAATTGCGACATTATTTTTTTGTCAGTATAATGCAAATACCATTGAAAATCAAATCAAAAGTACTTTATTAATGAACTCTAATCGAATGTAGAATGATTCCTAATTAAGTACATGAATACGAATTGAATAATGTTTATAGTATTTTTTCTGTAGGTATTTTACACCTCTATCAAAACAATAATGTACATCATGGGTCATTCATATGAATGAATGAAAAGATTTTTCATCCCTGATTAACTCGTAAGCATCAGATTTACTTTAATAAATCCTTTAATTTTCTGTAACGTCATAGAAAAGGAAATATTTGTTTTATATATTTTGCTATAGAATTTTGGGGTACATATTTGTATTACATAATTTCATTCCATTTTTAGTTGCTATTTTGAGTTTGGCAAGCATTTATTGTGATATATTCATAGATATGTTTGACCATTTATTGTATTAATTTTCCCATTTTTTTATATTAGTACTGTGCATTGCTATTAGTATCGTTTACTGTTACCAATTGCCACTTTTAGTATATGTAATACTGTTTCAGAAGTGAAGTTGATACCTGAGTTTATATCTACTTTCGTTGTACTTGAGGAAAAAAGATTAAAGTTATTCGAAAAATGCAATAATTGCAGAATATATTACTTAAAAACTGTGCTACACTAGCGAATCAGTGCAGTTTCTTGTTAAAAATTCGTTCCTTTTCAATAGAAATAATTCATTGAAATGTTTGTTTTCAGAAGTGACCATAATAGTATGCCTTTTGGTTAAATAAACATACTTTTATTGTCACACTAAGAATTCCTAAAAATTAATAACTCACTGCCCCTTTGTTACTCTATTGTGTTTCAGAATTGACAGATTTGATTGATCTTTTAAAGGTTGTGACGTTCGATTGGCGTTATTTCTTATCGGTGCATAATATATAGCGTTTGTATGTGTGTAACAGTAAACATTTTACTATCAAAAGAAAACGAAAATACCGATAAAAATTACCTCTAGATCGATAGAGAAATATTGGTATACTTCAGAATTGCTGCCAGATAAGTCATTAAATTTATTTAAATTAGGTTGTCAAAAATTGTATACAAAATAGAATTAATGTTTTCAAATGTTTTTAGTTACAAAACGAATAGCTGTTTAAAGTACATATTTGTTACTCCACGGCAAATATTTAATCATTGCGAGTTCATTTTATATTGAGAAGTCTGATCAAATTGTAGCGTTCTTCACTGAAAATGTAGTATATATATGTATATATATGTATATATATATATATATATGTATATATATATCTATATATATGTATATTACATTGCCACAAGATTTATTTCTCGAGTTGTACTCGACATCCTCCATCATCTGGCAAATTTTTGTTTGGACATCCAAATGATACTATCAAAAAATTCGTATAATTCGAGTTGGCCAAAATTCTGTTAGAGGTATCCGTATCGCGTGCTGTATATTGAAACTCTATATTTAACTTTTAGCCAGCACATAATTAGGCGTCTAGAAACTTGGCAACTATGTACGTAGGACAAAGATTAACCGCAGTTAAATGATTTTGATCAATATAATATAATATTTAAAGAACACTAGCAATATCTACTAACAAATAGAAATGTTGATGCTAATTTTCAATACGTCTACCCAACTAATTGATGTAATACAAATAAAAATATTCAATTTTTGTTTGGAAAGAAACTTAAATTCAATATATTGTAAAGCATAAAAGGAAAAATAGAAACGTAACCACTTACTGATTGTTGATGCAATTTGTCATTGGCGCAATAATTTTGTCTTTTATCTTTATTTTTTGTACCAATTTTAATATTTTACGTTTTTTAATACATTATTTCAATTGTTACAGAATTGTTCATTCATTTAGTTAATAAATTTACCATTTTATTGAATATTATAGATATATTTCTATCTATCTAAAGTAATTTAACTTTCTATAAATTTCTTTCTGTAGCGTTTAAAAGATTACTTGAACATGAAGGTGATAAGGCTGTGTTATTGTTAGACAAAACGTTGAACATGAGTCTTATATTTGGCTTTTAGAGACTACAACATCTATAGTAGATACAGTAACAATTTCAAAAACTTATAACGGCAATAACTAACTATAATAACAGTAATAATGCCAAATTTAGGCTTTTTTGGTATGTAAAGAATATAGATTTCTTGTGGATTTAATTTCTTTACGTAGATTCGTGTTAAAATTTTGTAGGCAGAACATGATCCTTCATGCAATATATTCCAATATTAGCATTATGCTTGTGATAGTGTTGTCGCATGATTTCTTAAACGATATAAATGAAATCGGGTATGTGTTCAGTGAAAGTGAATCATGCCATTATAATGTTTGTAATGCATATTTCGTTAATTAATTTGGCTATATATTATCTGAACCCTATAAAAATATTGCATTGATGTCAAAAGTGGGATAAAATACAAGACAGCATTAATAAATAAGTGAAATCATAAAATAATGAGACGAAAGATGATATTCTTGCTATGGCTACAAAACAACTAAAAATTCCTGATTCGAAAGTGATTGAGTTAAAACCTGATCCGAAAGTACGTGATAAAGAAGCGTTTAGAAATAAAGCGAAGCATTATTAGCGACTTTGAGATGCACCAATAAAAGATGCCGAAGAAAATTATTTGTTTGATATTGGGGGGAGAGGGACAGATTGATATGAATTGCCTTTTTAAAACACTGGAGCGAAAGTCAAAAAGTATAGATAAACATTTTACTCTTCTTCTTCAAGAAGCCTCTATCCTGAAGATTGTATACATTGCAGCCGAATAGAAGAAATGTCAGCTAATACCCTTAAAACTACCATGGTTGATGATTGATAGCAACCATATAATTTGCATATAGATCAAGAAGCGGATCCTAACTTTGCGGCCTTTTTAGGGCGGAAAAGAAACGACTATAAACCACTATGGTAGAAAATTTCTCCTTTCTCGCATGATCTAGAAAGCATAGAGGCCTAATAGAACTTCCAAGTTTTTCTAAAACGCATAATGGAAAATCCGGATGGAACAGAGCGTAAAATGCAAATGGTGACTGTCCTTTTGGGTGAACACTTTGGCGTTCATAAACCATTCTAGAAAGTTTGTCTGAGATTTCGTTGAGTATATTGT
This sequence comes from Dermolepida albohirtum, assembly GCA_031893035.1. Taxonomy (NCBI): domain Eukaryota; kingdom Metazoa; phylum Arthropoda; class Insecta; order Coleoptera; family Scarabaeidae; genus Dermolepida; species Dermolepida albohirtum. The sequence continues at coordinate 447,332 of JAVIWB010003364.1, read as the reverse complement.
TCTCGTGGCATTAAAGGAGTGGTGCATATGTGTTGATTGCTCCACACGAAACTGATCACGGAAACTCCAATGCGTAGTTATGCGACAATATAATGTAAAGAGCTCTATGAAAAATCGCTATAAATGCAACTGAGCCTTTTTCATAAATACATAATAGTCGTAATGAACTATTGCACTAAACGGGTCGAAGCCTATGCCTTGCAAAATCTAGAAGCAAGACCCTTTACGGATTTAATCGTAAATGAGTTCTTCTGTCACTTTGGAATACTCTTGGAACTCCGTTCCGACCAAGGACGAAATTTTGAAAATATGTATGTACTCTTGGAGATTCAAAAAGCAAGAACAACTTCCTTACATCCGTAATCAGATGGAATTATAGAGTGAACGAGTAGAATATTGATCAATCATTTATCAAAGGTAATCTCTGAACATTAGAAATATTAGGACGAGTACTTAACATTCCTAATGGTACACTGATATCCATTCATGACACTACTGAGAGGATTACATCGGTAGTCTGCAGCAGAAATTAAATAATTCTCGTAAGTGAGCACGACATAATTAATATTCGCTAGCGACGAAATGAAAGAAATCTATAAAATTAACGTTAAAGACAACGACTAGCGAGCAGGCTATTTAGTTTGGTTCTATAGCCCGCAATGTCGCCTCAGAGCATAGCAACGCAAAGAATTGTACATACTAATCGAATAGCCCCATACTTTGGAAATAAAAATGACCATGTCCTCGATTTACGTCAAACGGATAATCAATATGTAGAGCTAACTTTTGATGACTATGAGATAACATTCTCGCTCGCGAGGAACCTGGTTTGGAGTGACCGTCAAGAAACATCAACATTTGTTTACAGTACCGCTGGATTATACATCGACCCGTTACATAGCCCAACACCAGCAAATGTCTACAAATTGCCAAAGAATTTAAAAATAAATTTGGTAGATTAGGAGAACTATGTCAGCAATGATCAGCTATTGTGATAATCCTACAAATGTAGAACAACGAACAGTTTATTTTTTTATTTCATCAGAAAGAAGCTGTCCGACTAGAGGTCAGCAACCTGTCGTGTTTTATGAGAGGCTCTAATTCATTTGCATGTACAAATGTTACATCAGAATATCTTGAAATTATCAGTACCAAAACTGGGTTATATCGATTAGACCCGAGAAGTTTGAAGTATTGTTCCAACATGTTAGTGACAAGGTTTCAGTCTGCAGTTATCAACCCGAATACGTTCTCCTAATTAGACTATTTAAACTCGAAGACTGCTACTTCTATGTAACGTCACATTGTAACAAGAGAGATGCGCGCAAATTCCGTAATCGTTAATAGGAATAGAAACCATGTTTCAGGAAGCAATTTTTTCTTAAGAAGAATGCAATGGCGCATGATCAAGTAAATTAAACGACATAAATAAAAATTGGGTATATACCAAGTAAATATTTAAATACATATTCATATCATCGTAGTTTTTGTAATTAAATATATATATATTTCGTTAATTGATTTTTCTGTATGTATGGTTTATTAGATACTAAAATATTGACGAATGCTGTTCTAACAGAAACCAGTGGTCTGGAGCTAACAAATACAATGCTTAAATATATGATATGAAATTCATTTCAACCCTCAAAGTCAATTAACAATTCTTAGAAATATTTCTTTGTAAAATGCGTCATTTTGTGATATATTTTACATGTTCAAGATAAATAATCTGTCTTATATAATAGGATAGAATACTAATTGTATTTAAAATTTAAATTTTGTCATTCACCCCCGTTTTGGATGAATAACATGCCTAAAACGAGGTGGAAGAGAATATTGTATCTGTAGAGGCTTTTACAAAATAAATTTTGTGATATATATAAATTCAAATTTTTTAACGCGTGTAATGGCAGACGTGAGGTTTTTTACAAACGAAGGCATCAATGAGCTCATTAAAATGTTACAATGTAAGATATTGACTTTTATTAAACTGTATCGGCAACGGTGCTGGATGCTCAATGCACTAATACAAGAAAAATAATATACATTAGGATTGCTGAACTGAAAGGTGTTATTTATTTTAGACATGTCATTGCTAATAGAACGAAAAGAGCTCAGATTGATAAAAATGTGAAAATTGTAAAATTTAAACTACGTTCAGAAATGTAACAGTCTAAAGCGAGAAAGTAATATATTTGACTCAAAATCGACATTAGAGCTTTCATTTTCTAGGACGCCAAAATGATAGACGGATGTACATACATATAATACATATATATGTACGTATGTACAGTCCGCGGCAGAGAAAACGGAACTTTTTTAAAATAGTAATTTTTAGTGGCGCTATCTATTAAAAAAATATTCGTCGGTAAGGTAGATTTTTCACCAATCTTATGTCAAAATTCATGACATTTGCATCATTAGAAACAGAGAAATTGCGCATAAGGTAACAGTGTGTATTTGGCATTGGTCGGAAAATGAATTGTGAACAAAGTAAATATAAAGTTCTGTTTTAAACTCGCTAAATCGTTCACTGAAACGTTTAATTTGATGAAACAAATGTATGGTGATGTGTGTTTATCACGTACGAGTGTGGATGGGTGGTATAAACGATTTAAAGACGGTCGTACGAGTGTGGATGGGTGGTATAAACGATTTAAAGACGGTCGTACGGATATAAATGACGATGAACATTCTGGTGCAAAAAAATCTGTGGTTACGGAAAGGAACATCGAACTTGTGCGTGAATTTATTAGAAATGAGTCGAAATCCTCATTGCGATACGTGAGAATTAAATTAAATATTTCCAAAGATTTAATTCATCGCATTTTAACAGAGTATTTGGGACACAAGCTATCTGAAATCAACATTGTACAGACTTAATTAAAGACTCAAAAAAGAACGAAAACTTCAGGTATTCTATTGTAACTGGTGATGAGACGTGGTGTTTTCAATATGATCCAGATACCAAGCGTCAAATGTCTGAATGGAAGCAACCAAGCGAAGAGAGACTGAAAAAAGGACGTTTGGAGAAGTCAAAAGTGAAGACAATGTTGATTTGTTTTTATGATTCGGAAGGGATAGCGCACAAAAAGTTTGTACCAACTAGTTAAACAGTCAATGCTGTATATATCTTGGTATTATGAAGCATTTTTTGGCGTGTATACGTCGTGTACGCCCTCATTTTCGCGATAGCAGATCCGTTACATGATAATACACTATCTCATCACTCGACGCTTATTTCCGATTTTCTAACTACAAATGGCATCTTAATCATCAACCATCATCAGTATTGTGTAAAACGTTGTATTGAAGCCAAAGGCGACTACTTTGAATAAAATAAATGAATTTTATTTGTTTTTATTTTAAAAAATTTCCGTTTTCTCTGAGACTGTTTATGTATATATAGTAATCAGAATTTGGCGATTTATCGTTTATGATATATTTGCCTATTTTCACACCAAGAATGAATATCGGAGTAGATGGTAGTATATGTGTTGTCATTTGACTATTCATTTTAATTGTAATAACTTTTTTTTTTTTCATTTTCCAAAAACTACTGTATTCTACAAAATATTTTTGTAAACGATTTAAACTGGAATAAATTCTTGCGGAGGAACAAGAAAAGAGTTATACCTGGGACAAACTGAAATGTTAAATTTTAACAGATTCTTTCCTCTTATGATTAGTGTATAAAAATATTTCTTGTTGTTTTTAAAAAGTTTTCTTCGTCCTATTTAAAATTGAATTTTAGAGTCTTCCGAAAATCATTTGCATTGTGTGTCAATAACGTATAAGTGTTTCGTGCACACGAATACTCACATTAAATTTATATTTCTTAAATACATTAAAAATATATAAATAGTACGTATCCGGGTAATATGATGTTTTCAACTTTTCTATTGATGTGTAAATACAAAAAAATACTAAACACGTACTTATAAAAAAGATATCAAAGAAAACAAAAACATAATATACAATAGGCGGAACTTTAAACGAGAACATACATTTAATACGAAGGTGGCCGAAGATCGATCTCTCGCTGCGCTGTTATAAGCCGCGAAAGTCATTTTATTGAAATCGGTGTCAGTATACTTGTTATGTAATAATATATACTACTAAAAAATAACTTCCATTGACAAAAAAATATTATTTCAAAATTGAATATTTCCAATATCACTTTTGTTACCTACAAGAATAATGTTAAGCAGGAGCATTGATAGATAAGTTCGAGAAATACAAACAATGGTTTACAAATAGAAACTGAAAGATAAACCATCTACACATAAACAAAGTAAAACAATCTTCTTAATGAGGAAACTAAGTCAATACTTCTAAATAACATTTAAAAATACTTCGAAGTACAAAATAAACAGTTAATAAAATATAGGAAATAAAATCCTAATCACCACAAATTAAAATTTATTCTTAAAGTAGAAAGGTAGTCTAAAAATTAATTATTATTTAAAAATAGATTATGCTATAGACAGAACAATAAAAGTTAACGATGTTCGTCCCTGTCTATTCAAAGAACAATATCATAGCCTATCGTAAATATATTAATTTTTAAATGCGATTCCTCTAGATTATTTGCTCGTTGCTCTGGAATATTCTAAACAAATTTTAGCTAACCCTACAAAAAAAATGATTTGCGGAAAAGGTAAGATAAAGAACGCCTGTGCAAAGAAATTGCAGACTCATAAATAAAAAGAATATTTTTAATAGAACTTTCATCTTTCTTTCATTATTACAAAATTCTATACGCTGCTAATGGCAATCTGAAAATATATCTGAATTGATGTGTAATTCGTTTTAATTTGATTAGAATTGACTTTAATTTAAATTAAGTATTTCTATGTCTTGTTTGCTGTTGCTTAACGATGTAGAGTACAAAAACATTTTCGAATACCTTGCAGCGTAGTATAACTTTATTATACCTAGTCTTCCTAGTCATACGCGATGTCATCGTAATATAATTGTTATAACAACACTCTTTTGTGCCTAAGATCGAGTTTCAAATTCAATTTCTAGATGCAGTCTATCTTCACTGTTAAGAATCGTGCTTAATCGTACCAGTCCTCTATGTTTTCATGTCCACTTACTCTACCTTTGACTTTTATAAGGACACACACATTTTGACTATTTATTTATTTAGTATATCCATTCTTTTTGAAACAATTCTCATAATTAAATACTCCGGGTAACCAGCAGTGAATAAATTTCTAAATCATTTTTCTATGTTATAGTTGAATACAGTCATTTTATTTATAATCGTACCTATCCAGTTTTCACGGCGAGACTGTACGCTACTGTGAACCCGGAGGTTTGTCCAAATACTTATAACTGCTGTGGATTTTGTTGACAAACAAACGGTATTTACTTAATATTTTACAATTTCCTTTTCTCTTTTTCTGGCGTATGTAGTCCTGGCACAGTTTTGAATTGTGTTTGGGACTATTATTTTGTAAAATGAAATTTACACAAAGTAACCTTGTTCTTGCATGTATAGCGTAATTATGAAGAATTCAGTAAGCCTACGTCCTTTTGTTACTTCACTCTGCTTGTGATCATTACCATGCAAGTGGCGGTGATCACAATTTCATATTTAATGATGAAATGATGTTTCGTGCCCACTCATATGGGACATCTTCAGGGCTCAACTACTGCTACTATCTGTCACACTCAAACTCATTTTCAGCTTTTATTATTCGTTTTCCAGTTATTATCATAGTTTTCGCAAAAGTCAGCCTCTATGGTTCTTATCATTATAGACTACTGATTTCATCATTAATAAAATGCCTACAAAAACAACATGTGAGTGATTTTATAGGGAAGCTAATATTACACGCTGCCAACACAAAGTTCAGGAATGATCACAGGGAATACATGTTACAATGCCTTTATTGTAGCAGTATGCTGCAAATTATTCAATTTATGTATAAATTTATTCATATCCTTGAAAAAAAGAATTATTTCCCACTTATATAGCATTGTTGAGCACGATCACACTTAGCAACATTTGAGAACTAACTGCCCCAAGTAGCTCTCCAATACAGGTTCTAATGCTTCACTTAGATAATCACATATTTTGATTAGGTTAAAGACCGGACACAGACGAATCATCTTTTTTAATCTATATACATAATCTGGATGTGTGTTTGGGGATCATTTTTTCTTACAATTTCAAGTCGGGCCAATTAACCGAAATCCAGACCACAGCTCTCCAATATGCATGTTTTATTTCATCATTCCTCTATCTATTCGAATTAATAATATAATACATTTTGCTCTTTGTTTAATAACATATTATATTGACAAGCATCCGATATCTGAATGATATTGTGTTGATTTTTAACAAAATTTTAATAACATTAAATGTTTCAAATGACCCCATGTAACGTAATTAAAAAGTGCTCTTTTTTCAACTTTTAACAGCTTTCCTGTTATCGATACAATTATACTAATGTGTTAAAATAGGAGATATTGCCGAAAAAAAAAAAATTGGTATTGAACGTATTCTAGAAGTCGTATTCGCATTTATGGTTTTGTCTGTCGAAATTTCATATCTACAGAATATGCAATATTGTGGATATTTACTGGGAAAATTGTGTGTATATTTAAATATGTTGTAAAATCTACACTAAAATTGAGTAAGGAATAACTTTATTATTTAATTACAATTACCACTAAAAATTTTTATTTCATTAGTATTTGTTTTAATTTTTCAAGGTAATCGGACTTCGTTGTGTCCGAACCGAACTTTTTCTATTTCTATTTCATTGTAAAGATTTAAAATATGATATGAATGAAAAAATATTTTTTATATTTTAAGGTTTTGCAATAGTCGAGCCTCTTAAAAAAGCAAGCATGAAATCATTATTAGATTTTAGATACATGTTAGAAGAAAGTCAAATATAGAAGAAAATTAAGGAATACGATAAGAATGTACAGAGTTATTCTAAAGAAATTAGTGTATTTCGTAATACAATAATTTATTAAGAACAAGTAATACAAAAAAGTCATAAGTGCTCTACTCATAATAAAGTTTATTTTATGTCGTACAAGTTTTCAATGTGACCAGGACAGGATCGAGGCGAAAATCACTATGCACTGGGTTAACTAACTGCTGTTGTTATTCGATGTTTAAGGTTATTGGTTATTGTATAATGGAGGGAATATACGCTTTATCTTTTACATATCCTCATAAGAAAAAATTACATACAGCGAGGTCTGGGGATCTAGCAGATTAAACACAAAAAGCAAGATCTTGAGTTCTTTTCTGACTAATCCATCGGAGAAAAGATGCTAGTGGAACGGTTTCCATCTTGTTGAAAAATGATCTAGATTGTTTCGAATCACTCAGACGTAGACAGATTCTTTTCTCTTGTTTCTCCCAAACTCCTGGTTGACTCGGATTTTTGCTTGTATACAGACACTATATATTATTGACGAATTATGTACTTCACATAATGCACCGTAAAAAGCTATTTGTTCTTTGCGACTTCGAGAACGCGGAAAGCCTTGTGCCGTCGACTTGCCACTTCGAGTTTGACAAACAGGAGCGGGCTATGGGATCAACGCACTTCCAGCATGACATATATTCCCACCGCAAAAATATACTTTATAAAAAAAAAAGTATTTTTACCATACAACATTACTTTTTCAACGCCTTTTGCATTGAGTATTAAATCATTGAGTCGCTCGGGTTCGAATCCAGGGTCGCTGTTGGGGTAGGTTTTTCATGGTTTTTTCTTCTTGCTTAAGGCGAAAGCAGCCAGCCAGTCAGTTTCGTCGGTTAACAAGCGTGGGTACGAGGGTAGCCGTTTATATTTCAGGAATAGCAAACAAAAAAAATTTTTATTATCGAAAATAATTTTATTGCTTTTCAAAATATTATCCTTGAAAATCAATGCACTTTTGCATTCGTTTAACCAATCCGAAAAGCATTGCTGCCACTGTGAAGACGGTATCTCCAAAATATGAGTTTTGAATGCCTCAACTGCTAGATCCGGTCTATACGGCGGATAGCTCATCAATTCAATGTTTTGCACGGTCAAATATTCAATTGTTTGAACGGACCTGTAAGAGCTCGCATCGTCATGGTGGAGAATGATCTCTCGTTTTCGGTTTGTTTTCCTTATTTCTTCAAAAACTTTTGGCAAACAAATAGTTGTGTACCATTCCGAATTGATCGTTCTACAACTCTCTAAAGGCACGGTTGCAACGTGACCGGTTTTTCCGAAAAAACAGACGACCATTCGTTTTGATGTACTTCGAGCGCGAACAACTTTTGTTGGTTTTGGCTCATCTAGGAATACCCACACAGTCGACTGCTATTTACTAGTGAGCTCATACGTATAGATCCAAGATTCATCACATGTGACGACTATATAAATGTTCTTTGAAGCACCGCCATTGTATTTTTTGTGCATTTCGTGACACCAATCGATGCGAGCCTGTTTTTGAGCCATTGTCAAATTATGTGGTACCCAACGTGAACATAGCTTCTTAACGGCTGAATGTTCATGCAGGATCTTATGCACGCTGGTGTTACTAATACCTATAGATGCCCCGATCTCACGCTATGTCACATGACGGTCTTGCATTATCACTTCAGACACTGCATTAATGTTTTCCGACATTACAACATTTGTGGGACTGCCTTCACGAAATTCATCGTCGAAAGAACGCCGTCCAAGTTTGAATTCACTATACCAACGATATACTGTAGTTTTCGATGGTGCTTCATCGCCACATAAAGAATTCAGCTCGTCGATGCATTGTTGTTGAGATAATCCACGCCGAAAGTTATGAAAAATGATTGCACGAAAATGTTCGCGAGTTAATTCCATTTTTTTGCAGACAAGTTACTGTCAACAAAAGAAATAGCGACCGGATAATAAATCTGTCATTGTATATATATTGTTAAAAATGACAAACTTCACGATGCAATCATCAGATCGGAGGCAACATTAACATTGTTACCAGTTCCCGAAATATAAACGGTTATTCTCGTATAATAGTTGTAAATTGCCAATACCCCTTGTACTTTATTCAAGTACAAGTTCGAAGGCCTCGAGTCAGAGCCATGTTAGTGTAGAAATCTGGAGTAATAACGCTAGCCACGTTATTGTTGTAGAGTTCCGAGTAATTTTAGTCAACAGACCTAGCTAGTTTGCTATAATGTCATATACTTCAAGACCAGTCGTGGATACCTATTATTATTATAAGCGTTTCTCAACCTTTTTACATAGCGACAAAATAAATTTGTTTGCACTGCTACCACGGCCAAAATATATATTTCGCTATCCAACAAAATGAAACTAATTGTGACAAAAAGGATGTGGTTTGCGTTGGTACTGATTGTACAAATCAAATAATTACATTAATCAAAACTGACAATTTCGAAAGTAAGAACTCTAAAAATTTTATAATTGTATTTATTTCAAACTTCAAAAGAAAATTAGCAAAATAACAAAATATATTTTAAAAATAAAAAAGAATAACAAAAATGTAAGACTAATGATGCTTAATGACTCTGTTATTGCTGTCTATTGTCTATTAAAGTATTAATTCTTATTTATATGCAATTATTTAATGCCATCACTGCAGAACTTAGTTAAGTCGATGTTGGAATTTGTTTTTTAGAGCAACTATTTTGAAAATCCACTTTCTGCTTAATAAGTCGTCTCAAACTGAATTATTTTATTGTTTTTTCATTCAGAAGCTAAGTTTATATATTTACTAATAAAAATAATCTAAATAAGGAAGAATAAATCAATACAATACGAATTAATGTATCAAATCTCCCCTTTATTGAATATTTTATCCGTTGAAGACAGATATCGGCCGCTAATGTTTATAATTTATCATTTTACGGTCCAAAAAAATTTCGGCGTGATCGAAGGGCTGAGAAACGTTATTATGTAGGGTGTACAATATCATCTATTCGTTAATTCATTATATAATTTTTATTTCTTTGTATCTAAAATAATCAACGATGATTTGTAAATATTACTTGTTTCATATTATTTGTTGATTTCCTCAGTGACAGCGTAATAAATGCCTATAAAAACAGGAAAAGGTTTAATAATAAATTAAAGCAGGCATGAAGTAAAAAGAATCTCCTATTCTGTGATCTGTTACAGTTACAAAACAATTTTAAATAACCCCATCTAATAGTTTTTATGACTGCTTTAAATATATTAATGCAATTTGAGATTTTCATAGTACTTACAATTAGTGAGATTCTTTTATCATTTATGTATGTATGTCTACTATTACGGATCCAAAGTAAAGCTTAAACATTTAAGATTGGTAATTATAAAACCCAATATCAGTGAATTACATGTAAAGTAGACACATTTATTACGTTTTGATATAAGAACTATATACACGCAAATATATTTTTGTAAGTAAAAAGCATTATTCACATCAACACGATCTTAGCACATTTATTGAAGTTGTTATTAAATGATAAATACTTGAACAAATTTGCAAATGTCTCTTTTTATCGTATGTATCTAGTAGTTTTGAAGAACTTTAATAAAGTACCTTATGAACGTGTAATATTTTCCAGAAAACACAAGCAAGTACATATCAGTATACCCTCATATTTAATTAATGAAGGATTTATTTATAATGAAAAATAATATATAACCTGAATTGCTTGTCCTAAAGATATTTTGGTTTACTATACACAACATTTTTTTAATTTAGATGTAATAGATAGAGAACAAAGGAAGCAAACCTACTTGGCATATGGTGGCATTGGATCATCTTCATTCTTTGGAGACACTATAGACAGTGTAGTTGGTAAGTATACTTCCGTAATATTACTTTTATAATATGTTGTTAAAAGTCCAACAAATAAATTGTCACTGTATTTTGCTGACCATGATTTAACAAAATTAAATGTTAAAGTATCCTTAGTCTATTGACATCTAGAGATGTCAATGCAGCTTATTTCGAGACTTATTTTGTAGGGTTCCATGAAATACAGATAAATGTAATATTATAGACACTAATTATTGTCTTAGAATAATTAAACAAACAAAACTATACTTAAAGTAAGACGATAAACAAAAATACAAATTGTTAAGTTAATATCAGTACCTATTTAATATATGTGTCAAATGTTTTTGTAAATGTACATACGTGTATTTGAAATAAAATTTAATATTACACTTGAAGGACCATTTTAAATATTTTATTTACCATTTAACAATTTATAATAATACGTAGTATATTGTATGTGTCTTATACATAGTATTGACCTATATCATATTTTTCTGCTCTGCGTATTGTAAATAAGTTTAAAATAATCTATGTAATTAACCTAATGCAGTCTATAACAAGAAAAAATGTGTAGAACTAACTCAAATAATTATTTGGATAATTTCTACACTATTTACACTACATTTCCAAATACTATACTATACGGTATATTTTAACATGGTGTCCAATCTCCATCATTTTCCATGATCAATTTGCAGTGATTGGTCATACTTTTCACCAATTTTTCGGCATGCCAAGTGTCTACATATTCACTATTGGATTTCGCATCTGGACTATCGTTGTGATAACCATTTTCCTGTTTACATTCCGTTCTGAATGCGTTCAAATTTTCTGTAAAAACGCACGAAGATTCAAAACCGTGCGCATTGAAGCACCTCCACACATGGATTCTGAGAGTTTACTGTGGTTTGAATTATTCGATTTTGTATGGCTCTCTTTGTTGATGACCTTCATCTGTGAATACAACGTCAGACTAACCTCTAATAATATTGTCATTTGCCCAGATGTGGTGAGTTTCTCGATCACAGTCTGATAACAATGGTTTTATTGATGGACTGCGGCTAGCATCTCCACTCTCACATAAACGACTTCTAGTAGTCATTAAACCAACATTAATTTGTTCTTTTTGCCATGTCGTGTCGGTCTTGACGTAATGTATTTTGTGGTTTTCGTCTAAACTAATTCAGTTCGCACTTTGCCACGGCTTTAAAGATCAACTTTTTCGTCGCTTTGCAGCGGTCTACTCACAATTTTACGAATCCGTCATGACTTTTTAAATACGGAGGACTCGTAATTGAATTAATGTACTTTCATTCACTTGTGAACAAGAATTGTTCCGAAAACTGTACAGCTTGTTAGGCAAAAGTCTCTTACCCCTCTACATTATTGAATATTTTACTGACCTTACACTTCGCAGATAATAGATTTTTCTCTTTTGTTATACGGACAGTACATATATAAAATCTGACTGTAACTCTGTACATGAAATTTTCCGAGAAAATTCACTGTTCAATGATACCAAAGTTAGTTCATTTTTTAATTTAATTGAAGTTTGAACTCGATTTATTCCGATTTCAGTACATTGATCCATGTTTTTTTTTCAAATTTAATTTTTTAGACGAATCCCATGTTATGAAAAAATTTTGTTCTAACTCGCAGTCTAATTATGTTCTTTATATACACTACCGGTCATATTTATTTGCCCAACCTTAGTTTTAGCCAAGATTATTAAACTATCAAATGTGTACTGAAAATTTATTTATTTTACCAATACAATAGTGTAAAATAAACATAAAATAGTTACATTTTTCTTATATAAAAACTTTATCATTAATTATTATTAAATTTTGCTCTCATCAATGTGCCCACCTTTATTTTTGATAATTGCGGCACATAACCGCGGCATCCTTTCAATTAATTTTTGTAGTGTATCTTCTGTAATTTGTGCCCAGGCTTCTTGGAGTTGTTCCCACAGTACAGTGGTGGATGATAGAGCACGTTCTCGAACCTTCCGGTGCAATTCTTCCCAAAGAAGCTCTATTGGGTTCAGATCAGGACTTTGAGCTGGCCATACCATTATAGGGATTTGCCCTTGCTCTTCTAGTTGATGCAAGTAATGGCCACACAATCTAGAAGTGTGTTTCGGATCGTTGTCCTGTTGAAATACAAAGTTTTCGCCAAGAATCCTTAGTCCTGAAGGAACATCGTTATTTTCTAAAATTTCCTTGTAGCCTTCTTTTCTTAGGATTCCCTCAATTTTGACGAGATCGCCTACAGATCTTCCACCAAAACACCCCCAAATCATTACTGAACCTCCTCCATGTTTTACGGTAGGCGCAATACATTCTGGCAGTACTCCTTCTCCTGCGGATCTTCTTACGAATATTCGCCTTTTACTAGCGAAAAGTTCAAACTTCGATTCGTCTGTCCACAACACATTATTCCACTGATCAATCGTCCAATTCTTATGTTCTTTAGCCCAATTTAGTCTTTTTATCTTGTTTTGCTTTCGTAGTAGTGGTTTTCGCAGAGCAATTCTTCCGTATAAACCCGCTTGCCTTAACCTTCTCTGTACCTTGGACACACTAATTGGTTTAGCACGCGCTCAATTCATTTCAGCAGCAATTTCTGGTGCTATTTTTCGTCTATCGCGTCTACTTATCCGTATTAGATGCCGGTCATCTGCAGATGTCGTCGCTTTGTGTCGTCCAGATCTTTTGTTGGAAAATGTACCACTTTCTTCAAATTTTTTAACGTTATAATCAACGGTTCTGCGATTTAATCGTAATTCTTTTGCAATTTCGCGATTACTTTTACCCGTACGATGATAAGCAATTATCATAGCACGCACTTCAACAGATAATTCCTTCGTCTTCGGCATTGCATTAAAATATTCACAATAACTCTCTATTTCACTGTTTTCGCAACAAAAGATGAACGATGACGACATAAAATTTATTTTCCTTTTTGAATAACACATCCTAATATTGTAATTAGTTTGTACAATAACACAATATTGGTAATACCTTTCGGAAATGCAGGCAAAACTGTTAATACTGTAGGGATTAGCCTATATAATATTTATGGTATTTTTCCAATTTATGACACCTTTACGATATATCATAAACAATTTAAGATTTTCGAAGAAATTCATATGGAATTACTTGCACTAATAATATTGTTGAATAATTATAATACAGATTTTTCGAAAGATAATCCGTATTTTAGGAAACACATAAAATTGGGGTGGGCAAATAAATATGACTGGTAGTGTATATGATTGACCATTATTATTTGACATTTTAACACCCGCTGTAGACAACAAAACATTGGGATGTTTTGTAATACATCTAGCAATAGTTTCATTCGGGGAATTATCATTAAATTGTGTTTGATCTTCATCATTGTTAATATGTAGTCGAGTATTTTCTTTGTATGATTTTTATTATATTTTTTAAATTTTGAACCTTTAAATTCATAAAGACCTAGCTTCAGCAATTTAAGCTTAATTATTTTAATTGTGTGTTAAATGGTTCATTGATTAACTTCATTTTAAATATTGTAATTTTTCAATATTATTTATAGTTGTATTTGCGTCAATTATCGATAAAAGCATATCTTTAAATTCTATAGGATTTTCATAATTTCCAAAAAAATATGGTAGTTTCATTGTTGGTAATTTAATTTGACATCTTGAGTCAATCGCTGACCATTCATTTCTCACTACTTTTTTTTGTATATAATCTTTTGCAGTTGCGAATAATTTATAGAACTCTGTCAAAATTATTTTATTCGTTATATCCAATTGTGCGTCACTACATGATTCCTCAATTTGATCTCGTAATTTATAAAATTCAGTAAAAATAATTTGAAAGTTGGTAATTCTATATTAGCATTTTAAATGATATTATTCATTATTGAATTTCTCTTAAGTATGTTTAATTCAGCCATGTCTAATAAATGCTTTTACACTTTTTTTTGCAAATTCAACTGTGAGATTGAATTTTAGTAAATATGTATATAAAGGATAATTCAAGAAATGTATGATTAGGATTATGAAGGAAATAATAGCTGCGTCAAATAAAATTTAATATTACACTCGAAGAACCTTTTTAAACATTTTATTTAACAACGAATTTATAATAATCAAAGAATGAACATAAAATAAGTAATGATTCATTTCTGGGTAGATTTTCATAGGCGTCATTTAAATTATTCTACGGTACCTGTTCAGAGTTACAAACTTTTCCGGATATGCAAATTATCTTTCATATTTAGTTGTTCATTTTTTAAGATTTTAAACCTTTGACAAAAACATCGTTTTTTTTGTATAGCTTTATATATAATAAAATTGTCCATAAATTCCAAAATTATTCTAAATCAGCTACTTTCAATTTTTTAATTACAATTTTTGTTAAGCACTGATTTCTTCCATTGTTAAAATCTAAAATTTAAAGTTATAATGGCATAAGATTTTGTTCATGTTACTCATTAATTTTTGAATAATAATTTTTGCTCAGCGTAAATTCATTCGAAATACCTTAAGAAATAAATATTTCGAATTAACCACTTGTTAGGTAAATTTGTTGACTTCTTTAGTAATTAAATTGATCTTTATATGCTTTTAATTTAGATTAATTATTGTGATTATGTTTAAATAGCAGTACGTTTCGCTGCATTTTTCTGACTCTAGAGACGTTGGGTTAAAACCAGTTGTGATATGTCTGAAATATACAAGCAAAATATACTCGGGACATGAATAATGCATACATTCCCTCTGTTTGGTAATCCATAGTTTCGTGATATATAATTTAATAATTCTTTTTAAGTTAATGTAATAAATTATAACTAATAACTGCTAGTTTTACAATTTCTGTACTAGATAATTGGAATTTGCTCTTCGATTTTGAACAAGCTTTAACCTTATATAGTAATCATAGTTTACTGTCAAAGTATAGAACACGGGTCGCGCACAAGATGGTAATTAACATATGCGTATTTATTCATAAATAATTTGATTGCAGAACAATTTTCACAAAAATAGGTTTTTTTTATCAAGAGATCTTTCCCAAAAGTATTATTGTTTTAAATTATTTATATTCTGTCCTTTTAAGACTGCTATCGTGATAGATAACTTTTAAGTAAATGTATTGTCTGTAATGTCTTAATAAACCAATGTGTTTAATTTGACTTTAATTATTACTTGAGGTGGTAGTGTAATTGTTATTTTAGAAACTACTTCATTATTTTTACATCATCTTTTTTCTTTCAGGTAATGCTTTAGATGAACTACACCTAGACAATCCGCTAAACTTGTCCTCATTAGATCGTGAATTGGATACAGAATCCCCTACAGTTTCAAATTCGATTTCGGTTGGATTGGCATCGAGCGGTTTGTTAGGTAGTTCGGCTCCCGTCAATATTCCAGGCGCCCAAAGAAGCGGACTAGGCGCTTTCAGTCCGACAAATAATAGCCCCTTGCAACTATACAATAGATTTTCTCAGTCGGATAACATAGATCCGTTCCTGAATCATTCTCAGATGCCATTGAGCAGTAGTGCTTCAAAAATTAACTCATTTTCAAATTTCTTCGATTTTTCCACGCAAAATATCTCGCCAAGTTCTAGGAATCACAATAACTTTAGTATATCACCAAGTATAAGTAGTAATATGGAAATAGCCCGTTTAAGAGAAGAACTCAGTACATCTAGGATACAACTTTCCAAATGGGAGGATCGTTTAGCGCAAGCACGAACCGCTTGCGAAGCATGGCAGAGAGAAACCGAAGAGGCCAATAGAAAAGTACAAATGACTGAAAGTAAATTAAACGAATCCTTGGCCCAGTACAACAATTTAAAAGCCGAATATGAAAAATTACAGGGCGGTCCGCATTTACACAGTATTAAAAAAGTTTCCGAACTAAGTAAATTGCCCCTGAGTGTTTTAAAGAACATACAAGCTCAACTAAGACAGGATTTAGAAGAGATCGATAAGGTTTTGTATAGGGAAACTGCCTCGAAATGCATGGTATGTGAGGAAAGAAATAGGACTGTTACTTTGAATTGTAATCATTTTGTTTTATGTAATACTTGTGCGTTAAGTCAAAGCGAATGCCCATATTGTCAAACGCCTATGAATTCTATGTGAGATTAATTTGCATAGGCTTGTATGCAATGTCACTGTGTTAAAATTGTATTTTCGATTGCTTTATGTATAGAGCAAAAAAGGGAAAGTAATACTAACTTCAAAAAAGGGAATTCATATGAAACCTGTCAGAAAGAATTGCACAGATTTATCGTATTTTCCTCTAAAACAATATTATACCTTATACAATACAGGTTATTTTCGCTTTTATTAATTAAAGACGTAAAAATATTAACAAAGAATTAAAAAATTATTAGGTACTAATGAGTTACGTACATATATAAAGTTTCCATGAATGTTATGATAGTATATACAGTGTATTGACAAAAGAGATAAAAGGACACGAGGCACATTGCTTTCACCAAAGTGAAATAAAACATTTCCGTAGCCGTAGGTCCGATTATACTTAGTTTCCGAAAACAAAACGTTTTAGAATTTTGAAGTAATTCGTTCGATTTAAACAAAATTTAATACAGTAGTTTGAGTTAATTATACGTTTGATTAGGCGTATACAAATTTCATTGAATCAGGTAGAGTGGGGTAAAGTTTGAAAATTATGTATTCTTTTTTTTCAACAGTATTGCTATTGCTTTGAAAGGTATTAATATTTTTACTTTGTACTATTTTTTTACAAACTCAAAAGTTAACTGAAGTTAACATTTTAATATAAAATTTAAATTAAGATGAAGAATAACAAAATATATACGGCGCTTAATTATTATTTGCTAATTTAATTGAAAGAAAATTAAATGTATATATTTTACAAATAGTTAATGTTAGGGAGTGTTAATTTTTATACCAAATAATACAAGAACCAGAATATTTATGTTTGATCCTTATAGGGCAAAGAAAATATTTATTTTGAAATTGTTAACGTATTTTAAAGCCTTAATATGAAGCACCATTGAAAGCCTATAATTCAACAGAAAAACTATGTATATATCTCAATATATATATTCTCAAACATTCTGCTTTAAAATCTTCGTCAATGATACTTTAATACTGCTGTCTTACTGGAGAAAGTGTTTTTTCAAAATTTGCGTATTCTATGTTTTTAATTTTCTCATGTGTTACAAATTTATCATCTAATTATTTTAGTTAAAAGAAGTA
The DNA here is from genome assembly GCA_031893035.1 of Dermolepida albohirtum. Taxonomy (NCBI): domain Eukaryota; kingdom Metazoa; phylum Arthropoda; class Insecta; order Coleoptera; family Scarabaeidae; genus Dermolepida; species Dermolepida albohirtum. The sequence goes on along the minus strand of JAVIWB010003364.1, from coordinate 429,281 downwards.
TAATAAAGCTAAACCAATCTTTTGTTTCTTTCTTATGTTGATAAAAAATAATTTTATTTCTTGTTAGATCTAGTTCCAAATATAGAGTGATTGTTCCATAATTGTTTCAACTTTCAGTAAATAATCTATTCATACTTTATATTTTTATAGCACAAGAGAAAGCAAATACCGTTATTTTTTAGCAGATTTTATCAATATCTCTTTCTTTGATGAAAACTGCTTTGTTTCCATTATATTAATTATTGTATAAACGCATTTTAGGCATTTTCATTATATCTGTTTATCAACTGATATAAACATGAAATCCACGTTCTAATAAGTTTTTTTGGGGCCTACTTCTTTTTCTAATATCTTCTAATATATTTTTTACAGCCGAGTTAATAAGAACGATACACTCACTTATATTAATTTTTTCCTAATACTGCAATACAAAATGTTTCATCTTTTTCTAGATTGCCTTGGATTGTAACATATTGGAGTTATTTATCTTAATTATACTTCGTTCCGAGATATTTTCTAATTGTTTCAAATATTAACTAAGTTTAAAATGCAAGAAAGTAAATTAAACTTTAGAAGAGAAATTGAGGCAATTTTTTTTTACTTTGACTCGTAAGGTTATTTAATGTTTAAAATTTTCTTTATTAAACATTTATGAGTTAAAACAAAAATAGGTATTTTATACCCAAATGAAATAAAAAGTTAGAAACATAATTAAATTCAGTAAACCATTAAAAAAAACTAGACTGTGATAACTGCTGATTGTGTACTGATTATTAATAAGTATATTAAAAATATTATTATATAAAAATGTGGTATCAATACATTTTTTAGAAAGATCTCAAAGCAGATGTTTTCGCTTTCACCAATACATAAATATGCCTTTTGAACAAGGCCATTTTGTTATAGCAATTTTTGGTATTATGTATCAGAATGTGCTACAAAATTATAAGAATCAAATTATGTCATGGCAGATTTAAAAAGCAGTAATAGTTTTTAGATATTCTTAATATGATGTTTTTATATACATTTCAGTAAATTCGGTTTTAATAACTGAAAAAATCATATTGGTAAATATGATATTAACATATCTTTCTATCTTAATAAAAAAAATTGGATCATATTTTTAACGTATACTTTTTACGGTTAAAATCCATAGCAGCTGAATTCAATGCTTTGATTTCCTGAAGAACACGGAGAGAGACGGTAAAAATACATTCAGTTTCATGGTTTTGTTTTCAAAACGCTTATACTATCATCATAAGGAACAATAATAATATAGAAAGTTATTTTATTAAAACAATTTGAGAATTTTATTAAAACTCGTTAACCAAATCATTTGAATTGTTGGCAACAACTTTAAAAGACACTAAAAACATTTATTTAATCAATACTAACATTGTTAAATATGTCAAATGGTAATCTTTCCAAAAATTCTGATATCATTATATGGAAACAATACAATATAGCCAGTTTTAAATGTATTTTGATATATTTCCATATATTACTTTGTTTGGAAACATTTTTAAAAGAAATTCTAAATCAATAACATTCTTGTAGATATGAATTAAGTCATTATCTATGACATTTACAGCAAATATATATATGACTTTAAATTTATATAAAAAAGTATGTTAATATAACAATTGAATCATTCACCCAAGATAAGTAATTTACCACTATTCAATTTATATTGCAAAAGTTTTAACACAAAATTTCAATTACCATACTGGCAAGTATTACAGCAATATCAACAGTTGTCACTTTCATTTGAATTGTTTTTAAGGAAAAATGAAAATATAAATTTTGAACGTGACTCGTTTAAACATATTTATTTATATAAACATTTTATTATGGATAAAGTAAATTAAAAATAAACTACAAAATTATTATTTGTTTCTTTTTTATGCGTAAGTAATTTTATATTTTGTTCTGTTTCAAATATAATAATAAGATAATTTTTGAATTTTAAAATAAAATTGTAATTTATACATATTGACAAGAAAGAGAAAAAACGTAGGTTGGTTTCGAAACCTAAATCGATATTTTTTAGTCAATTTGTACTGTATATTTGAGGTGATGTGATATTTTTATATGGAAATTACTATATATTTTTCTGACCCTTCCTTATTGTAGAATGCTTATTATAAGATGTAATGACGAAGGGATGAATCCAAAGTGTACGTGATGATGCATTTAGAAATGCAATAAAGATAAAGAGAAAATAAATGGACACAGTAATATTGCATGCATTTAACAAATTTAATACAGAGATAATTTTGTAGGTTTGTTGTTAAAACAAATTTTATGCGATTTTTTAAAATCGTTTATTATTTTTATTCCGTTTTTAATTCAATTTATATCTCTCGTACTCTTTTTCGATAAAGAAAAATAAAAAGCAACTCGGAAAGATCTTAGCTGAAAAAAATTTCAATATCATGTGAAACCAAGTTTTATACCGTATGTATTTAATGATTAAGAAAACAACTAAATAAAATAAACTTTTTTAAAGGATCGCTCTAATTTATAGTTATGTATTTTTTATGTAAAAACTATTAGAATATTTCAAAATTGACACCAAATACGGTAGAAAGTGAGCAGCTTGTTTATTCACATGTAATAATAACAATGTACAGTATAATAATGCACAGCTTTTATTACACGTGGACAAGCTCTAAATAATAAGAAAATAATTTCAATCTGAAAGTAAAATACTATATTATAATATATAAAAGAAATAAATAATATTTAATTGAAGTTTTGTGTCTTCATGTACAATGTAATGTTACTTCTAATCTTTGCATATTCTTTTTTGGTACTTAATTTTTTTAATTTCTTCTACCCGGTACTTAATAACTCAAAAAGAAATGTTTAATTAGATTTTAAATCAAGCATGTTATTTTTTGTTTCTTGAAAGATTATTTCATATACAATCGGCTTTGTATAATTCTGGGAAAATTAAAATATAACACACTCAAAGTATAAAATATTTTTCTTTGGTGCAAGCCAACTGCGGGGTATTTTATATAAAAACATTAATTACTGTTTTATCAAATTTTCTAAATATGTATATAAGAAATATGGGTCTGGTGCTTTTAATGAACGATGAGTTTCGCAGCCATTACCAACAAAAATGTATTTTGTATTGGTTTGTTTACGTCTGCATCAAAATTTGTATCCAAGTCACAGGGCTAAGACAAATAATTTAGATTCAAGATGCTATTGTAAAATAACAGTATCACAATGTAAATAAAATTAACCAAAAAAATTATTTTAATGTTCGGCTAACAGGACTTTTATTTTTGATGCATTTTGATGATTGTTGGGCATAATGTTAACCAACCCTTGTTCCAACAGGATGTTTCCGTAACACTTTTTTCATCTCGTGTCACAAAGTTTTGGTAGGAGACTAATCGAGACTACCAGAAATCCATTCCATAAATGGTATATTGTTGTCTTCCATCCATTTTAATACTGCTTTAAACTACACATATTGTTTTTTAATAGTGACGGGAAACCTAAGATTTCATATTATGAGGGCCAACTGAAATGGAAAGCGGCTTGTAGTTGTTTCGTACTGGCAACAAAGCAGCTTTCTATTATTCCATACACATATACTGTAGATTTAACATTCCATTTTAAATTTTGTTTTGGGAATTATCAATTATGTCAAGTAAAAATAACGAATTTTGGTTTTATTTTGTTGATTTTAATTTCATTCAATTTGATTATCTGCATTTTTTTTCTGGAAAAAGAAAACAATTTCAACTCAAATTGGATATAACTATAACAGTCAAATAAAATTAAAAAATAGCCTTAAAGTAAAAAAATGTTTATTTTATATAAAAATATTGTAAAACCCAAAGAAAAAATAATCGTCCTGCAAGCTGAAAATTTTCAATATAAAATGGAAAAACATGCTTAGATTTAACCATATGATTTCCAATAAATATGATTGTGTATTGGTCATATTTTATGTCAATTTCTTTTTAAATATAAAAATATTGTTTACTAGTTTTCTAGTTGCATTAAAATATTGAAACAGTTGACGCGGTTATATTTTGGGCTTATAGCAACTGTAAAATCGGCTGTGATAAAGTAACTTGATTAGTTTGTATATTACATAAGCTCTTTTTGTAGTCAATTTCAATATATACATATAAAATTGAGTTAAGTGATACAATTTTAAATCTCAAATACACAGAAAAAATCAAAATCACATGAAAATTTATGGTACTTTTTTAATCTTTTTTTTAAAATTTTACACTAAATGTTTTTACAGAATATTGAAAAATTTTAGGACACGTTCATGTTATTCAGTAGAAAGAGGATGATTTTGTGCATTAAAGACTATAGAATTATCATTATTGAAAATACTCATAAGTAAATATAAATATGAAACTGTAAAGAAGTTTTAGTGCACACTGTAATGGTGGAAATTTTGAACTATCGATGTGACCGTTCGCTAATTCAAAGCAATGATCATGTCATAATAGGTTTTACATAGAGATTATTTTAAAATTTTATAGTTTAGTTAGGAATAATAAATTTTTCAATTTTTATTTGTTAATTATTATAATAAAATTATATGCTGCACCAGCTAGACATATCAATATTTATTTAGTTAGTATATAAATACATTATTATAGTACATAAATATATTTTAAATTATGTTCTAGCGCCATTTATTGTGATTTTTTTGAATTGAAAATTCTTCATTGCTACTGCCAACATTCAAAAAAATTTGCACCACTTATCGTGGAAAAAAAATAAAATAGAAATGTAACTCGAAAAAATTGATCGTCAATGTTGTTTTCTAGACCCATTCATTATTATCCATTACAGTTGTACGGAGTGACATACTAAGTTAGTATCATGATCATTTCTGGAAACATGTGCGTTTATATTTATATATATGTGTATGTATGTATGTATGTATATATATTATTAGATTATGTATATGTACATATATATACATATATATATATATACACTACAGGCCATAAGTGAGGAATTAGTAGACGAAATTAAAAAAAAACATGCACGCTTAGTGAAACAAAACGTATATTTCTACAAAACTATATCTACGAGACAAATGAACAGTTTTCCTTATAAAATAAAATAATTTCAACATATTCTGTAGAATTTCTTATCATATTCGACTTTCGTCGAAGTATCCACCTCTGCGCTTAATGACTTCTTTACAAATATTAAGCAACCGCGATACAAGTTTCTGGAGCGTATCCATTGGTAAATTATTCCACATCCTTGTAAGTTGTTCCCAAAGTTGTTTCTGCGATTGTGGACAGCTTTCTCTCATGTTTCTATCTAATTCATTCCACAGTAATTCGATAGGGTTGAGATCGGGTGATTGTGGTGGCCAAATCATATTTATCAGCACCCCTCCTCCTTTTTTTGATTCACATAGTTTTTTACAAAGTTGGGAAATGTGTTTGGGATCATTATCTTGTTGTAGGTGAAAACCTTCACCAATTAACCTTAATCCAGACGGAATTGCATGTTCCTCAAAAACCTTCAGGTACCCCTCTTTTTTTAAAATGCCTTCAATGCGGTACAAATCTCCGACACCATCAAAGGAAAAGGATCCCCAAACAAGCACAGAACCTCCCCCGTCTTTAACAGTTGGCACTACACATTCGGGTAACATCCTTTCACCCACTTGTCTTCGAACGAAAACTCGTCGATTACTACCAAACACTTGGAACTTTGACTCCTCTGTCCATAACACCTGCTTCCACATTTTCATGTCCCAGTGTTAATGGTCCTGGGCCCACTGTAACCGTTTTTTACGATTTCGTGGATTCAATAATGGTTTTCGAGCTGCAATACGCCCATGTAGTCCCGCCTTTGTTGAACGTCGTTTTACAATAGTCAGTGACAGCGCCTTTCGACGGCCTTCATTCAGCTCTGCTCGAAGCTGAGGAGCTGTGAGGCGCTTATTTCGCTTCGATAGTATTTTTAGGCGCAAATCCTCTTGTCTGGTAGTTACCCTTGGCCTTCCGTATCGTTTTATTGGTTGCAATGATCCAGTTTGTGAATATCGTTTCACTGTTCCTTGCACCGCGTGATAAGATAAATTTAACTTTTGGGCTATTTGCCGCAGTGAAAATTTTTCACCATGTAGTGTTATTATAGAACTACGAGTTTCTGCGCTAAGTTCCTTTCTTTTCGGCATTTTTATAAGTTACTTTTACGTCTGTTCTCAAATACTCGTATTGCAACTTACTCGGCAAATGCTGCACGAAAACTAATTTTTAAATTGCTAAATAGTTTACTATTAATTCCTAATACCATTATAATAATATTGCGTTGTAAACCCTATTAAATTTATTAGGGTATGTAAAATATTTCTATTAAATAGACGCCATAAAACTATTAAAAGGATTTACAATATTTTTCAGAAACAAATATATTTATCTAATTTATAATAATAATAATCCGAATAATCCTTCTCGGAATTACATTTACAACTATTATTTCAATTATTCTCACCAAAACAGGTAAAAGTCTAAGGGATGTGTCTAAAATAAAGTGTTTTGTTATTTATGATAAGTGATCCCTCACTTATGGCCTGTAGTGTATATATATATATATATGTACATATACATAATCTTTTCGTAACACTAACGTGTACTGTAAATATAAGAGTATATATAATACAAAATATTTACTTAAAGAACTCGAAAAACTATTTGATAAAATTCAAAATTTGCCTTATGCACGTCACTAAATGGATATTCGTAAATTCAAATATATAAAAGCTATTAAAAAGAAAACAAAATTATTTTAAACTTTAGTATAATCAGTACGAATTTTAAGAAATGAGTACAAGGTGATCGTACTCTTTATTATTTCTGTGTTCACTTCATGCGTAACTTACTTCGCATCTATATTTCATACAGTGAGCAACAAAGAATGGCCTGATCCTACACTTCTTTCCATACATATCACCTCAATATTGACTTCTTTTTAAAAGTGAAATTAGACAGTGTCTCACGCAATTCTAATAATTATAATAAAAATATGCTAGCTCCTATGTAAACAACAAATACTACTGTGCAAATTACTTTAAACTGTAATTTTCGCTGCGTATATGTGAACTGAAGACTTTAAAAAGACTGATGAAGGCTAGCATATAAGTATAAATAATGGATGTTAATCACAAAACAAGTTCTGTACACTGCACGTCAATGAAAGGTTAATGGCATATACATAGAGTAGGAAAACTTACTAGAGATTACTAAACTGCCAATTTCAGATAGAAAAAAGGAAGTAGGTACTGATATGGGGCGTGCGGTCAATCATTGTTGCTCACTCGTTATAATTCTCTCAAAAACAACTTCAATATTTTCAATACAGGTTTTAGTTTTTCTAATTCATGACTTTAACGTAATTTCTTTTTTTAATGAAATTATATGTATTAATAAAATATACACATATAAAGTTATTAATATAAATAGTTGTAATTCAAATATTGCCTGATATTAATTGGTATATGTACACTTCAGAAAATAAATTAAATACAGAATAAGTTAATTTTCAATTAATAAGTCAGTATTATTAATATCAGCAAATTTTGATACATGAAATATTGTAAGTAGATATTTATTTACGCGAAATATGGGCGCCTTACAAAACCCGAGTGTTCCAGAAATCGTCGATGTCTGTGACCTGTTTGGGAAGCAGTTTTCAAACTATGTTTGTAATCATATATAACAATGCCGAGTAAACGAGCCTTTCGAGACGGATATTAATAAATTTACGCTCAAATTGCCTACTTTATAGTGTCACTAGATTCCCTATAAATCACCCACTTTAGCATGATCTGAATTAACTGTTCAGATTTTATAAGCATTCTCTATTAGTTCCAAATTAAATTAATTTTTGCAAATCATTCAATTTTGTAAACGTTTACAAGAGTTTGTAGTAACCCAAATAATTTAGAAAAAAATGATTTTTGTTGTCAATACAATTTCTATTAGAATGAACAGATAAAATAGTATTCTGATTCTGTTTGAATGGGTAACGATCGGTTTCTTGACTTATTAACCTCATTAACCAAAATATTCTAATTGACTACCTTCATCGGTATTTATTACGGTGTAACGCATACAGTCATTAGCACATTTCTAGTTATCGGCTTCATTTATATTTTGTCAGTATTTAATTACGATTTTTGATAGTTCAAATCATTTAAAGTTGTTTTAAGCCGTTGCAATACACTTTCACATGTGTGATACTTTTCACTCCTATATTCACGTGAACTGAGATAAGTTCTAATACCAAATAATGCAAAAAATGTATACATTCTACAATTTAATAATACAAATACAAATATTTTTATATTTATAATTTCTTAATTAAAGATTATATTTCGGCAATATTCAGTGGTCTTATATTCAACTCTGATTTTTAAATTCTTAAAAACGAGGTACTAAATTAAAAGAAAAATAATTAGCAAATAAATTCCGTTAAAGTTGCAATCATTGTATCTGTTATCCTAATAATTGTAAAAGTTTAAAACAATCTCATGTTTAATGTTAGAAACATCTTGTAGTTAATATTTTTATACATAGACGTAATAACATAGGTGGTGCAAGTCTATTGTCGATGTTGCAACGCAGATGAGTCAAAAATTGTCAAAACTAATATAGTAAAAAATACAATATAAATTTAGACAAAGTAGAATTCAGCAATAACGTATTACTTACAATTGTGCATATGAAATTATTCTGTAGAATCTAACAAGTTATTAAGAATAGCAATATTTACGGAAATTAGAGATACCGTAAAGCAATAAAATGTAACAAATGTTAGATTTAAAAAAATGAAATTTGACATGTTTGTGTTTCCATTTTGGAATGAATTTAAAGAGAGTTCTGAATCTATTTAAGTATAATTTAATACATAATTTATGTACTCGGAAACTTAACTTTAAATTATACATACTCATTCTTACACAATCTCATATTAAAGAAGAACGAAAAGCGAACCTTTTATAACATTTTAAAAGAAATAATACAATCTATTTCAAAAGATTTTATTTTTATTGCATTTTTTAACATATTAGTTCATATTTTAAAATTATATTTATATTGAACGAGTCAACGACTTGATTTCATTCACTTTTAAAAGTGGCTGACATAATAAAAATTTATATATTAAAGTTATTATTGCTATATAATAATATCTATTCTTATAATACTCTTATTTTGATAATCACTGGTTATGTATTGAGTTTTGAATTCAATTTAGTTTGTTTTTTAATTTAAATATGATTTTCTTTTAAAACCAAGGTTTTTAACTGCTGGATGTCTTCAACACAATCTAAGCTTTTTTTAAAAATAATAATGTTAATAATCATTTTATTAGATATGTATATGCCTCAACAAATGACGGCAAAACATGTGCTACTTGTTTCAAATTACAAAATTTATCATGTGTAAATTGCACTCAAATTGATTGAGTGCAATTGAGAGAATTGAATGAGGTATTGTGTGACATTTTTGTAGAAAAATTATGAAATAGTTTTCCACAAAAAATGATCTGTACGAAAGTGCAGCAGTAAATGTTCAAGAAATCGAACTGTCCCTTTCCTTCCTATACTGATCTTCAAGTTTTTTTTAACTTCATGCTATCTGCTTCTGGGCTTTCGGGCTGGAACCTCGTCACTCGTATATCTGGCGACGTTTCGTACCTACAAATGGGTACGAAACGTCGCCAGATATACAACTGAAACGATTGAAACTAAAAACTCAGTTTCAATGCAGTAGTTCAGCCCTGAAGATGTCCCATACAAATGGGTACGAAACGTCGGCAGATATACAAGTGACGCGGTTTCAGCCCGGAAGCCCAGAAGCAGATAGCATGGACCACGGCCGCGGAAGTCTACGTACCAGATTTTTTAACATCAGTTTATATGTTTTAATTATTCATTTGATATATTACATGTTGAAAACAAAGTGTACTTTATATTTTTCTATTATTCAATTTACTTTAGACTAAACTTTTAATAAAGGCGTTTCGTCGCCTGTTAAGAATATATGGACTTTATTCAGTATGGAGAAGGATATTTATGTTTTTTCTTCTGTTATGTATTTACTTTTGTACTTTCGAAATATATAATGCATGTATTAACTTTTTATGGAAACGAAATTAGCGTTTTGCTTAACTTCTCTGAAAGTGTGAACTTCAACAATTAATCAAGCCCTTCTGTAGAAAAATTATTATTTAAATGGTGTAATAAATGTAGTAATAATAAAAAGAAAAATTGATAATAATAAGAAAGATATTTTCAAATAATTTCACGCTTACTATTACGATTTTTATTTATTGCGTATCGGAATTTCAAAAGCTTCAATATATTTTTTTCTGTATAAGAAAGATAAATAGACAGTAGCACAATTTGCTCTCATTTTATTTCGTGGCATTCTTGAAATATTGGTGCTGAAAGAAATACATAAATGCACCACTATTTTAATAGAATATTTATTGAAAACATGTACCTGTATTTATTAAGTACCTTTAATAATTTACATTTCTTATACATACATACGTAAGTGTGCTTAAATTTGTAATTATGTTAGCCATTAAAATGTGAATGTGAATGCATTTTACCAATCATTATATATATATGTGTATATATATATATATATATATATATATATATATATATATATATATATATATATATATATATATATATATATATATATATATATATATATATATATATATATATTATATATATATATATATATATGATGACTCACTCTGTTTACAGGTTTTTGTTCCATAGATAAATCAATAAAATTATAAATAAAGCTTAAAGCAATGAAATTTATTTTAAAACTTTTATTGTGTGCAGCATGTATAATATTGTATATTTAGCATTTTCCTTAGGTGTTTTTTGAATTATAAAAAAGAAATGAAACGACTGATTATTATATAATAATTGCTTCTCTTTCTAAAAGAATATATGAAAAATTGTAGTAACATTGAAGTGGGAAATATGTATATAATTTTTTGCATGATCAGGTTTTACTTTACAAAATATTTTCGGCCATTATAAAGCGAAATTTTAATATTTGGTATATTTATTAAAAAACATTTATTTTCAGTTCTTCATAGCTTTTGAAAATTATGTAACAAAATTTTTCTATTACTCTACATTATATATCTAGATAGGTAGTTATTAAATTAAATAATAAAAGTAGTGGGCCTATAGTTATTATACATTTGTAGAATAGATATTTTTGTGAGTCAAAAAAACTTTGTTGTTCTTCCGTTAATTCTGACTTTATTTCTCTTTTACATTTCTTAATTCAAAATTATAAGCATTTTTGTATAGCGATAGTCTATATAGTAACTACTTTTTCAATATTGCGCCACTTTCAATAATTTTTCTTATGAATTAAGTTCATATCAATTTTATTGAGAATGCATTAACCTTGTTAAAATTAATAGGGTTCCGTTATCGCATCTTTTGCGGCACATCGATACGTACATGCAGTGGTAGGGCACAGAGCCCTTAGAGATATTTGTAACCTCAAATACGTAAGAAAAATAAATGTTATGCGTGTATATGTTACGAGTCTAAATAATTTTTTTTGGGTCGTATGCCTAGATTTACATACATTCTACAATGTCTAATAAAATAATTATAGATTTTCTACCACTTCTATTCTCTCATTCTTTTCTTCGTTAAGGTAATTTTAAACGTGCGATAATATTCGAGGGTAGTCATTATACATAAGTTTATAACGTTTCATTTTCTTTTTTTGGATTAAGAAACTCTGCCAACCTAGAACCTATTTGGCCTTGGAATCTTGTATAGCAACATCTTGCTAATAAGTAATTATTCAAAAGGGATAACATATTGCTTCTCCTGTTAATTTATTCTTATTATATAAGTTCTTGGCAAAATAAATTTGTGATTTAGTACTCGCTTGTTTTACGGCCGATTCGTTTAATCATCGTCTTAACATATTAAAGTTTACTGATATAAAATAATCTAATCGAAGTTTTGATTCATTACCACATAATTTTTGTCGTTATTTATTAGTTTTCAATTTTTCTTGATTTTTAATAATAATATCAATCTACTCATTATTATTTTGTTTCTTTAAAGTTCTACTCATTCCAAATGTTGCTTTTATTATTTTTTTATGATTTCCTAGCCGAGTAGTTTTTAAAAAATTATTTATTAGCTTACAGGTTTCTTGATTAGTACTGATTTTACTGATTTATAATAATAAACAATATTCTTGGTATTTTATTAACAAAAATATCATGTATGTGGTTATAGTTATGGAAAAAGTATTCATACATTAAGCTATTTAAATATCGTTTTGATACGTTTTTTTTTCAAAAGCGCGGTTTCCTAAAACTTTAGTATACCAAGACGTCAATTATACAGATTATATATTATATTATATATTACTTTAAAAAATATAGTTTTTCAAAACGAGATAATTCTAAAGTATACATAAAATTTGAAAAAAATGTCTTACTCGTACAATATTAGGTGAAATATATATATATTTAAACAATGTTTAATATTTGATGGAGTAATTATTAGTATTAATAAGTGCTTGTAGATGTTTAGACATCAATTGGACTAAATTATTGCAAATATTTGTCTTAATTTCTACCCACTTTTCTGATAAAACCTTCAATTGGAAATTGTTCGTATTGTTAATTTCTGCCACTGATGCTCAATCGATTTTACATCCAGCGTTTGTTGTTGAATTTCGTGTAAGTGTGACATGTTAGACAGTAACCATTCCCAAACGAGATAAAAACTTATGTTTCGGGTCGCTATCTTGTTGAAAAGAACAATGACCCGAAATATTTACTATACGCTAGTTTCAATTTTCTTTCAGAATGTTTAATATGCTTTTTTGCTTGTTCAATATGCTAATAGATACTTGTTCATTATTTAATTAGTAAAAACTAGATCATCTATTTCTGATGTAGTCATATATTCCAATACCACCACGTTTCCACCACCATTCTTTACTTTCGAATTTTTTTTGCAGTGTCTGTTGGTCAACATTGCCTATAGTTTTTTGGTGTTTGTTACATGTTATCCAGTTTCTTTTTGTAACATATTACTCAATTTAACTAAATTTTCAAATTGATTTTCCGTAACTTTTCGCAAAATAAATCTTTTATTCAATTCAGTTAGTGCACAAAGTCTATCAAAACGTCTTTTATTTTCTTGTGTATTAAATTGTTGCATGAATTTTACCAACCAATTTTGCCAATTCACTTTGAAGATTTTTTTCTCTATACATTTTTATGATAACTTCGTTCTTCGATTGTTGTTTCTTGTTCATTTTCTTGTACACATTGCTACAGAAATGTTGCGCAACTACCCGACACTTACTAGCAGATATTACTGATCTATGCACGATGTATTAACGTGCTTGTTAAAAATCCCATAGCATTCGATGCATCTTCTATATCGTTCTGTATGAATATTGTATGCATTTTAGAAGTATGCTTTTTTCAAAAAAACAATTAAATAATTGCTAGAATCGACATCGTAAAATTGTCGATATAGTGCACCTCATTAATGCGCCCCTCACACAAATGCACTTCTCCGTCACATTCAGATAGAAATGCCTGCCCCGATCTCCGACGAAAGTAATGAGAACTTTTAAGTACTTATGTCAATATTAGATTCATCGGGTCAAATTACTTTGGCCCAGTCATTCATACTCAAGTGTCGATATTTTGTTGCCAACATAAGGCACTGTTTGCGGTGCAACTTGGTGAGCAAAGGCTTGCGTCCCGGTTTACGGGCACGTAAATTTGCTCCAATCAACCACCTTTTAACTATATGCATAGAAATTAGAACGTTACGTTGGGCAGCGTATTCTGCATTCGTGTCTATCCCGGAGTGTGATTCGTTGTATTAGTCGATCTTCCCGAATAGTTGTAACAGGTTTTTTGCTGCTTTATGATACCAGCCAGTCGTTTGGTAAGGGTTCATTGTGTTTTGCACTGCACAACTACTAACACTTTATTGTCTTAGTATTTTTTACTTGGAATATCCACTACATATGTAATAAAAGCCGCAGATAATTGCGCCTTTTTTGCATATTGTTTTTTGTACACATATACACACAAACTCATATAAGAAAAATCGAACTCTAAAGTAATTTTTGAAGTCGACAGATGATCTATGATATACTACTAAATGTAAAGATTCTAAATTTTTTCTTACATACCCATCTAATGAATATTTTTTAGAAATTTCTACTTTAAATACTGATATTAACGGTTACACGTTCATGATAACCCTCATCTGGGAACTACTACCTGCTTTGTTTCATTGGAATATCTATAATATTTGCTCGTAGCTGTATATGTAATCGGATAGTCTGTTTAATTTACTGTGCTTTAGTGCACCAAAATTTTAAGAAACATTGTTTTTGAAAAAGAAGTATCAAAATAGTGTGATGTATAAATAATTCTTTTCGTGACTGCAAATGAGTTTTTTAATTTAATTAAAGAAACGCATTTAACTAATACGTTTCATAAATAAATATAAGCACGCGGACATATGATTTTCATCTCTTAAAAATAAAGGAGTAAATAAAAACTTTTGTTAATGTTCTCGTCTCACCTTTTATCTAAGGTATGCAACCGAGATAACGCTACTGGAATCGTGTTGATAAAGGCAGTTATTTAAAAAAGCATAACTTTAAAATTATTGATTATGAGTATTTAAATGGTCAACAATTATTAATCAAATAGTGTCTGATAATTATTTATTACTCTGTGGCTTAGAATGGACAGTGAGATGTTAAAAAACGCACTTGTAATCGTATATTAAAAAAACATTTTAATTTTACTTTTTTGTTCGGTGAGATAAATGTCGTAGCTCGTGGAATAAACGAAAATTCAGTTTTATTTGGAAATATCTTGTTCAAGCAATGTAGAGTAAATACAAAAATACCAGTGAGTATCGTAATATAATAATTATTAAATGATATTTAGTATCTGTAATTTTTTAATTATTCCACACTGCAGTATATATATATATATATATATATATATATATATATATATATATATATATATGTATTTATATATATTTGTGTGTGTTTGTGAATGAGAAAATATAAATTGAAACGTATAAACATACATACAAAAGTTTTTTTTGACTTGTTCGAAAATATTATTTAGTATTTTATATTGTTTTAATACCTATTTGTCCATTGCATAAAAATTAGACATTCGTTGTATTTTAATAGTTGTTTAAAATTTTAATTTATGATAAACAATATATTATGTATATGTAACAATTGTATATTTTAAAAATTATACATTAAAATAGATTTTCAAATTAAATTTTTTAATTTTATTTCTTGCTGGTTTTATTTTTAAACACGATGATTATTCTGTCTAGCAAATCCTCTTATTAATACGCAATGGTTTTAGCACAAGATCTCTGTAAGTGCAAAAGAAATTTAGAACCGTGTATATTATAATACATGGATTTACAAAACTGCTCAAAAATGGTTTATTGTAGACAACGTACATTGTATATACATAAAGTTTATTTTGATTTTGCACAGTTTGTAAATGTCAAAGTACCACATTATTAAAAACTGTTCAAAATCAATAATTTGACAGTACAAAAGATATACATGAAATATTTTGGCAATATGTATTTGTAGTGTACGAAATATTTTTGAAATGGCTGGTAGAGATTGTAGGAACGTAGTTATTTACTAATAGAGTACTACATTGTATCGCTTTTATAAAAGTAATTTTAAATATTATCAATAAAATTCTGTAAAAATAAGATCGTTTTACTTAGTAAGAAAATCAGTAGTTATGGGCACTCTGTGAGCAGAATCGATCAGTCAGTATATATGATTAAAGCCAAATATCATGTCCACTTGACACGATTGAAATAGAAACAGCACGAAGCGAAATATATAACAGGCATCTCTAGAGTGTATCGTTGTATTACCCAGCTGCAACAAATAAAAAAATCAAAATGTTCAGAACAAGTAAACACATCAGTTTATACAATAGAAATTAGGGGTATATGTTAAATTCATTTTTCGTTTTAATTTTTGTGTTTTACATCACAAATTAACAAAATTAAGTAGTAAGATAGAAAACATTGCGATCTTATGGAAGTAAGTATTTTAACACTTACTCCCATAAGAGCGTCTTTTGTATTCGTTGTCATCGACTGAATGAGATCGAGAAAAAAGCTGCTGTCTCAGCTATGCTACCACATCTGTTTCAATGAAGGATGTTCGCCACGATGAAAAAACTTTCTTGTACACTCAAAACGACCATTCGACATTTGCTTATATAATGGTAGCGTTTTTGAAATTACTTATCGGACTCCTACACCCGCCACCACAAATTTGTTTCATTTAGTTGATAACAATTACTGAAGACGCTGCTTAAAGAGGTAAATGTGCCATAATATTTTCAATCGTACTTTCTGTTATTTTATTTACTATATTGCGCGGGCATAGTTATTGTTAACAGTAAACTTTTAATTAATTCACAGAACTTATAACTACGTTTATAATTTTGATAATTTGTGCTTGCTAAATCACAAAATTAAAACGAAAAATGAATCATTTTATGAGGTTAATATATACTGGTCTATTTATTTATTTTGGGTTGATGATTTTTTCTTATTTGGCGCAGCTGGGTCATACGACGATACATTTTTTATATAACTGCTACACATTTTAACTTCTAGCTATGGTCCTTACTTTCACCTTGTCGAGTGGACACTATCGGCAGTATTAAATATTAACTGAACTGTGTCAAAGAAAAGTGATCCTACAAGTTCGAAAAATCACTGGAAATCGCTCTACAATACAAACAATATTATAAAAACTGAAATATGAGAAACACTTAAATTGCTTAATACGTCTAACTATGTTTCATGATATGTTGAATAATGTTTCTTAATTTCAGAATTAAAATGTATATTCGAATCATTAATAAGAAAGGAGATTGAGTTTTGTTTGCCGATGATGCTACATTAACAAGTCGATAGTTAATTCATAAAAATTATAGTTAATTGTCGAACACATTGGAACGGAGTAGTTGACGGATAATGCAAAGAAGTTAGTTAATATTCAAACACAGAAAACGATTTTTTAAATCTATCAGTTAATTATAATTTTTACAACTAAATATATATTACACGAAGAAAAGAAAGGCCTTGGAGGAGGTTATTGCAAAAAGTAGAGAGAAAAAAACAGAAAACAGCGGATAGGAAATTATAGAAGAATATAAGCAACGAAATACGATATTTATTTCTACTGAATTTATCAGATTAGTTAGCGATTGTAATGTCCAATATTATAAAATTAATGTAAATAAAGTCGTCTAAAAAATCATAGGCGGATGGCGAAGAAGAAATAAGTCGTAACTGATACAAAATCAAAACCTGAAACAGTGTTATCTATAAACGTAAAAGATGTAGGTACAACTGAAAGTGCTAAAGCAAGAGATGAAACTAAGTGAAACTACAATGCAAGATCAGTCTAATACTAAAATGTCAAATAATTTTGAAGACATTGTTATTGTAATGTATGTATCAAGTTACATATTACAGAAATAGATGTAAAAATTTCCATTGCGTAAATTCTTCTTTCGTAGTTAGCACGTTACCGGCGCTTATATTGTTACGTTTGGTAATTCTTGGCCGGTTAAACTATCACAATTAATGAAATAATAATTAATTTGCTTGAATGGTCCGGATATAATTCAAAATACAAACGGTTGTTCTTGAAATTTCATTTAATTGAATTATATTAATTAATTAAAGCCTCGAATAGAATAAAAATCAATAAACGGAATAATTGTATAAATAATAAATAAATAAAAATATATACCATATATATATATAAGTAACAAAACTATTAATATACACTACCGTCTATAAGTTTAATCGCACTACAGATAATTTTAATTGCGCAATGATAATAAAGAGACTGTTCATTTTCATGGCAAATTTATTTATAAAATACTAAATTAACATACAATTCAAGCAATTGACATTATTAATCTAAGTAGTATTATAATAAGTTAGCTTAAATTTTACTTTCGTCAAAGTAACTACCCTTAGCTGCGATCACGGCTTCACAAACACGTGGCATTCGTTCAACTAGTCAGTCGAGATATTCCTCATCGATAGAGTTCCATGCATTCTGCAACTTACCCCAAAGATCTGTCATACTAGTAGGAGGTATTTTACGCACTTCACGATCCAAACAGTCCCATAACAGCTCTATTGAATTTCAGTCCGGACTTTGGGCTGGCCATGTCATTAATTAATGAAAAATCTTTTTACAACCTTTGCTGTGAGTTTGGGGTCGTTATCTTGCTGATAAACAGACCCCCGCACCCATTAGCTCCATCGCTGACGGAAGAACATGCTCTTGCAATATACCCAAATAGACTTCTTTTGTCATTCTTTCTGTTATTTGCCCCAATTTCCCGATGTGCCCACCTCCAAAGCAACCCCAAACCATTACATTTCCACCACCATATTTCACTGTCTTAACCACACATTCTCTCCCCGACACGACGACAGACAAAAGTACGGCGTTTATTTCCAAAAATTTCAAATTTGGATTCATCTGTCCATAAGACTTGTTTCCATTCTTCGACAGTCCAGTACCTGTGTGTTCTCGCCCAGGCCAAACTTTTTTGTTTGTGTCGTGCAGACAGACGTGGTTTTTTTACTGCTACTCGACCTCTAAGTCCAGCTTCACCTAAATGGCGTTTAGTTGTTGTTACGCGAGGACATTAATTTTCTCTTTTAGTAGTTATCCTCGGTCGTCCACTGCGTTTTCGGTGCCCGAGTTGCGATTTCTCTTCTGCTTTGCTTCGTGCAAAGCAATAATTCTTCCCTTTGTTCAAGAGTTATTTGCTTTCTCCTTGCTATGTTTTAAACACAATTAAAAAAAATACGCTCACTCGATAGTACTTGCTGACACTTCATTAACAACGTGGATACTGAGTATTCACTGTGTAATAGACATAAAATATACCCTTACAAGCGCACAAATATCAGGTAAAGACTGGCTATTACGTCCACGTAATAAACCATATAATAAACAATTCCGAGTAAGGGATAATCTTCATGACACTCTCATTATATTTCTTACCTGAATATTATTTCTTGAAATAGAAAATAAAGCATTCATTCGTTTATACGAAATACTTCGGTTAGATAACATGCAAATATGTAAAATAATTTTAGTTTGGATAAAATTTCAATATATTAACTTAAATATTTTATTTCCTTCTGCAATTAAAATTATCTGTAGTGCGATTAAATTTATGGACGGTAGTGTACATGCTGACTGTCTTGCATTATTATGAAACTTTACTAAAATTAGTTAATGATGTCAATTAAATAAAATCTATTTAAATGTTAATCAGTGTATAATTCTCTCTTATACGCGTTTTGCCAGTATAACGGCGTTCAACTATTCTAAAGAATATCAGCAGCTTTCTAAAATGTCATAAATACTTGATTTTGGAGTACTTTTTAATTGCAAACTGAGGTTTACCAATAATATGCTGTCTCTATGTTCTTCTGACTCAAAGGCACTTAGATTCATGATGATTTAAGATGATTCATGATCGTCACCAAATTTTAATATTATGCAAACTATAGAAACTTGGAACCACGGCAAAATCCCGGACTTCATCTTTGTGCGCATTTTGCCGGGGTTCCAGGTGCGACAACTGTGATTAATTATCTGCTGATGATGACAACGCAGATGTCAAAATGCGTATAAAGAATACGAAAATTGTTGTGGAACGGGGTTATATTAATAATTAATTTAATCAACCACAGTCTCCATTAAAATTTACCATTATCTACGGCGTTCATATTATATATTTGGATGGATACCGATATAGTTTGTGTTATTTGTTAATAATACTTTCTACGTGTAATTAACCTAGTTTGATAAAAAATTTAGAAATATATATATTTTTAATATTTTGTTATTTCTAATGAATGTTCTTTTTGATGTACATTTCAACTGAATAGATAGTCACTCAATAATTTAAATGAAAGTCACTCAAATAGTATAAGAATGGGTATAATATTTTATATAATACACTTTTAAAATTACAATTTCCTGTGCAAGCTTTCGATGTCACCTACCCAGTGTATAAATGCTGCAAATGCAAATGAAAGTTTTTTATAGCAAGAATTTAGTTTTTTGAATTAACATTTTTACAATTCCATCCCTTCTTCAAATTTAATTAAATGAAGGGAAATGTATTATAATAACACCTAATATGACTGTTACGGATATTTATTTTAGTAAGAGGCTAGTTAATCACGATATATTTATTTGAACTGTATAGATTCCATGCTCGATTATAAAATTATACATTTAGTTTTTAAGTACCTTAGTGCTAGTATTTAACCTTTTAAATTGTGATATTTCTAAATCATTTGAGACTTTATGATTAGGCTTCATTTGTTTGATTTGGAAGTTGATTACTAATTACGTATAAAATATCTGTTATAAATACAAAAATTATTTTAAAAAAATCACTGATTTGTACCCCGTTAGTAGAAATATATTTTTTCAAATTTTTAACAATGATATTTGATAAATAAAACTATTTTTGTTTAAATATATAATTAGAAGTCGTGGTATATGTAACTTTTATCACAGATAAATATAGAAGTGACGTCAATATGTCAAAATTATATGACAAATTTGAAATATTTAAACGTTGGTTCTAAATACTAATAAAATTAAGTATTGTTGCGACATGAAATAAATATTTTTTATATTCTATGTATATTTTTAAATTAGTTATATTTTATAGAAAAGTTTTGGAAAGCACAAATTTTTGAAATATCAATAATTTCAGACGAATTTTCTTCACCAATGGCATGGAGCGTTATTTCTACCAATCACGGGCATGCGTTTCGGACATTTCCGTCCAATAACAATATTTCGAAGAGCGTCAGTATCCGCTGAGTGTTCTGTAGGTGTACTAGAATTGTAATATAATTTAAGTAAAAATGTAAGTTAAAAATAATTTTTATTTCATTACTGTATTTGAAATATTGTCAGACAATAATGTAAATTAATTTCATATGCGCTGAAAATTCGTCGTGTATTGAGTAGTGAATGATTACACAGATCTTGTTATAGTGATAATCAATGTCGAAAGCTAACTATCCGCCATTACATGTTTTTGTTTGAATCATATGCTGTTAGTCAATGTCAGAAATGTAATTTAAATGATTTAAAATTATTGTCTTTCTATGTGTTTGGGAGCAGTAAAATACTTTTCATTGTGATTGTGAATAATAGTATGCTTATAAAAAGTTTTTGTTTGCTTCCTAAATAAGGTACGTGTAGATATAAAAAAAAACCGTAATTAGACGTTTTCATGTCTAACAAATAAATAATATTCTTGTATATCTACATTTTATAAACTCGTTTTGGGCATTTTCCGACAGAATTAATTCTGTTGCTTGGCGCCTTCTAGTTATTTGACTTTGACAAGTGTTAACTAGGGATTTTATTATTAACTAGTTCTTTTTTTATTGTTAATTAGCATAAAATATGGCTCGTACAAAGCAAACAGCACGTAAATCTACAGGAGGAAAAGCTCCTCGTAAACAATTGGCAACTAAAGCGGCCCGTAAATCAGCACCTTCCACTGGAGGTGTAAAAAAACCACATCGTTATCGCCCTGGTACCGTTGCCTTGAGAGAAATTAGACGATACCAAAAATCTACTGAATTGCTCATCCGTAAATTGCCTTTTCAGCGATTGGTCAGAGAAATTGCACAAGATTTCAAAACTGATCTCCGATTTCAGTCAGCTGCTATTGGAGCCTTACAGGTACTTTTCTATTTACAAAATTTACATATATAAAAATCATCAAAACAAAACAAACAGATATACAGATAATTTGAAACTGGAATGTTTTTCATTGCATACCTATATTTTTACAATACATCAAATATTTACAAGAATACTTAAGTACATGCATTTTTTTCTAACATTACTTGGGTCAATAAAACCTTTCCAAAGCTGTCTTAGTCTAATATTTATTTATATTAATCTAACTATAAAAACCATTAAAACTCACATTTTCCAAACCTCACTGTTTTCTAGTATTTTATTGCTCTCTAGGATTATATGAAAAAGACACAGTGTTTCTTGCAAATAAATGAGTAATAAGTTTGTTTATGTTAATGGTATTTATGAAATGACATCTTTTAATTTACTTAATGTGTTTGTTTTATTGATGTTCAGCTTAACTAGCAGTAGTCTCACTGTAACTCCCAAGTAAGAAGTATTAATGAATTTTTAACACTTTATTTTTCTTGCATTTCAACTAAACTTTAACTAATCATTTATAAATAACAGCCAGTAAATTTGTTTTTTTCATATGCAAATAGTTACAGTGAATTTTATTCTTTTAGTACTTTTATACATTTATATAGCACACTAATGCAATTCATAGTTTCAATCTTTATAATATTGATGTCATCTGTAAATTTTTACAAATAAATTATTGTTTATTCCTTAATATTACTCTTATCAAATGTAACTATCTTCAGTTTTTAACTATTTCTTTTTAGTCTCTACTTATTTGTGTATTTCTTTTGTGGTTTTTCCTCATTTTTCCCCCTTTTTTTCTCTAATTTTTCTGTTTCATCTTCTTTTTGATTAAAATTTTCCTTGGTTTATCCTAACCGTGTGTTGAAAACTTGTTCAATCGTTTTGCCAATTTATGTAATTATATGTTCCAGATTTGCTAGTTGCCTAATATTTTGATTTGTTTGTTTTAGTTTTCTTACTTATCTTTTAAATGTTTCAGTTTAATTGTTACTTTCTCTACATTTTTCTTGTGAAATCACCATTGATTCGCATATATACATAATTATTGTTAATATGTATATATTTATATGAATTTAATATTTTCTTGTACTTTTTTTTTTCTGTAGTATGGTTTTATTTATTGTATTGAATAATACAGTTTATTGTTCTTTTTAATTTCATTAGTTATATTTAAATCAATTTGTTTATTCTGTTGTCAAGTTCTTTAAGAACTTGTAAGCAGTTGCTCTGTATATTATTTATTCCTTAATCTATTACACCTTGTTGTCCTAAGTTTGCTAATTAACATTTATTTGTTTCTCCAATATTCAGACAACATTGGGTGTTATGTTTTAAAACATAATCGTACTATTTGGAATTTTTTTCTTGTAATATACAGAAAATAAATCGATTATTCTATCTAATAATAATCAATCTTGTGTTTTCATTTTAATTTTTCTATGATATATTCTCAAGAATATTGTCAATTCTGGTATGAAATTTGTACGTGCACAAATTGAAGGTTTTATATAAGGAATGGGACATTTTTTTTCTTCAAAATTCCCATAAAAAACGTCCCAATAATATGTGTGAAAAAAATTAATAAAATTGGCTGTTATCTCTAGGTGCCTATTTTGCAATTTCTATTGAACTGAGACATAGAAAGCAACAGTACTGATGCTTCAGGCGATCTGGAACCTAACTAGAGATTGTCAAACTTATAGTCTGGTTATTACCTATCGACTGTCCCATCGTGGTTCTAATTTGTCACAAAAGCTAATATAAGTACTCCAAATAGTGTGAAGTACAATATTAAAATTTGCGACAAATTCAAAGTATTTATACCTAGAATATAGTGCAACCGTCTTTCAAATCTTTTTTTCTTATTGTACAAATTTCGTTGATTACATGCGTTTTTAAAATAAAATTCCTACAGAATTATTTGAACGGCATCTTTCTCCTTAGGGCATTAACCTAAGGGTAAAGAAAAGTAAGAAGAGTAATAGTATAGTTAATAATAATTTTATTTTCAGGAAGCCAGTGAAGCTTATCTTGTAGGTTTATTTGAGGACACCAACTTGTGTGCCATCCACGCGAAACGCGTTACAATTATGCCTAAAGACATACAATTGGCTCGCCGAATCCGAGGAGAAAGGGCTTAACTTTTTTCACGAATTAACGTATTCATTAGTTTTTACTTTTCATATCGTCATACAAACCCTGTTCAGTCTACTGATCATAATTCGTTAATTATTTTTTTAAAATATGATACTGTGTGTTCTATAAATTTGTGTAAATTATTCATTGTGTAGCGGTAAATTATTGTGTATTTTTTTGCTTTTCGTTTTAAACACTGTTTTCACATTAGCAATATTGGTTTTGTCGAAATTTGTCGCGGACAGTTAGTTTTATGTTTAATAATGTACAAATTTTTACACACATGAAATAATTTTTTATACTGCATAAGTGGTAATGCTGGTATAATAAATGTTGTACAGTGTTAATATAGTCTATTAACGAAGTGTATTTGGATCATAGGTACAGTTGACAAACAAATATATACATACTCTTTCAACATTTATCATATTGCAATGACCAAAATATATTGAGCATATTTTAAGTTTGTTTCGAAAGTTAAAACGAGTTAATTTATTCTTTTCTACCGAACAAAAACTTGTTCGCGAGCAATGTTTCATAAATTTAATACCGTTAATGAGGAAGCGGTTTGACACATTTCTATTTTGACGATCATTATTTTACGTATCTTTAGATTTAGATTGTTAACAAAGAATAGAAGAAAAGATTTAGAAACAATCTACAAATTAAATTTGTTTTTTAGAATAGATTTAAATTTAACAGAATGTGTTTCAGTTCAAAATGTATGTATTTTAGTTATAAGATTCTTTTTCTATTTGTAAGAATGTATTTAAAATAAATTTTTTGATCTTAACAACTATTTTTTTAATGTTTGAACCAATACAAAAAGATGAATTGTTCTGTGGTTTTCTATTTTATGTCTATTTAGACCACTACATAAAATTATTTTTAAATCGAAATTTTTCGGCGTATAATGAAGAAAATGTCTATATACATGGAAACACCATTAGAAATTTTTGGATACTGTATTAAAACTTGATAACGTACATGAAAGGTCATAAAATCAAGCCTTTTCTGATGCATATTTGAAAATTGTGGTTTATTGTTCTGCTGGCTGTTTTCACTTACCAGTCTACAATTCTTATTAATATTTTCCAGTACCGCGCAATTAAATTAAGGCCCCTCGCATTTCTTAGAAATATTTACAGCTATTTATTAAGTAGATAGAATATAATTTTCTGTTAGAATATCTTCTTTCTAGTATTGACAATAATCTCTTGCAACTATAAAATTCTCAATATTCTAACCACTACTAAACACCCTTCTCGGGATTAAACACAATTATAGGGGTTATTTTTAGTGCAGTGTTGTATGTGTAAACTAAAAGTTTTATAGATATCGAATTTGTGAAATATAGTTTTAAAATTTTGCGACATTTTAGTTTCTTTTTTTGTGTTGTGGGGAGGTAGCAATTTTTGAACAATGGGAAAACGCAAAGATTACCAGTGCAAAAAAAGAGGCAATAGAGACTACTGAAAACTGGAACTATTCTCATCGAGAATTTAGTCACGACCAGCAAAAAACAAGATAGACCAAGGGAATGAAGAAAATGAGATTATAATGCACGAAACAGTATAAAAGCCTTATGGGTGAGAATTGGGAAAAGGTATGCATTATTTTATTTATGTTCATAAAATTTTATATGTTCAAAGTAAACTTAAAAATTGAATGAATATTTCATATTTTTAAGGTTATATTTAGTGATGAATCGCGCTTAGAGGCGGTAATGGAAAATTTCCGCTTCATTAGAGGACCACATTATCGTTTACACGAAGCTACAATGATTAGAATACTTAATCTTCCAGATATTATGATTTAATCCTGTATATCAGGAACCTAGCTAGGACCTCTGTATTTGTTATATACAATGAACCAAGTACAAGACAAATCCGTAATGGAATCAATACTCTCCATACATTTGAGTTTTTAAGTTCTGGAGTTGTTTTCAAATTTACGTAAGATGGTGCACCATGACACAGAGCAAAATCAATAAAATGTTTTCTGACAGCAACTTGCACTTCTTACCGTGGCCAAGCAACTCTCTAACTTTAAACCAAATCAAAAAAGTATGGAATAGTTTAAAACGTTATTTTAAACCAAATATTAAAGACATTTGGCACAATAATCAGGATTTAAAATAACTAGCTGCGTCATGTAGTCAAAGCAAAGAGTGGCTTAACAAAATATTAATTTTATATTAAAAATGTAATTAATCTGTATATTATATGTTATAAATAGTTGCTCATGTCAAGTATATATTGTGCCTTACTTCTTATAAAAATAAAATCAAAAAGTTGAATTTTATACACTTATTTCATATGGTCTATATTGATTATAAAATTTTTAATCACGTAATAATTTTATTACATATTTTTTACTAATTTATCAAAAATATATCGATTTCGTATTTATAATAATAATTATGGACAGTAATTGAAAATTCTTAGCAATAATTTAGTTAATACTAATAAAATTTCAAGTAATGTCAAGAACCAAAAACATCTCGACCTCACCATAATAAATCTTTCAAACAAATTATTATTGATATAATATATTGTAGTCATAATACTTTTTGCTGCTCTGTTATAAAGCAATAAATAACTTGCCACAATTACACTTTTGAGATTATGAAATTAAATGAAACATCTAAATATGGTACTTATGTAGATTATAAGATATGTAATGTACTAAAGAAAAAAACTTTTTTTATTCAGTCTAAACTAGAGCCCCTTTTTCTTTTTTTTAATTGGTGCCAAGAATTTTTCCAATATGTCATCAATTTGTCCCTTTCTCGATTTTGGTTCCTTTAAATATTTGTTCTGCTCCTGAATTAGTTAAAAGTTTGCACTTGCCTGATATTCAATGTTTGAAAATCTTTGACAGAAACAATACTGACCAACACAATTTTTGCGAACTTCTAAATGAGACTTGTTATTTAGTATATAGGTGTGCTAAATCCGAAAATCACTAGTTTTTACGCATCGTATCAAAATTTCTCTCTACCACATCTTGCTTTTTGAAGAATCATGAGTGATTGAGTTGTTGAGAATTGATATAAAATAATCAAAGTACAAAATTATAACAATTTGTTTATTTAAATATGACTATTACAAATTGTACAGATTACAAGACTATACAAAATAGCCATTGGACACAAGTTTCAGGGAATAAATTTCCGCTTGGAGCATTTTCTACAGTATTGTCTTGGCAATCCCTATGAAATTCCAACAGTAGTCGGCTATCATGTGAGGATTCCATCTTCCTTGTTACCGATCTTCCATAGTTTTTAAATCTTGATGAAATCTTTCGCTCATATTCATCGCCTACGGCACCCAAATTTTCGGGAAATCTGTCGAGATGACTCGAAAATAAGTTTTATACTCCTATTGGAGCGGTTCAAATTTTTAAGCATCTTTTCCACTAAATACGCTATAAAATTATATTACGTTAAATATATTATTAAGCCGAAAATTAATAATGTGAAAAATATCGAAAGGTACTGTATAGGAGTAATTGGGGCTGAAAATGTTAAATATAAATAGTATTGCGGGCACAAACGAAACATTAAATAATGTTAATTGTGATTTTTTAAGAAAATTCATTCGTTGACTCAACAGATTAATGATAATTACCTTAATGTGGGTATTAGGTTTCGATTTATAAATAATTGTGAACGTAATTAAGTAGATATTACTTAGGCGTAGAATTATCAATTATATTCACATTATGCTAACGATTTGAATGTTTTCCGATTCGCACAATTTAAGCATTTACATTTATTAATGATTAAAACGAGCAAAACTGAAAAAAATGCCACAGAGGGAGAAGCTGACGTGATAGGGAAAAATTGGTTTGATTTTTGAAATCACCATGCCAAAATTAGTTAAAAACAGGTGTCAGATTACAATCAGCAGAAAAAATCTGTAAATGTAGGCCTGTGTAATCAACGCACTCCATATTAATTGCTCTATGGATGTAATCCAAGGCGAAATCATCTACAACACAATATAAATTAAGTAAATTCAAGTACCATTGCTGTGCAATCTAACCCAAAATAGGCAATACTAACCAATCTTTGGTATTCTTATAATATATAATATAAAAAATTCCAGTGAATAAAAGTAAGACACATTCAAATAACGCTTAAGGCATAATTTAAAATTATAGGAAGTCCCTTCAATCATTGCACAACATATGTTTAGATACCTCCATATATATATGCAACTTATACCAAAGTTCACCAGGTTAGGCCGTATGTACTAAGGATTCTCGCTATTATAGTCATGATCATCGGAGTTGTAAATTTGGCCTTATTCTCATGTACATATATACTGTGTCATTAACTTGTATCTAGAGATTGTTATCATTGGGATGCTTATTTGTATGAGATACTCCCTGGGTGACAAATCATTTTTTATGTGAATAACTTTTTTGGTAATAAAAGTATTAGCTTTACATTTACAAGCCCCAAAATAAGATCATAATTTAAGCGAGAATTAAGATGAGCATAATAAAGCACATTTAATATATCAACATTAACATGTAAGCACATATCGTTGTATTTAATTTAGATATTACATTGCAGGCTAGGATTGAATGAATTGTTAGACCCAGAAATTCGACTCAGTAAAAAATTTCATGTATCCACCACCAGATAACCATTCTTTTATTCAATTCGTTTTCCCATAGTTTAATATTAGTTTATTTTCTGTAAAACATGAACATAATTCATTCTGGACTACACTGCAATTTTAAAGTTCACTTGCGTAGCATACCATAGCCAGATGTTTGTTATCTGCTTACACAGTTACTTGACCAGTAATTTGCAGCGGTAAATGGTTAATAAAAAATTATAACCGAAAGAAGGGCCAATATAGACCTTTGAAGAATTCTAACGAAGGTATCGATAGTAATTGAGTAGAGATCTGAATTAACCGCCTTCGTGTTTGTGACATATATTGATGTATTGCAGATGCTGATATAAATGTACCAGTCGAAATTGTTAAGTGTTTTGCCTTTAACTTCCTAAAAAACAGCTTGCTCTTTAACACTTCATGTTCCATAATATTTAACACCTTTGACAGTCGCATGCAATTCATGCGACTCGTTTGCGTTCATTTATAGTACGAATAATCTCGTCCATAATATCGATAACTGCTATAATTGTAAATTTATTATTTAAGTACTCATGTTGATTTGAACAAAATAAATGGTTTATGATTAGAAAGTTATGTAATTACGATTTCAAAACTTCGAGAGCAAGCGATTGAAGGAATGATATCGGTCGGTAGTTACTTGGGGAAGTTTTAGTCTTTTTGTATATGATTTTTTTAAACTTAAAAAAAGCCCATCTCAATGAAGCTGTTGAAAAAAGTTGTAGATAACAAATGTACTGTGTGATCTGTTTTATTACTGTGCTGGGGATACCGACGTAGTTCGTAATATTTTTTAAATTGTTATGATGATTTCATATTCGGTAATAGAGTTAAAGAGGTAAAAGAGTTAGTTCGAGGAGTAGTAACGCAGCTATTGGAAATATTCAAATTCGTATTAACGACTGCTCTGGAATGTTCATTGAATATTCCGATTGGGTCACCCATTCTTATTTTTAGGTCTTAATTTATGATATACCAACATTAACAAACAACGAAATTTCTCCTTGGAATATTTGTAAGTCAGAAGCGTTGGTTTTTGATAATACTTTGCTGTTTTAGATCGAATTGTATTTAAATTAAATAAAATACTTTAATTATTAATGATAAAAGAATTAGATATGGGAAGCATAAGAGTAGTGCGCCATAAAATTTTGCAATTTTATTATTGGATTATTATCGATTCTATAAATTTTTGTATTCTTGCTTAGACTTATGGGTGCGTGTTTGATTTGCTAGGGTCAATGCACGAGTAATAATTTGGTAGTGATGGCCCGGTAAAAAAGTTTCACAATGAATAGTTGAGAATATGTGTAATTTATTCTTACGCCTATAATTTATTAAGTACATGCCGAAATTAGCTTTAGTATTTTACTCCATAGTATTGAAAATCAATCGCAAGTTAAATTATGCGGAGCTACTTCCTCTGCTATCATGTCATTTCTTACAAGAGTTAAGATTCCACCATGTCGAGACGTTGACCAAGTGTAGAACCTAGCCGTATAGTAATAATCAAAAGTAGTACGTGAAATTTGATATGAACCTAATCAATGTTTGCTACATCTATCTTATTATCAATTACGAACAGTTCAAATTCTAACTTCTCCCCCTATACTTTCTAAATTTCACACTACGTGGGTAGCCGTTTATATTTCGGGAACTGGCAACATTGTCAGTGTTGCCCCCAATCTGATGATTGCATCATGAAGTTTGTCATTTTTGACAATATATTTACCTCGACAGTTTTATTATCCCGTCGCTATTTCTATTGTTGACAGTAACTTAAAATTTTTGTCAGCGAAAAAATTGAATTAATTTGCGAACATTTTCGTGCAATTATTTTTCATAATTTTCGGCGTGGACTATTTCAACAAGAATGTATCGACGGGCTGAATTCTTTATATGGTGATGAAACACCATCGAAAACTACAGTGTATCGTTGGTATAGTGAATTCAAACTTGGACGGCGTTCTTTCGACGAGGAATTTCGTGAAGGTCGCCCCACAAATGTTGTTGTGTCGGAAAACATTAATGCAGTGTCTGAATTGATACTGCAAGACCGTCGTGTGACAGCGTGAGATCGAGGCATCTCTACGTATTAGTAGCACCAGCGTGCATAAGATCACATTTAGCCGTTAAGAAGCTATGTTCATGTTGAGTACCACATAATTTGGCAACCGCACAAAAAAGGACTCGCGTCAATTGGTGTCAAGAAATGCGCAAAAATACAATGGCGGTGCTTCAAAGAACTTTTATACAGTCGTCACGGGTGATGAATCTTGGATCTATACGTATGAGCCCGATAGTAAACAGCAGTCGACTGTGTGGGTATTCCAAGATGAGCCAAAATCAACAAAAGTTGCTCGCGCTCGAAGTACATCAAAACAAATGGTCGCCCGTTTTTTCGGAAAAATCGGTCACATTACAACCGTGCCTTTAGAGAATGGTAGAACGGTCAATTCCGAATGGTACACAACTATTAGCCAAAAGTTTTCGAAGAGATAAGGAAAACAAACCGAAAATGACAGATCATTCTCCACCATGACAATGCGAGCTCTCACAGGTCGGTTCAAACAATTGAATATTTGACCAGGCAAAACATTAAATTGATGAGCAATCCGCCGTGCACCCCTGATCTAGCACCCTGTGATTTCTTTTTGTTCCCACACGTGAACAATAAACTTCGTGGTCAACGGTTTTCTACGCCGGAAGAGGCAGTTGAGGCATTCGAAACTCATATTTTGGAGATACCGCCTTCACAGTGGCAGCAATGCTTTTTGGATTGGTTTAAACGAAAAGTGCATTGATTTTCAAGGAGAACATTTTCAAAAGCAATGAAACTATTTTCGATAATAAAATTTTTTTTTGTTTGCTATTCCCGAAATATAAACGGCTACCCTCGTATATTAACTGCGACTAGTTTCGTCTGTTAAGAAATTAGCGTGCGAACTAGTCGCAGTTAATATATAATATAGTGTGAAATTTAGACTGTTTTATTTACTCGTTAGTGTAATGGAATTTTACAAAGTAACGACCTAAATAACCAACTATTCTCTCGCTACCTTCACCATATTGTTTTCTATCCTCTGATTTTCACAATTCTTTCCCTGTAATCTTTATTGGCGAGGATGTGTCCAACAAAATTCCTCAATTTTCATCGTTTGTTACTTGTCTTAAAATCACTTCCGGTCCTGCTTGTAACAGTGGATTCAACATCTGTTCAATAATTTCTATCAGATTCTCTTTAATTTTATTGATCATGTCCTTTTCTTCACAATGCTTTCTGCAAATAGGGCCAGGTGTGTCACTTTCCCTCAATCTTTGTTTTTTTTCCTTATTAGAATTAGGATTTGAGGTAGAAATCTGGATTCAATTTTGAAAAGAAATATATTTCTTTATTTGTGGATTGTATATGTTACTACATAATATAATATTGTATTATTGTAGAGTAATATATAGCTTCCAGCAATTTTTCACGTTATCAATATCAGCATTAAAACAAATTACTTTATTATTATAAAATTAATATTTTCCATTTTAATATAAATTAGTATTTGTTTTTATTTATAAATGCATGTAAAAATATGTAACTATATTAAATATCATATTATTCAAAATATATTTATTATAACTAAAACGGTGAACTGCAGTTTAGAAATATTTATTTCATACTGATTTTCTAGTTTTTCTTTTAAAATATCACAAACTATTTATCTTAATTAATGTTATGTAACACAATAATATAATATAACGTAATTAATATTCTCGTTATGTTATAAACTATTTCAGTTGGTTGTTTGTATTACACATTCATGATCCCTATAATTAGTAAAACGTGAATTTTTTTTTCTCTTATAAATGGTTGCAATTGTTTATTTGTATTTCGCATGAAGTGTAAGGAAAACAAGGGCGCGTTCAAAATTGGAGATCGTTGGTGTGAATTCTTTAGAGGTCGAAAAATAGTGTGTTATATACACTGAGAGTAACACTGTTATGTTCAAAAATTGAAAAGTATTGTTATGAGGCGTGCTCTTATGCAACTAAGTTTAAACCAGAGATATAAAGGTAGGGAGACTGCTCATAAACGGCTGCGCCTCCAAATCTAGGACACTATGTGTGCAGATTAGATTACTAGTTCAGGGGTTCGTTCCTAAACATGTCCCGGGTCGCCGTAGAGAAACAACCTTAAATTGTTTTCAAAAGTTTCTGATTAATGCAAGAACTGTAGAGTGCTCGATGATAGTATAATTTGAACTGCCAAGTACATACATCTAATATCAGTTCTGATAGCATTGATGTTGTACTTGATAGATACATATTTTTTTATTCAATGTAAATAAAACATTACATGAAAAGTCAATACAGTATTTGGTAATACATATAAGGGACATGATAGGACAAATTCTAATAATATGTAATATTTACAGAAACACCTTAAAAAATTAATTAAAAGCAGTATGTTAAAAATTCGTCAACTGGTAGACATTTAATAAATTTTTTTAGCTTGACTTATAAATTGTAATGTTCTGTGAATACAAGATGACTAAATTTATTATAAATTTCTGAATCCCAGTAATCAATATATCTTTGCGATACTTGAAGACTATGGTAGGATATTTGCTTTCGACTTTTAGTGCGGGTATTATATTTATGTATTTCTCCGTTTGTCATAAAGTGGCCTTGGTTGTTGAGCACAAATTTGAAACAGTTGAGTACATAGCAACATGGAAGAGTAAGTATTTGCTCTTGCTTGTAGTATGTTCTACAGCTTTCTCTCTTTTTTAAGTTGCAAGGAGCTCTAATGCCACCCCAAGGAACAATTTTTAAATTTCGCGGGTGTTTTAAGTTGCCCAAGGAAAAAATAACTACATCTAAAATTATATTTTATTTTATTACAGCATGAATATTAATAATTAAGGTGTATATTTCAAAATCAAAATTAAAACGAAAACCGTACGCATTAAAAACATGTTATTTCCTAATTTCTTGAATGAATTGAAATCATAGCTAACCTTTATTTTTACTACTACCAACTCAAAACTTCCGCGTAATTTAAAAATTGTTCCTTGGGACTCTTTTGAAACAGAATATTCTTTCCGCTGCAGGTGAGGTAGTCCAGAAAAGCATACGATAAGTTAATTTAACTTTGAAGTTTATATAGTAAACAGTCTTTGTCACTGCATGAGTAGCCACACCTTTCAGCATCCGAATGGTGTAGACACATGTTGTTAAACTCGTTACTAATTCCTCCACATGCATCGCATAGGAAAGCTGCTATCTAAATTCAGTTCGAAATATTTAACGCTATCGGACGTAAACAGCTCATTCTTTGCCTTGTTTTTTTTCATTTAATTGTAGCTCCCATTTGTCTGAAACCATTTTTTTGGTTTCTTCCAATGTTATTGTTGTCGGTTTATTTTTTTCTATAGCAGTGCTGTTTTCTGGTTAAATAATTATTTCTTTCAAAGACACTTACCATTCGATTTGAGAGTATTTTTGAAATAACTGGAAGAATTGCTGTCGACTAATAATCAAAACAATCATCTTTCTTTTCTTTTTTGTAAATTGGAGTTATTTTTGCTGATTTTAATTGCTAAGGAAATACTTCTTCTCCAAATCACTTATGAGTGTCGCTAATGGATAGGTAATTCATCGACAATTTCTTGTCGACGTATGTCGATATTCCGTATATATATCTTGCGTCTGGTTTTCCTTAGCGTTTAATGGTTATCGCCACTTCAAACTAATTAGTTTCATTTAAATAAAGAGATTTCCCAGTGTCCAAACTCATACTTGATAAATAATCACCAGTGTTCTCAATTCTTACACTGCTCGTTTGTTTCGCTATACTTACAAAGTAATTATTTAAATCATCAGGTAATAAATCAGCTGATATTTCTGTTTCTTTCGTTTATTTGGTTACTATATTAATTACTGTCCATATAGCTTTCTGTCTGTTTTGTACGTTCTGCATACATTCCTCATTTTTTTGTTTTTTATTATTTATTAAATTATTTATAAGTTCTATAGGGTTTTTCTAATATTTTCTATATACTTTGTACGCTGCCTCGGCTCTTTTGGTAATAGCTATAGAACACAGTGCGTTCAAAATATTTTTCTTCTCCGCAGCGCTGAATTATTCGACACGTTTCGTCTGATTGTTCTATTATTCTCGTGTATCTTTTTATTTGTCAGGAAGGAAGACATTGAAACCACTCATGAAGATACTATGAAAAGCATCAAAATCTTTTTGAGCTTCAGCATTAAGAAAATATTTCCATGGCTGTGATGCAATTTCTTCTCTAAACAAGTAGAGACTGGGTTTAGTAACATCTCTTGCTCTTATAATTTCGGATTTCCGCTATTATACGTGACTTTAGATGGTTCGCTGAACATGGAGTGCAAATTAAAAGATATAAGTAAATAATCAATGTTATTTCTTTTGCTTGTATAGTTTAATTAGTCGACGTTAAAAATCTCCTGCCGAAAAATTGTTTTTTGAGTAAAAAGGTTAATCAATCTGATGTGTCTTGTAGTAATAGTCGTGTATAATAATACTTGTATATTACTGGTTAGTCTTCTATATACGCTTAATATAATTGCGTCGTATTTTTAGTATTTCAATCGCTTCCATTTCTATTGTTAAGGGCATTATTTCTTTTAATTTTATATAGTCTTTTTATAATATTATCAAAGTACCATCATGTTTATACAATCTCCTACACAGATCGATAGCATCTAATTGTTAAAATTCAAATTTTGTATATAACTTTCGAGAAGGAAATGCCGAGGGTTTCAAGATAGTGCTTTACGGCAAGTGCCCCAAACGCAACGGAAACACACTATCCCCGGACTTGCAGAGGAATAATAAATTCGATGCCCTATCCAACGTGAATTCGTACGCTAGCATGGCCGCTAGTGTGCCGCAAAAGTCTGCCGACCAGTACATGATATAAACTCTTCACAGCAAATGATTACAGAAAGATGGTCTCCTTCCTGGAAGGAAAATTTGAATTTTTTACCTACAGATTGCTGGCGTAAAAGCTACCTAAGGTGGTAATTCGTTCCTTCTGCCATTCCCATCGAGGAGGTGCACCAGGACCTGAAGAACCAGGGATACAATCCTATTGCAGTAAGCCGGATGTGCAAACTGCAAGACCGCATCCTCATGCCTATGGGCGTGGTACAGATGCAACGAACCGCTGAAGCGAGGAATTTGTTTAGCGTGAAATTCGTCCTGGCTGTGTGTCACAACTAAAGTCACACGACCTCGAACTGACGCCACCCAGTGTTCCTCCTGCCGGCGCTTGCTTCGGTCACCGCCAGCGACAATGTCGTTTAGCCTCCCATTGCGTGAAGTGCGGGGAAGAGCACCAGACCCATCTCTGCCACCAGACTAAGGACGCAACTGTCAGATGTTGCAATTGCAAACCGTGTCAGCTACAAGGGATGCCCCCTCTGAAGATTACTGTTGGAGGATCGCAGGCTCCCCCCTTTCGTCCTACTACTTTTAAGGCTAGCAAGACTCCTCCGAAGACCGATTCCAAGAATTTCCCAACCTTACAGAAGAAGCAGAAGCCCCTCTTCCTACAGCTTCAAATCCGCTTCTCCAAAGGTTCGTCCTCCGGGTGCCTCATCTACGTCGACAGACAGTTACAGTCAGATAGTATCTGCTCCAGCACCCATCAAACTCAACAAAAACATATACTGCGGTATATGTTGTTAATAAAGACAGTTGAAGATTGTACCACATGGAAAAATGAATTAATTACAAGTGAATATAGTGCAATTCATGAAGCATGTAGAAGCTAAAAATTATACTTCACAGGCATTCAACATATTATCCGTAACTATTTAATGATTTAATATATATAATTGCTCATCATCTTCCTCAAATAGGACATAAAAAAATGTGTCTGTGGTTATGAAAGCATTTATTATAGACAATATAAATTCTGTATTTTCATGTAAAATCCATGAACTATCTAATAATATGGCAGCTTTTACCATTACATTCATGTGCAGAGTTTAGACCAAGAATATAAACTCTATAGTAAAAGGAACTACCACACATGGAAAAGGATTCGAAACATTTCATGATAATGTTATGAAAGATGAATGTTAAAAGTAATCATTCTAATGTTAATAACACCCTGTCTATTACATGTTTCCGAGAATTCACTCATCGTCAGGTAGACTTGTGTTATCAACGAACAATTTCTTCGTAGAGTTTATAGTATCTTTTCGATACAGAAAAAAAATGAATTTTCCTCTCTCGTCCAACACAAGAATGTATTAAAGGATAAAGCGAGAACGCGTCTATCTCGCTGGTCGAGAACAAAGTTCCCAGAGCGTGTGTAGACTAACATTTGCCACCTCGGCGATTTGCCACATATGCTATAGATTTCTTTGTAATTTGAAATATGTATAGTTAACCACTATGGGGCACATTGCATATAACAACATACTTTCCGTCTGTTGCTCTACGAGAATTAGGAACATTTCATCGTTTATGAAAGTCATTTTGAATTTATTTTCAATCTATATATTTGTAAAACCTGTAAGTACAAGTAACTATAAATAAATTGCTTTTTAACACAAACATACCAAACCTAATCTTTCCCAATCGAATAAGATGTATGTAATGATAAGTATTTTCCATATGAGATAACCACTCATGAATAGTCTAACAATAAAGCCTAAAACCCCTGATAAACCCATTGTGAATAAATTCAATTGTACTTTTCTTTAATTTCAATGTCAAATACAAAACCACTTACAAATGCTTTGTTTGAATTGTCTACTAAAACATTAATCGAATAATACTTGGCAAAATGAGACTACTGTTGCACCCCCACATACATTAGAGAATGCACTCATAATGTACTGTTTTGTTACCATAAAAAGATTTTTGTTTACCTTTTGTACTAAAAATCCTGTGATTAAGTATATACATATAAAAAAGAAAAGAATATCTACATAGATGCAGGTCTTGAAGTTAAGTATGTTGGTTAAAAAAAATTAAATTAAAAATATGCCCAATATTTCCAACTAAATAGAAGTTTTGATGAAGTTGTAATAGAATTTAGAAATCAGCTTACAATTATCGGGTTTTTCAATAACTAAATTTGAATTTAATACTCTTTTAATGACTAAACTTAATTATAATTTATTTTTGTTCTTTGTCTTTTTGTATTTCTAACTCTTGAAGTCTTGCAGTTATGTCTTTTGTTTCTAATCCATGTTGTTTGTTGTATTCCAACAGAACATGTAGTTGGTGTTCTTCCAAACCAGGTATTCTCTGATATATTGATTTATTTAAATTCATATCTATATCATTTTCTTCTCTCAATATACAAAAGTATATAAGAAAAATGGAAATGCTAGCAATTATCACATATGGTTCATACCATAATCTAGTGTCCACTGTGCCCATTCTTGAATATTTGGCCTGCCATATACTAGCAGGTGTTGCTGTATATTTTATCGGTGAATTGTCTTCATCCAACTCTTCTAATTTATTTTTATTTAAATTACTTGCAATTTTACTAATGTATAATCTTCAATACCATACAATTAGTTAACGTAATAAATTTTGTAATGTATTTTTCTTACCTTTGAAGATACTTTTGGTTTATTATATTTCTTTTAGTTAAAAGTCTGAAGGCCATCTTAAATTTTAAGGTTATGATCTAAGATTATTTTTATATTAGATAAATTATTTTTATAAATGTTTAATTCCTAAACATTTTAGTGTAATTCCTCGTATACTTTTACAAAAAAAATGCAAAATTTGAATACTTTTTCAGTAAGGCAGTAGCGTTCATTTTCACATAATACATATTTGTCTTTAAAATAATCCATTTATTTTTATGAACTCTATATGAATATGGATATATATCTTAATGATTAAATAATATGTGTTGCGATTATTAATTAAGAATTATTTTAATATTTAAAGATTTGCAGGTATTGAACATATTTATTTAATTTATAAATTATCGACGCCACCACTGGTTTATTAACAGCGCCCTCTTTGAAATATAATATATATATATATTTGGAGAAAAGTGATTGTTGAGTTCCTGTTCGTCCATTTCGTTGTGGGTTGTTACGATGGTATGTACTGTTTGGTTTCTTGTTAGATTAGATTTAAGCCTATATTCTGTAAATATTTTACCCATCTACCTTAACATCTTCAATTAATATTTATTTTTTCATGGATATACTGTTTAAGTACACAACCACGATTTTATTTTTTTAAAAAATCTTACATGATGATTTAGATAATATATTTATGGTTATAAACCGAATTTTACATCTGTGGATAGTATTCTAGGGCGGTCTGAAATAGACTTTTAAGTTTATTTATTAAAATGTGGTGTTTTTAAAGTTAATATGATTCATTTTTGCAGTCTCATCGTAAATTTAGTGCACCGCGACATGGGTCCATGGGATTTTATCCCAAAAAGAGATCCCAAAGACATCGTGGTAAAGTCAAGGCTTTTCCAAAGGATGATCCCAGTAAACCAGTACATCTTACTGCATTTATTGGATATAAAGCTGGAATGACACATGTTTTACGTGAAGCAGACCGACCGGGTTCAAGTATGTTTTTTTTTTGTCATTTATTTAGAATATGTTTAACAGGTAATGGGTAATATGAATAAAATTTAGTAATGTTATCAGTTTTTACAAATATAGTATGCCTTAATGCCTTATTAGAAATATTTATGCCATTCATTGCTATATAAACTGCACACTAACATTTTATTTACATGAAAATTCTTATATATATTTATGCAGTAATCAATTATTGATTCTTGGCACATTGTAAATTTTAAGTATGATTTTAATTAAATTATTTTTGCAAGACTTCTAAATAT
The DNA here is from genome assembly GCA_031893035.1 of Dermolepida albohirtum. NCBI lineage: Eukaryota > Metazoa > Arthropoda > Insecta > Coleoptera > Scarabaeidae > Dermolepida > Dermolepida albohirtum. Next base: position 389,687 of record JAVIWB010003364.1, on the reverse strand, counting down.
GCACAGTTGATTTTTTGTTATAGTTCACTTAATATATTCCATATTTTGTGCAGATTTAAAAAATATATACTTTACAAATCATGAGTGTGATTTTTGAAAAGCAAACCTGAAATGATACCCCTTTTCAGAAACTGGAAGAATTACTGAGTATATCGATATTTTTCTTTTTTATAAAATCAACTGTGTATTTGGCTTATCACTGTATAAAACATATATATTTCTTGATCAAGCTAAATACAGTATAAACTGTATAGAATAAGTGTGTGCTAAAATTGAACAGTGTAGTATAAAATTCTCTGTCCCAATTCTTTGTGGGACACTAGAATCTATTATTTCTTTTGCATGGCCTTTTTTTTATCTCAGAACATGAATGATATTAATATAGTCATTGACAAAAGTATTTTTTTATATTTTGGAATCTTTCAAGGAAATTTTTGAATTAATTTGGAAAAATATCTTTTCGGCAAGAAATGAACATTCTGCTTAATTTACTAGTTTAAATATTGCATAATTAATTTTGGGGGGTGGTTAATTTTTTTGAATTTGTGTTGTTGCTCAAGAATGCTGAGACAAATCATGATTACAGAAATAAATAAAAAGGAAATTGTTGAAGCAGTAACAATTTTGGAAACTCCACCAATGGTAATTGTTGGTGTTGTTGGGTATATTGAAACACCACATGGTCTTCGTGCTTTGGCTACAATTTGGGCAGAACATTTATCTGAAGATTGTCGTAGGAGATTTTATAAAAACTGGTATGTTTATAATAATTGTTAATTATTAATTTTCTGCTATTATCATTTTTGTTGTAAAATTTTATGTATCATAAGTAAATTTAATTAGTCAACATTTTTTCATTAATTTTGGTAATAGTCCTCCAATGACCAGAACATGAGGGCATAAACAAATGCACTGAGATGAGATTAATGTTCGTTAAAGTGTGTTGAGGCCAATGTCTCCTCTAAACTATGAGACAAACCTTCATTGTTTTGTAGCCACCACTGCACAATACTGTTTTCTGCCTTTTCTCAATCTACAATGTAACTTAACTAGGTACAAGAGTAAGAAGAAGGCATTTACTAAGGCATCGAAAAAATGGCAGGACGACCTTGGTCGGAAATCGATTGAACGTGACTTTAAGAAAATCATTAAATATTGCAAAGTTATCAGGGTTATTGCACACACCCAGGTTAGTGATTATGATTAACTTATCCTTAAATATTTAATTCAGAATGTCATATGTGTCAAAGTAGTTTTAAAATTTGAAATTGTTTAAATTATAAATTTAATTTTTTTGGTATTGGGTCCTTCGACCATTGGCGTAATAAAACACTTAATTTTTAGTAACGACGTTTTTGGGGGAGAGTTTCCCCTTTTTAAAGTTCTTATTTTTCTTAACCTGTAGTACATTTTACATTTACATATATTCTAAATTATATATTAGTGTCACTATATACCAATACAGTCATAGATTTAGCAATAAAGACAATAGAAAAAAAACTGGCAAGCCATAGAATATACACCACAATTAAAAAATCAGTTCATAAATGCTGTTAAATTATGTCTTGAATCAACATATTTTAAGTTCAGTAACGCTTTTAAACAAAGATGTGACATTGCTATGGGGTCATCCATTTCTGTCATAATAGTAAACCTCGTTATGGAGGAATTAGAGAATCAAATGTTTGATAGTTTCCTTCCACATACCATTTTTCAAAAGATATGTTGAGTGTGTTTTAGCAACACCAATCTGTGCATACAAACTTTAAGCCATATTAATTCCTTTCATAAAAAACTGCAATTTATAATAAAAAGTGAAAATAATTGCTTGAATTTCCTGGACATAATTAACATATAAAGGTGGTAACATTTACTCAGATTGGTACGTTAATTAATTCACATAGATATGATATCTAAATTTCCCATCAAATGTTCCATTAAATTCAAAATACAATCTATAAGTTAGTAGATAGGTGTTACGAATTTTCAGAAAAAACATAACAGAAATTAAAACTACTTTCAAAAAATAAATATCCGCCCTATGTCACAGAAAGTAAAGCTATCCTCAGTTAAGAACAGAGAAAACAAAATGGAGATTAAAAATACAGAAAATTCCGTGAATACCATCACGAACGAAGCATCCTAATTCATGACTACTGTACGTACCACACCTATCAGAAAATCTAAACAAATTTTGGAAAGTACAAGATTGAAAATAACTCACAAACCGGAAAACACAAAGAAATTCTTTTTTATCAAAATTAAATATGAAACGCCTAAAGAAAAACATAGTATGTATAGAATAAAATGCCAATATTTTGAAGGTATATACGAAAGGTAAACAAAACAATATCCACATCAAAGAATCTGAATACAAATGTTCTATAAATAGTAACAAAATAAATGCAACGGTCTTATTTAAACATGCTTTAGAGAAAAAAATAAATAAATTCGACGTTGACAAAATAGAATTCTCGAAATAGAAAATAATTACAATAAATGTATAATTAAAGAAATTATGTATTAAAAAAAAGATCAAAACACAATAAAGTATACAAGACACGTTACCAATCTTAATAACCTTCCTTAGAAAATCAATTGTCTGGTATCTTCCTGTATATAGAAATATTTAACAAAGGAAGTTTACAAATATAAATGTATACCTGACACATGAGATAAAAAAGGAGATCAAATACATGCATGCAGAAAGCCTTCACTACTCAAAAAAAAACGGAAATAGAAAAAAATATGTAAAAATATAGAATGTGTGAATAAAAAATGTATTGCAAGTTAGAAAAATAAATATGAAATTTATATTTGGAAGAAAACGACCAATTAAAAAAGCAAAGATTTATTTGAAATGTATTCTAACTAGTGTTAAATATAAACAAGTATCTGTTGACCGAGAACATGACTACTGACTACTACGTCAAACAAAAATGTTTCAATATTTCAAAACAGATTGCGATCCAATATTCTCAATTATTGACTTGATATATAAAAACAGAAAACTATTGAAATGCGTTTCTTGAGAAGTATATATTGACGCGATCAGTTAGGGGCTTACCCCCCTGCTGTTGGCTAAAGGAACTGGTTTTTAATGTAGTTCTTGCCATAGTGTCATAAAAAATGTACCCCTTGGGAGGTATGCAGAACATATTCCATATTCGTGGTGTAGTCGTTTAGGCAATGACATTTGGATAAACCATGTTCTGCACAGTATTTTAATTTGTGTTTGTGCATATGTATATGTGTGTTTTAAGAAATTTGTTCTTTATTTTCTTTTTAATTTGGAATTTATTGTAATAGTTTGCAAATTTATGTATATAAGAAATATCTTCAAAATTAGTTTTATATATTTGAGAGATATAAACAAATCGAGCTTTTAATGTCCATTACATAGATTTTGCACATGTTATAAAAATATAAAATTAGTGTTTTTTAAATTTATATAATTTAAAAAATTATTGGTAGTCAATTATTTTATATACGAGCGGCCACAAATATTTTATGGTGGATCTACATAAATGAAAATTGTGTTACAAAATATTTCATGTATGTTGCTTGACTCAAGAGGAAAGTTATTTAAAAGGTTCCATTCTGATGAAATTTAATGTTTGCAGACTTTATCAAATCATACTTAAAACAATTTTCAATTACAGCCTCAATTTTCTTTGATAATACAAGATTTGACTATCTCAAACATGTTTGTATTGAAATAATTTTGCAATGAGTTTACAAAAAAATATGAGGATATATACTAATTATGCATATTCCAATGTTTTCCTGAATATTCTCTCTTTTTTCGGGTAGTAGTAAAGTAATATTGATTCAGAACAAGAATGTAAATATTTTAGTTTCTAAAGAAGTATTTACTTATTGCTACTTTAATGATAAAATTATTTGCTATTTGAAAAATAGTTTCTCACAATTGCGGAACTTTTCTCTCATGTTTAATGTTCTTGATTGTTGTAAATATTTTCTTCAATTGTATAACCACTACTTTTGATATTTAAATTCTCTTTTAAATTGAAACTCAGACAGCGTCAAATTTTAAGCTTTTTTGATGTCATCTACGAAAAATGTTAAGCAAAAAACATTTTTCGTGCTTTTGCTGTGCTATAGTAATTTTCTTTTGTTATGTCTTGATTTACTTTTACCAGTGGTACTTCATTAAAGAGTAGAATAAAAAAAATTTTTGTTATAAAATGTCAGTCTTGATATTAACAGATTTTTAAAATAATATTTTGGTTCATATTTAGTTGAATTAGAACCGTTTTATCTTCTTTCATATTAAGTGCACATAGATACCATATTAAACTCTATTTCTATTATCCTTAAATTTAGATGAAGTTATTGAAGCAACGCCAAAAGAAAGCTCACATTATGGAAATTCAACTTAATGGTGGTACAATTGAAGACAAAGTAAAGTGGGCCAGAGAAAGTCTTGAAAAACCTATTTCTGTGGGCAACGTTTTCGCTCAAGATGAAATGATCGACTGTATAGGCGTTACTAAAGGAAAAGGCTATAAAGGTACAACTTTTTTGCTTTGATTATATTAATTCCTTTTAAAATCCTCAATTTTGGAATTTAAACGTGTTGTTGCTGCTTCTAACTAAATATGTGCATGTACCTTCAAAAAAATCGTGATGAAACGACATGATGTATTGTGTTTATCTGACACATTTGTTTTCTGACGAAACCATCATGCTGCCTTCCTACTGAAATTATTTTGATAATATTGAGAAACTGATATAATATAGATTCGTTCAAACATTGAATCAATACTTTTTCCCCCAGGCGTTACATCGCGTTGGCATACAAAAAAGTTGCCAAGGAAGACACACAAAGGTCTTCGCAAAGTTGCTTGTATAGGAGCATGGCATCCTTCACGTGTGTCTTTCACAGTAGCACGTGCCGGCCAAAAGGGATATCACCACCGTACAGAAATGAATAAGAAAATTTATCGTATTGGTGCTGGAATCCATACGAAAGATGGAAAGGTAATAGAGTACTCTACTAGATACTAATTTTTCTTTGATATTTCAAGATGATGATCAATTTCACGAGCCAAAAGGATTATGAAATTAATTTTTTGATTATGAATGATAGGGCTGAGTTGCCTTATGATGTATATTTTCTTTTCCATTTTTCAATGCATTCTTAAACGAAATTTTTGCTTTTAGGTTATTAAAAACAATGCGTCGACCGAGTACGACTTGACTGAGAAGACTATTACACCGATGGGTGGTTTTCCTCATTATGGCGAAGTCAATAATGACTTTATCATGATTAAAGGTTGCTGTATGGGACCCAAAAAACGTGTCATCACGTTAAGAAAGTCTTTGTTGGTACATACTAAACGTGTTGCTTTAGAAAAAATTAACCTGAAGTTTATCGATACTTCGTCCAAGTTTGGTCATGGTCGTTTCCAAACTGCAAAAGACAAAAGCGATTTTATGGGCACACTCAAGAAGGATCGCATCAAAGAAGAAGAGAAAACCACTGCTACTGCAGCAAGTTCTTGAATATTATATCAATTGCACAATAAATAATTTGAAGTTTAAAATATCTTTCATTGTACCCATCCTAAAAAAAAGTGTTATAGTTCTCGTCTTGTATCACTTATGGATTATATTTCTATACATTGTTATAATTACTGATTTTATTGAATTAAAACTTGAATAGTAGTGTTGAAATGTATTTGTAATGGATATATAGTTTCGATAAAATTGAGTGGATTCAAACTTAATTTTAATTTTATTCATTTAATGAATTATGAGATAGTATGGTTATTTTAATGGAGAAACATTCTAAAAATAAAATTTAATACTTTGACCGTATTTTTATTGGGAATAAATTAATATAATTTGGACTGGTCTAATTGTGCGTTTGTTCCCACGTAACTTGAGGTATTTCAAGAATGTTAAATTAGAAGTTTGTGTTAATATATTCGCACAATGGGAATTGATTTGAGAACTGGTAATGTTGAGAGATAATTTATTTTATATATTCAAATATCTAGAATTTGCATAACATGGTACGTAAAACAAAAGCTTGTAGGTCATACTTAATACACTAATTATATAATGCCAAAATTCGGTAATCTAGAAAGTACATTTAATCAATATAAGATGTTCAATTGAATTTAAATGTTTATAGTGGTTGTGAGATTTGAATCAAATTGCTTTATCATACTGCTGTTTATTTCAAAATTGTAGCAATTTTATTAAATTATTTAACTGTAAGTTGCCATTTAATGTTTCGGTTAACAGTCTGTTTCTGGTGGTTTTTATTTATTTAAATTGATTTGTGAAAAAAATACGTTTAACAATCGCACTGAAATGGGGCAAACTAAATTACATAAAATGGATACACTGTTAAATTGTAAGCAAATTTGAAATAAGATATAGTTAAAAATTTCTCAATATTTAAATCCTTAAAGAGCGATAGATCTACATTTTTTAGTATTCGCCATCCTTTAGCAACTATATGTAGGACCGGTTTTATAGTCGTAGTGTGAAATAACACCTCTGATTAAGTTAAACTGCAGATATACCTGGAATAGGAAAGGATGCGTTTTACTCTGCCTTTCGAATCGGTAGATCGTTCGTAGCAAAACGAATTGGTTGTTTGTAGTTGGTAATAGAATTAAATGAACTCTGGCGCCAGAATTTCGTGGTAAATAGGTTTGACGTAGAACGAACAATGGAAAAATTGGGAATTTCCTTTATTGTTTCACGAATCTAGATTATATATGCATTTCTTTCATATTAAATCTGCAATTATGCAGTCAAGATATATACATTCCTTATTAATTTCATCATATTTGTAAGTTCTTACACCCATTAACGTATATTTACGTCAATGGGTGTAAAAATAATTCAATTTTTTTTAAGCTATCCAAAAGAAGTATTAACTTCAAGGAATCAGCAGCAAATAATTGTGGAAACGAAAAGTACAATGCACTCTAACAAAACAATAGAATTAGTAGATTTACAAATTAAATTATTAAAAAAGATGGGGAAACTTAAAAAGGAGGCTCTGATATTGATCCTATTGCATAGAACGTCATGTTAATAGCAATTTTATCTGTGGTGTCAATGCATGATTTCTATTTATAATTGATTTTATGTCCTCGTCTATTTATTGTAAAAATTTAAACATGTTAGCTTTCTTAAACGAAAACATTTGAAAAATTCCTCATCTTCAAGTTCTTCAAATTAGTTTCTTCTATAAAATTTTTGCTTACACTATTACAATATATAATTTTACTCACCTAAGTTGAAATATTCTAGGCCGCTTGTTTTTACAAGGATTAAATATTTGTTTATTTTCGTCAGATTCAAATATTATTACGTCCATTGTAATTTGATAAATCCTTTGTTTAAATAAACACAAATTTTAGAATTTGAAATTTTGTACGGTATTTCGTTTGTTTATATGTACTTTGCGCCGAGTGGTAGTCTTATAACTTATCCCTTGTTTATTCCGTGGATAGTATTATTCGTCCTCTATATCTCACTTGTAAAACGGTCGTTTGAAATTTATTTTTGGTGTAACGTTATTCCTAGTTTACACTATGACTATACAATTGGTCCTTTATTGGTTAAGCGGTATTAAAGAAGAGAACTAAACGGCTAAAGTTGCTATAAATATGTGGTTTCTAGAAAAAAAAAACTACAATGATGATATAACATAAATTTTAAAATCATTGGTGACTTATTTTTGTTTGTCAACTCTTTTATAAATTAGAGAACAACCTTTAATAAAGAATTCTGACAGGTCTTTCTAAAATTTAATATGTCTGCTTCATTTAACCTATGTGATTTATTACTAATACTCTCCAATTAATGTTAATATAACCCCTTTTCACAATAATCTTCGTATTGTGTATAGATATGTTGACAACTAAGTTGTCGTCATCAGCAGATAATCACAATGTCGCACCTGGAACCACAACAAAACACATGCTCTAGATGATCTATATTTGGCTTTCGACGGTGTAAGTCTGGTACGGACCTCGTTTCTGTGCGGATTTCGCCGTAGTTCCAAATGGGACTCTGATTAATTATCTGCTGATGATGACAACTTGGTTGTTGAAATACGTACACAGAATACGAAAATTATTGTGGAAAGGGGTTATATTAACCTTAATTGACTAATTTAATCAACCACAGTATCCATTAAAATTTAACTTCAATACTTCCTATGGTAAATGCATTTAAACTTTGCCAATTTCTAAAAAATAATGGGCATTTCTGTATTCTAAATTTTCTATTGCTTTTTATCTAAATACTTCTTTTCATATAGCGGTCTAAAATTGTTCTAAGACTATTTTACTATAGTGTGCGAATTATGATATGTTCTGATTGTATTTCAAAATTTAAGTTATTGAAAAACGGAATCCAAAAAGTATAAATATAATTTAATACGAAGATTTCGAAGGCGGTTTAAAATATTTTCGGCTGCAAATTCTTTTCTACTAAATGAGCGTTTGTAAAATATAATAATAAAGTGTTGTATTGCTTTAAAAATCTTTTTGCAACATATAGGAATGAGAGCCCCCTTGTTTGCGACAGATACAAAGTTCAGTGAGGCTTAATGTTTAAAAATTCCTGAATTTCAGAAAATTCTGTCTGCCTTTTGAAATTGAAGTAAGTATGTATATATTTTACTCATAAGATCTTCAATAACTTGGAGTAAGTTTTCGTAAGCATAGTTTGCGCATAGGTTAAAAGGAATGGCAAACACATTTCATAATAAATAAATCGAAAATATCGTGTCGTAGATCTGTTGATATAGAACTGCGAACGCTCATTATAGCACTCCAATGTCAGAAGCAAAGACTTTTAAAGTACTTTTACAATTAATTTTATGACGAGAGAAGTATGCAATAATTGAGTTATAACGAGCCTGCGCACTACCGTCGGATATTAGCAACCAGCTTATGAATAATCATTTACTTTATCTGTAATTAAAGAAAACTTATTATGGTTTAATAATTATGGCTTTTTCTCGACTATTGATAAAACATTTTGTAATCTGTGAATCATATTCTAATGACATCTGAAAAGTGATCCAAGGAATTAAAGGAAATATGTTCCGCGCCATATGCGGCTATTCGGATTTCAATATTTAATCTTTTTTCTATAGCTACTTTTTGAACAAATGATTACATTTCAGTAAGAATTTGTAGAGTACGATTAGTTTTAACTGATATAGCATGCAATTTTCCTTTACAATGTTTTACAATTTCTGATTTACCCCAAACAAAGCTTTTGTTACATGTCTTGTATTAGCAAAGTGTCGACTTTTCTTCCTTCTTTGCAGCTATCCTTTAATGTAAGACTTTCTCCAAATGGATTATACCGGGTGTCTCACGACACGATTGCCACAGTGAGAGGATGTGTTACTGAAGTAATTTCAAGTTAACTGATCGACAGCATTTGTAAGGAAGTCGCTTTATTGTAGTAGTTGTTCAAAATGTCCTAGTTGTATACATAGCACGGATAATTTCTGTGGCATTCATAATTTTAATACATTAACCTCTGTTTTTAAGTTGTTTTGCATAAACTAGATTTTTCAGCCTTCCTAATAAAAAACAATCTAGGAATTTAAGTCTGGTTATTTTAGCAGCTAAATAATTGCTGAACCTCCTCCAATCTACCATTCGTATGATTCCTATTAAACAATACAACATACTTTTCAAAGTATTTTAATGCAATACGAAAAAATAAACACACCAAACTATCTTAATCGACGTTTACTATCGCAATAAATAATAACAGATGAGTGACATATTTAGCTTATCATTGCTTCAGTAACATATATTTAAGTTGTAACAATGTCATGTGACATCCGATATTTTAGACTGTAATGTTTCCCCTTTCTTTGGAAGATGGCTTGTTTTTTTTGAAGAAGATGGCGAGTGTGGATCATCCTCGGTTGTTGAGGGTTGGGGACATTATTAAATTTTCCATATAAGAAATACAAAATAGTAATGATAAAATCTAAATCATGAGATAGAAAAAGTAATTGTAAGTAGTTATGATATAAAAATTGTACCTATACTTCCGAATTTTAAAAGGAACAACTTTTTAAACTAGCACAATTTAAATTTAAAAAATTAAATACTATTTTATTTTGGTAAAGACTTTTATTCAAATTTGTAAAAATATTTGTCGTTAGCTTTTATAACCTTGTGGAGAGGATTTTTTTCCAAAGATTTATTTTATTTTATGTTTAATTTATTTTGTGCATTCGCTATTATACTTCATAGATTTTTTCTTGAGTTTAATAAACTCAAGAAAAGGAGAATCACTTTAGGTTTGTACTTACAGACTTCTATAACGTTTAAACTTACTACTCGATTTAAGATGGCGCTGTATATTTAAAAAATTACGCAATTGCTTGTTAAGCACTAATATAATATTGCCATAAAATACAGATTCAATGCAGATGATTATAACAAACTGTTGAAATAATAATTTCTGCACTGAAAACTCCTACATTTCTCTAGATTTAAAGTTATATGTATTTAAACTCCCTTTTTCTCTAAACAAATGTTAAATTCCCTAGAATTAGGGAAGTTTCCTCGTCGTTCTTTCTTTTCATTTTGTATAAACGAAAATCTAACCAAGTTTTATCTTATTGTTTGTCTCTACTGCTTGTTAAGCTATTGCCTTGTCTCTATGTTTAAATTGAATTTTGCCGTTGAGTGACAGAATTTAGTATAAATTCACTTAATGATTTTCGTTTCAATGTTTGTTAATTGCTGAATAAATTAATTTAGTTATTCAGGAGTAATTATTTTTTGTTTATATACAATTTAGCTTTGTTTATTCAATTGCTGAAAAATTTCGTTTCTAGTGTTGTTAGTAATACAAATTACAGCATTTTAAACTGCATACATTTTTACATTAGCGAAAGCAAAATGAGTAGTTACAATATTAGTAATGCAGATGATTTGTCAAGTCTTCGTCCGACGAAGAAAATTTATTAGAGGTAATTATAGAAATGTGTTAAATGTTTTTTAATAAACATGAATATGTATTGTATCAAATACTAACATGTGCTGAGCTTTGTGTTGCCATCTACCGATAAATATGATAACTAATCAGCCGTTTCAACAAACTACAATTTCAATTTGGTTGGAAAGTAGTCTCTGATTGAATATATGCATTAAAGTATGTATTTATATTTGGTTGCAAACAGATCACCAATCTTCATGTAGGAACAAATCCAGTGCCTACAAATTTTTAATTAGATTTAAATCCGACGATTGAGATCCCAAGGAACAATTTTTAAATTTCGCGGGTGTTTTAAGTTGCCCAAGGAAAAAATAACTACATCTAAAATTATATTTTATTTTATTACAGCATGAATATTAATAATTAAGGTGTATATTTCAAAATCAAAATTAAAACGAAAACCGTACGCATTAAAAACATGTTATTTCCTAATTTCTTGAATGAATTGAAATCATAGCTAACCTTTATTTTTACTACTACCAACTCAAAACTTCCGCGAAATTTAAAAATTGTTCCTTGGGATGGCCATTTCCATATATATACATTATCTGCGAAAAATTTCTTAGTATTGGGTTGGCAACTAAGTACTTTCGGTTTTGTAGTATAAAATAAAACACTTTTTTTTAAAACAAAGAATAGTTTTTAATCAATTATATATTTTCCATTTTGCTCAATGACCTTTTGCCATCTTTCTTTCAGCTGCATGATTCCGCGCTCATAAAATTTTTGGTCCGTATCAGCAAAAAACTGAACCAGGTGCGAGTGAAGGTCATCGTCATTTGTGAAAGTTTTACCATTCAAAGAATTCTGCAAACTTCGAAATAAATGGTAATCAGATGGTGCTAGATCAGGGCTGTATGGGGGATGTGGCATCACTTCCCGGCCAAGCTCCAATAGTTTCCCACGAGTTGCCAAAGATGTGTAAGGCCTTGCATTATCTTGGTGGAAAACTACACCTTTCCGATTTGACAATTCTGGGAGTTTTCCTTTGATTGCTTCATCCAGTTTTATTAATGTTGACAGTAAACATCAGAATTGATCGTTTGGTTCCTTGAAAGCAGCTCAAAAAACACAACACCTTTGTAATCCTACCAAACTGACAGCATGATCTTTTTTGGATGGTTTATCGTGTTTGCTCCATGATCGTTTTCGAACTATGTTACTGTACAGGACCCATTTTTCATCACCAGTAATGATTCTTTTTAAGAAAGGGTCGGTTTCATTTCGTCTAAGGTGCATATCGCAAAAGTTTATTCTTTGTGTTCAATGAATTTCTTTCAATTCGTGAGGTACCCAAATATCAAGCTTCTTAACTAGCCCAAGACATTTTAAATGTTTTTCAATTGTTGTGTGCGATACATGTAGCCTCTCCGCAACCTCTCGAACAGTTATATGACGATCCTCTTCAATTATGACTTTGATTTGGTCATCAGCAACTTCAGTAGGCCGACCAGAATGTTGCTCATCTTTGAGGGAAAAATCTTCAGAACGGAATTTTTTATACCAATTCTGACACGTTAAGCAATTAGCACCATAAACTTCACATATCTTTTTGTGAGCCGCAGCAGCTTTCTTTCCTTTACGGAAATAAAATAGTAAAATATGTCGAAAATGTTCGTTTCTGCACTCCATTTAAAATTAACCCACAATTAATAGCTTTAATAAAAATCACGCACTACTTGCTTCTGAAGTTACGTCAATGTGACTAGTATCACGCGACAAACGGTAAAGTACAGCACTAACATACGTTATACAAAAAATAAAGCAACGCTCTCTATCAATAAAAACCGAAAGTACTTAGTTGCCAACCCAATAGTTTTTTGGGCTAATACATTAGCACCTTATGGAGGTTAAAGTAATAACATTTATGATTGGTATTTACGACACAATTGCTCTAGATTCTGTTATAGTAGAAATACTTTTAGAAGTACATATGACGTATCAAAATTTGTAAGAAGCAAATGGAACGAAAGGTGTATGAAGATACGCATATCGAATAAACAAGATATTCTCAATATATAAAAGATCATGTGTTCAAGTAAAACAAAGAATCGCAACACAAAAAAATCTGTACGCACGTTTGGACACTACTGGTAGTACGGGCACCCGTATGATAGAATGGCGATAATGAATGAAACAATTTGAAGGTTTAAGATGCCTAGTCAAACGTTCACAGAAAACTTTCTTTGGTGTCGAAATTTTCGAATAACTCTGCGATTTTCATCCACCCAAAAGTGGAAATTGTAATTGTTGAAGACACCGTCTCTTGTGAAGATGAAATCGTTACTTCATAAAATAAGTGGTAAAATGTTTGGATGTTCTTGAATTTTGTTTAAAATTGTTTTGAAAAACATTGCTCTTTATAAATTGTCATTTTTGTACAACGGTTATATTTTTGTATTATGTTATTCTACTTGGAATGTTCATTTCCTGGGATATTTGTCTAGTTCTGCAAATAGTATTCTGATGAAGAATATCCAAAACTCCTTCTACAACTTGGATTGTACGACGTCTTGATTAACTTGCACCACGTTGACTGGGAACAAATGTATTTTACGAAGTCTCCGACTCAACTTCGAAATGTATTAGTATGTGGGTACTGCCGGTGTGGAAACCGTATTACATATTCGTCTTTTGCCAAGTGTATATTTTCATTGCAAAACAAATTGCTCGAGGTATCATATAAATGAGGTAAGTAATGCAAGCGAAGATAATGAACGTTAAACTGGCAAACGTCAAAATTTGACGATAAATTATTTTCAAATTACAGACATTATTCTGGGCTCGGTTGCCATATGTACTTTAACGTAAAAAAAAGCAGTTAAGGAAATGTTTAATAGGCAAAATATTGGTGTAAAATGGTTAATTACAGCAACGTAGTATTGCATAATTTTATTTGATAGTACAAAACATTTTTTCCACAGAAAATTACCAAAAAATTCGAAATATTTTTTGTCGCATATTTTCAACTGTTGGTCTCGTGGCCTTAACGATTGACAATACATTTCTGTATTAGAATTATCGGCTTAGAATTAATCATAGAATCGTCCTACCTGAGGATTTTCGTTGAATTTCTGACCATCGTATATACATATATACATATATGTATATATTAGGATATGCATACCATCTTTCCTATTTAGCACCTCGCTTTTACTGTTTTAAATCTGGTGACTAAAACATTGTTTTTGTAGTGCTACGTAGCTACTGTACCATTTCGTCAAATATCATACTTTTTCTTTCCATTGTAGACGTATGTATATGGTGTTACAATTACAAGAATACACTGTGCAAAATATTCTTTTATTAGGTGATATTTTCTATAAATATACAATCATATTGTAATAAGTGATTTATTATTTATTACAAAATGTTTATAAAGTCTACCTGTGGGTGTTTCTTCGGTCAGTTTGAATAATTTTGAATATTTGAATATATTATTTTATACTTTGAAAATTATCAAAATATTGGGTCTGGGAAAAAGTTCGTGGCGTTTTTCCCGATAGATGGCATTGGTTGCCGATAACTAAAGAACAACAAGTCACAGCGACACCACCGACGGCTCGTTTTTTAGATGACCTTCCGAACGTTAGTTTGAGCGTAGAAACATTGTAATCGGTGCAGTGGTTGGAAAGTTATTCGCACTTGAAAATGGAGAAGAATAATGAGAAATTTCGCTATATTCTGCAATATTATTATGATAAGGGGAAGAACGCTGCGCAGGCTTGTGATAAAATTTGTGCTGTGTACGGTGAAGGTACTTTATCGAAATCTGTTGCGCGGAAATGGTTCGCTCGCTTTCGTTCTGGAAATTTCAATGTGAAAGATGAGTCACGCTCCGGTCGTCCAATCACTGAAAAATCTGATGAAATTCTTGAAAAAGTCCAACAAAATAAGCATATCAGCAGTGTCGATATTGGCATGGAGCTAGGCATTGACCACAAAACTGTTTTGAACCATTTACACAAAGCTGGTTACAAAAAAAAGCTTGACGTATGGGTTCCTCATGAGTTGAGCGTGAAAAACATGATTGACCGAATTAACATCTGCGATGCGCTGCTGAAACGGAATAAAATCGAGCCGTTTCTGAAACGTTTAATAACCGGAGACGAAAAATGGATTACGTACGATAATCGGAAGCGTAAAAGATCGTGGATAAAGGATGGTGAGCCGTCACAAGCGTTCGCTAAGCCAACATTGACGCCAAAAAAAGTGATGCTGTGTGTATGGTGGGACTGGAGGGGAATCGTCCACTACGAGCTACTTCCAACTGGTCAGACGATTGATTCTCAACTCTACTGTGCACAACTAGAGAGATTACGCCAGGCGATTGAAAGAAAACGGCCCGAATTGATTAATAGGAAAGGTGTTGTCTTCCATCATGACAACGCCCGACCACACACTTCTTTGATGACCCGTCAAAAATTGAGAGAGTTTGGTTGGGAAGTTTTGATGCACCCACCTTACAGTCCGGATATAGCACCCTCTGACTATCATCTGTTTCGATCTCTGCAGAACTCTCTCAATGGAATTAAGTTGGTTTCAAAAGAAGCCTGTGAAAACTACTTGATTCAGTTTTTCGACCAGAAACCACAGAAGTTTTTCACCGATGGGATCATGGATCTACCAAAAAAATGGCGAAACATTGTCGATAATAATGGAGCATATTCGGTTTAAATGAATTCGTCCACGCGCCATGCGGGGACCAGTTGAATTTTACTGAAAAAACGCCACGAAATTTTTCCCAGACCCAATATTCTGTAGTTTTGGTTGATGCTCAATTCTTCATAAACTGCAAATCTTATAGAAATAGTCTGGCTGAATTTTAAAGTAGGGATTGCTAATGTGTAAATAATTATGGTTTTAAAGATGGAATATTCTTTTCGGAAAGCAGGAGTGTTTTCATTTAAATTACTCTGTAGTCAGTGTTGTTACTTAATTATAAAAGAGCGGACGTAAAATAAGCTATTTACAGTAACTCAGCTATCGCATTTCGCATTTCTTATTATCAACTACACCATTAACTGCCAGGAAGAATAGCAATGTCTATTGCATTGGGCAGGAGGATCACAAAAAACTGTATTAAATACATTAATAGATAGTCGACGTGTTTAACCATTAATGTAAATGTTTGAATAAACGTCTGTGGTTATATTTAGATATCAAATTTTTGATATTAATATAAAACAATTACGTATTTTATGGATATCTTACATTTTGTTGACTATATGATGAAAAAAGATAACTGTTGCATTAACTAACATTTTTTCGATGTTTTCTTCTGAAAAACTAGTATTTTTTGAAATCCACATATTCTTGAACAATGAAAAGCGTCGCTCGACAGCAATTTGTTTACAGTACATAAGTGAAATATGATAGCATCGTAGTATTTGTTTTCATTTTCAACACGATTACTGCTTATACAACGTTCTTCATAAGTGTTGTAGTATAAGTATAGTCT
The DNA here is from genome assembly GCA_031893035.1 of Dermolepida albohirtum. Lineage (NCBI taxonomy): Eukaryota > Metazoa > Arthropoda > Insecta > Coleoptera > Scarabaeidae > Dermolepida > Dermolepida albohirtum. The sequence goes on along the minus strand of JAVIWB010003364.1, from coordinate 373,192 downwards.
CAGTGCCTAGTGTAACCAAGAATATTATCCAAACCTTCCTTGATAAATTTGGATACTTATTTTAGTAGAAGTAAAAGTTTTGACGGTACACTTTTATGATGCCAAAAATAACATTGAACACGCAATATCCTAACAAGTTCGGTTTCGTCGCAAGTAACCCATACGTAATGATTATGAAGATTTAGTTTGATCCGGTTTATTATTTGTGTATATTTTCGCAATATTTTTCGGAAATGAGAACATATTTTTCCAAAAATGTTTTAAGAATTGTATTATTTAATTTCTTTAAGGGAATGTTCGTTGCCAAAGATGCTTCACACAGTTCTTTGGCGAACAATTTTTTTCTGGCAGATGGTTCGAGTTTTTCTTTAGATTGTATGTTGCATAAAATTGGATTTTTTCTTAGATGACACTGTTTTCGAACATATTTAACAATGCATTTTTTCACATTGATAATATCAAAGCTCCCATTCTTACTAACGTCTGTACTTATTCGGCATTATACAAAGTCATCTATGGTATTTCTTTAGAACCCATAACAAAACAAAAGAAAACTATTCATAAATGTTAAAAACAAATCATGGAACAATTTTATAAATGAAAAGGATTTGATTGAATATACGTAACTCAAAAAGGGTTTTTCAGAAGCACTACGAGAGTTAAAATATATTGGCTGTTATGATGTTGGCACAGGCCTTTGGAAATTGATGACGACCTAATACCTGTTGCTTCACTGTGCACAGGTCGTAAGGCCGTATACGCACACTTTCTTAAGTGATGGTTGTTAATGAAAATGAAATACTCCAAAATAATTAACTTTTATTACCTAGTACTAAGTACACTATAACAATGCTTAAACCTAAATACAACCATGCTCAAATGTATTAGACACCTTACGAATTTATGTACATACATACGTATATAGTTTATATAGTTTAGTCAAAAGAGAGGTGAGGAAAATAAAACTGTTGTGAAAATTATGTACAAAGTGTTATTTAGTAATATAGTACAATTTATCAATATTTTGTCGCTCCACCCTTGGCTTTAATGACAGCTCGCACTCGTCGAGGCATAGTTGCTACTAAATTGTAACACTCTGCCGGTGGTATTGCAGCCCATATTTCGCGAATTTTTGTTGATAATTCTGCTTTTGACAGGGATTTATGTTCCGTGATCTTAGTTTTTAAGATACGCCACAAATTTTCAATGGGCGACAAATCGGGACTTTGTGGCGGCCAATCCAATACCTCCACTGTGTTTTCCTCGAACCAACGCATTACAGCTCCCGATTTGTGGCAGGGCGCATTATCTTGCTGAAAAATGTATTGTGGAATATCCTGGTCGAATAGTTTTAGCACAGACGGTTGTAATACTTCCTCCAACATGGCTAAATAGCGTTGGCTATTCATCCGTCCATCGCACAGGTACACTTCTATGCAGACATACAACCCCAAACCATAATACTACCACTTCCAAATTTTACTGTGGGAATGATACATTGTGGTTCATAAGCTTCCCCTTGCCTACGCCGAACGTATAGCGTCCCAGGTAGTCCCCAAAGCTGCCAGGCAAAAGAAGAAAGTTAGCACTTAGACAGGATTAATTTTGTTTAATGTTACATGTAGACTGAATTGCATACAACGACAAGAATATTAGTCATGAAGATGTACTACTTGCATACCTCGATATTCGATTCATCAGACCAAAGAATCTTCGACCACTTCTCGATTGTCCAATTTTCATGTTGTTTGGCCTATAAATACCGCTTCTTTTTATGAGCGTCAATTAAAAGCGGTTTACGTCGCGCTTTACACCCTCGTAAACCAGCACGCTGGAGATGCCTTTTCACTGTTTGCGCAGAAACTGTTACGCGATAACGCTGTTTCAGCTCACTGGCGAGCTGTTTCGACGATTTTTTCCTATCACTGAGAGCCAGTCTTTGTAAAATTCTGTCTTCTCTAATCGAGGTACAGGGTTTTCTGCCACTTTTTGGTCTGTTAACAAACGACCCACTCTCCTGATAGCGACTAATGGTTGTACGGACTGCACATCGCGAACATTTTTTTTTTGCAATTGCAGCTACTGATAACTTCTGGGAATGCAGTAGCACTATTTGGGCGCGTTCCCCTACCGACAACTCGCGTGTTTTAGGCATTTTCTTCAACAAATAACTGACACAACGTGAAAAAATAGGATAATCTAATTGATCTCTACCACAAACTCACAAACGCACGTTGCTCACACACTGCTAGAATGACACTAAATTTCTAAAATCCACAATTTCCCCTTTCCACCTATTCTTTTCAATAGGGCATTAGCTAGGGTATTCAAAAACGCATTTCTGTAAATACCATTAACTATTTTTACGGTTAATTTCCGTCAGACTTGGATAATACCGAGAATAAGGGTTTTTACCTGGGGTGTCTAATACATCTGAGCATGGTTGTATATCATATATGTAAGTATACTACTTCCGCAGACGGGTGCTTGCTTTCCTCAAGTAAATATGTATATTTCTTCCTCAACGTCAGGAAATCCGACTTGAAACCGTGTTTTTTTTCTTATGAATCACGACATAGATTTGTAACCGAGAAATAGTATTAGTAAGTTGCAATAATTAATTTATAATCAGTTTTATTTTCCAAGATTTTTCGTCGTTTTCAAAAATAATCGTGGGATAAGAGTGGGTACGTGGATGAAAGACTAGGATCCTTTAAAAACTCAGTAGATTTTTGTTTTGTAAAAAATAAGTCTACGTCGTTGTGAAGTATTTGTAATAAACTGACTATTTGTGTTGTTGCTGGTGCAGGCAATACCTATGTTCTCAGCTCTTTTGTACTTGTTACCATTATTGCAATAATTACATAGCATAATTCCTATTTGTGTAATAGTATTATTCACAGTTTTAATATCAATAATCACATTACAGTACATAGTGTCTTTGTTTCATAAACATCGTATGTTTTTTACATTGTGCTCTATTGTTTTACAAAAGTTTTTATTGTTATTACAAACATGTTAGTTATATTATAAACTGTAAATCTACACTGCATGTAAAATATGTAATAAATAAAAAAATATAGTTACGTTTCTTTGTACTTTGTATATACAAAATATTTTCTATATGCGCACTTTCATTAAAATATAGACAAATTTATTTTCAATGCTTAATTATCATAATTATTAATTATCTAAATTTATTATCCAGTATCATTTTTTACGTAAAAGGGACTTTAGTTTTGGTAGATAGAAATTATAAAAAAAAGGTCCCTCGTTATTTATTTTTTCCGAATATAATTTTTATTATCGTTGAGACTATTACCTCCTTCTTTATATAACTGCTGTATGTTATGTGTTAAGGGGTTAAATGTCCCCTTAATTAATACAACTAAATAATAATAGAGATATTATTTAATAGCGAGTATATTTATTTGCACGTGATGGTTAGTAAATTTATTACGAGCGCGTGTCCGGCTAGCTGAAGCGCTGTAATAAATGCAAATAAATAAGAAAGTAATGTAATGTAAGGAGTTAATAATTAGTAGTTGTGTACAATGAGCATCAAAAGTCCAGGACGTGTGCCAAGCTGAAAGAAAGATTATTAGTGAAAATAAAACAACAGGATTGCCCTTAAAATTTTATTCACTAAGTTAAATTAATTCTTAAAGCTTAAATAAAAATAATTAATAAGATTAAGAGCAACAAACAAAACAAGATAAGCGTAATAGCAAAGCTGTAATAAAAGTAAATCTAAAGATATTAAGCTGTTTGATAAAATGTAAAAAAGGTTAGAATAAAATACGTATTGCCGTTTGTATGTGTATATCCTGGGCTAGGATGTTAGGTATATTTTGCGGTCGCAAAATAACCACGTGAACACTACAAGCGCGGGAAAACAATTTCACGAACACATCGAAGGGATGCGTGTGGACTTTGTCATGGTCGGAGAAGAAGTCGTCTCTGTGTCTTACACGCGAGGGCTTTTTAAGAAACCACCCATAGACTAAGGGGTAAGGTGTACTGGTCATGTTTAAATCAACCAATAGCAAAAGAGAATAGGCACGCTAGAAATTGGCACGCTAAAGATATTGGCATAAATTAAAATTGTGATATTAATTTCAATATAAGTACCTAGCAGATAGATATCTAGACAGAATAATAGACGTCTATTCTGTGTGAGAAATAGAAGGATTAATATTTGAATTTCTATTGCATTTAGATATCAATATGCGGAATTAAAATTAAATGTGTTAGTTAATGGGAAATTACCAAAACTATTCCACGAAAAGGTTCGAACAACAACAACAGTTTGTTTTATTACAGCCTAGCCGTACGTGACGAATACAAAAGATTCCTACATTTGTATATATCACGAAAAGGTCAAAATAAATAATAATTTATGACTTAAAAATTGAAATATTTTTAAATTAAAATAAACTAATTTAAAAAACATGACGAATTACTATTTGTATATATGCGGAGCGTAACAATACTACGGAATATTTTTCAAATTATGTTATAAAAATAAAAATTTAATACCTGTTATTATTTTTGATATATTTACGAAAATTTAAATTTGCTGGAATCTTTGAGTGATTATATCCTGAAATCGAACCATTCAGTCACCAAAAAATATGTTTCCTTATACGACAGTATTCTTTCAGTTTTAAAGTTTCAGAGAAATGTGAATTTTCAGGTTACCGGTGTTTTTTTGTAAGTTCAATCCTTTGTATTAATGTACATACAAGTGATTACTGGTGCTTATGTTATAGTATATCTTTAAATATATTATGTAGGGTGCTATAGATATCAGTATAAATTGGAAGAATTTCAAACTCAATTATTTTAAATTGAACATCTATTATGACTTCCGTTTGTCATTACACTTTTCTATATCTAAAATTAATATTTACATAATTTTTACCATTTTTTTTTTTTGTAAAAGCCACTTTAGAAGATACAATAATAACGTTAGTATTATATTAATTATTATCGCACTAATAAATAGTTATTTAGAGAAGTAAATTTTGCTGTGCGAAGGTATATATTTAAATATAATAAAAAAGGTAATTTCTTTTCTTTAGGAAAATTAACTAAAAATGGATATAAAAAATATTTTTTGAATAAAATAATAGAAACCAATAAATAAATAAAGAACTCCAAAAATAAAAAATAAAAACGAAAACGTAACAAAATATAAATTCTATAACTGTAAATGTATCAAAATGGTGAAAGAACGCCCATAAATTTAAAACTAATATTGAAATTGAATATATAATTTACAATGAAAATACCGTATTTGTCGTTAATCTACAAATAATAAGGGCGTCTACCTGCTAATATCAAGAGCAACCGAGCCTATATGGAAGCTAGTTTTAATATGTACCAGTATTTCTTCAAGGAGAAGACATAATATTTGACGCTTACTGTACATATAAAGAGTGACTATAAATGACTGAACCAAATATTTCATTTGCCGACCCTGGAAGACTGGCTTGTCTGATTATGTTTAGATTTATTTTTTAGTGTATATATACATTTGACTTTGTCAAATTTTGACGAATTTGTATTTGCAAATCAGGCATGTCGGTATAAAATTACAAAAAAAATTTAAATGATTTATAGTCACCGATCCGTATTCCGTTATTAATAGTGCTGAGTAAAGGAACGTTTAAGTAGTATGAATGAAAATTGTGTATCAATTTAAATAAAGCGGAACTTTATTTTTTAAATGTTCATTTGTCTCTAATCGTACTTACTACCTCAATGTCTTATTAAAATCCACACATGTTGTTTAGTTAAATCGTGGTGAATGTTGTATCGCAAATAGTGCTACTATTGATCAAATTAAATGTAAGAAATTGTTAATTAACTGAACAAGTAAAAAGTAAGCCCAAAGGACAGTCGTTTTAAAAACAACAGAAATGTTTAGGCAATACACAAGCATGTACGTAGCAAATGTTTTTACAAGTATATTTTGATTATTGTGTTTGTACAACTTTTTTAATATCAGCACTGGCCTCTCGTCCCAAATTTGGAACTACAGTTCTTCTAAAAAAATGCTTTGATGCTTTTCGTTCTTATAAAGAACGCGTTTTGGCACTTAACTAAAACCAGCTTCTCTAGAAACTGCTTGGTATTTCGTCACTTCAGAAAGCTGTCAATGTGCGGTACTGAAAAATATGGGTTACTCAACGAAATGTTAAGTGTATTTATATTTTATATTATTTGACAAATATCTACTCAATATTTTTGTGTTTTCTTATTACTGCTATTATTTCGTCTCTATTAATTACACTTGTTATTAAGATTAATGCTACTGCTTAACAATATTAACCTTACAGAGGAGTCAGTGTACTTTTAACAGTGAAGACTGTGTCAGTTTCAAAAATATTGTTATCGTTTCACGACTACATATGATACATACATACATACATTACCTTATCTATATTTCAATACTACTCTTATTTTGTCCACTACTGTACACACATACATAGGTTGCCGATTCTGGTTAGTAATAGTAAAGTTTGATTGAACGATTAAATACGAAGTAAATTCAGGTTGTGCATAAAAGTGCTAATTATGATTAGATCTTCGACATTGATTTAAGATTAGTCTATTTGTATAATTCATTGACAATATAAAGCTTGATTAGATGAAGAAATTTAGAAAGAAGTAAACAGATTATGTATGTTAGCGATAAAAATCATTATATCAAATTTTTTTTGCCTTCATGTGGATGAAAAAAACAGTCGGATTTTGAAATAAAATACTTTATTTGATCAAAATAATAAGAGAAACATGAAAAGTATAATATGATTCAGGATTTTTAAGTAAGTTATGTAGAATCGAAAATACGAATAGAGTAAAAGAGGAGAGATGGTCTAAAAGAAAAGAAAAATAACTAGAGAACAGGGACGAAATGATTTAAACACTCAGGAAAGAATTAAGAAAAGGAAGCGTAATCATTTATGGAATTAAAGAAATAGAAAATAAAATGGGGAACACTAAGAAAGACGATATTAAGGAAGTACTTAACAAAATTTAAGTGCAACTAGGTATACAATCTGAAATAGAATGATTTTACAGAATTGGACGATATGTAAATGTATGTTATATGCATGATGTGGAACCAAGAATGTATTTCAAAACGGAAGTGAGCGTTTTTAGTGAGATAAGAAAGCACAATATTATAGCAGGTATTCAGTTGGAGCTATTAAGAAACAAATTGACAACATAATAGCAGCAAAGGAAATAAGTAAAAAAACAGCAGACATGCTGCAACTAACCACTATTTAATAGCAACAATAAGAAACTTATATATGTGTATACAAAAATATCTTGAGGAGGGACATTCAAAATTCCTAATGCAATTTTTATTTGCCCATATACATTTAACTTTACAGAGTAACAAACGAAAAGATAGTAATGTAAACTAAAGATAATAAATTAAAATTTTGGTTTCTTAATATTTATCGTACAAAGACAAAAGCGCTCCAATCCGGGGATTTTTTGTTATCGATTATATAAAGATCATATTGCTCATGGTGTAAATGAAAGTTTGAAACATACTCGTAATTAAAAATAAAATAAATTAAATGCAATATAAAAAGAATATTTTAAAAATAAAATCTGTCAATGTGCGATAAAATGTCAAAAATATTTATTTCTCCAATTTACTAATTTAGTTTTTCAAGCGTGGTCATCTGAAATATCATATAAAATCCAAATTTCAAAAAATGCGAAGCCGAACTATCAAATAATAAACGATTTAACAGAGTAACGAGTTCATGTAGTAAATGGTATATTTAGAATATGGCCCTTAAAAATATGCAGGTAAAATATTTGATACAACTTATTTATTTTCTTTGCATTATTCTTTGAATTTCATAAACTGCTTTTGATATGGGATTTAATGGGAAGTAAATTATTTACGATGTTTGCAACAATTTCTCTAATTTCGGATGGAATACATGAAAAATTTGCATTCATTTTACATTATAAATATTCAATAGGAATTAATAAATTTAAATTGGCAAATTTCATTGTCTGTCATCACAAAAATTTCCAAATTTTGAATTTACTTTTATTTATCTAGAAAAGGCCATGAAAGAGAGAATTACACAGACCAACCAATAAATATTTTTGAAAAACTTTTTTCAAAGTTCGGCATGTTTCTTATGTATTTTGTTGAGCTGAATCCAAATTTTCAATCAGTTTTTTTCTACCACGTACTAATTTTTCGCAATATTTATCTTTTGTGGGTATGCTAGTATTAAAATATACACGATAGTTAAGGTCTAAAGGTACGTAATTTATTATCAGAGTATAATTGAAAAATTTAAGATTTTATTATTACAATGGTAGTGTAAGTTTGAATATGAACAGTTTTTTACTTATTAATCTAAAGTTTTGTATTTTCTCAACCTCTTCACGGTAAAAGTTCGAGTGCAGCTTTTCCTTTTATAAGATGCTTCTGGAGTTGCTCGTAGAAGGGTCCAACAATATTCTCCCATCATGTTGACATTTCAGCGACCCTGAGACCGTTTCTCCATCTCCTTCATATCTTGGTGGAAACGCTCCCCTTGTTCCTCACTTACAGCTTCAAGACTGTCAGACTACGTCCTGTGGTATTTTAAAGTTCATTTTCGGATTCAGCACGTCAAAAAACATAGGTGAGCCATATTTATAAAAAAAGTTTTTCATGGTTGGTCTGTGTTATCAATTATTATGAATTAGGTTCCCCTAACAGTACGTAATAAAGAATTTCATATATTAATATATTAACTATATATTTATTAAAATATATACAAAAAATATTTGAAAATAAATAAATTAATGTAATACTAAAGTAGAGATAATAACTAATACTTCAGGCATTTTATTTTTTAAATAAAGCAGGAAACTGATCATCATCATGATTTTTGCCCTTCGAAGCATCCAAACCCTTATGATTGGCAAACAAACCATAATCATAGTCATAGTAATCCAATTCATTATTATGGATTGACGGTCTTGCGGCAACGAAAGATAATATTACTATTAGTCCGTAGAAAATCTGCAACGATTTAAGATTCTATAAGTAAGTTAATAATTATTATATTTCTTCAAAAAAAGGCTTTGTATTTTCTTTAAACAAGGGTATATCAACAAGTTTTGTACTACATGAAAAATAAACTATAATAATATTAATAACACCTAATATCAATTGTAAATGTTAATCCAATTTGTGACTTATACATAATCTCATATAGTCAAAGTTTAGCCATTAAGATTGTATTTTTTCAAGTAATTTTAATTCAAGGTTTTTTTATATCAACTCCAAACTTGTATGATTTTGAGTTTCTAAGTGTCTTCATGTATAAGTTGCCAATTCAGACATATTAAATTTTTTTTGCAAAAAAGTGTATTTATGTTATAATTCTTAATTTGGTAATGTTCTCAATCATACGGAAGGCTGTAACAACATAAAGTTACATTCGTCTTTAATCGAAAATCCAGTGAAACAACAAAGACAATATATACTTTATCTGAAGACGCTTTAAATAGGAAGAAAAGAGGAACAATGTATTAGAAGAAGTTTTGATAAGTGACTTCATAGAAATTGTTGAAATTTTTTAATTAAATGCAATTAATGTATGATATTGTCTGCGTTTTATTAATTTAACTAAAACATGATCTCATAATAGCTTGATTTAAATTTTGTTTTATGTGTGTGTAGCTATACGTTAAAGGCACATTTTTAAAAAAGATAAGTACCAAATACAAACGAATGGGAAATTATCGTTGTTCCATTTATTTCAATGTTACAATTAAAATAGTTCAATTAGATGAGTCTATATTTTTATGTAAAAATACTAGCGATTGACCAGCGATAAGTTTTCGATTATTTTTCTGTTAATCTAGTTCTTTCTAAGTAACAAAAAAAGTTTTTTTACACTTAACTAGTTTTCTCTAATACATGAGAGACATCTCTAGAAGTAATGTCTAATAAGTTCTTCTTCTGTTAAGTATAATGTAAATAATTGAAGTTAAATTTTATTCTAGAAGCAACATAAAATAGGGAATGTCCTCTGCTGCGATGTTAGAGCAAATTAAAGTTAAATGAAATATGAAATGGCAGTTGATTCTATTACATACCAAAATAAGCGACTTCATGTTCAATCAAATTGTCTGTAGTCGAATTTATGCACAAAACTCTTACTCTACTCGTTTTCTAGTCACTTTCTGTAACATGAAGTCTTCGTTTCCATATATATCCATTTCAGTATCTGTTATGTTAATTAATTATGATCAATTAAGCAGTTAGTGACATGCAGCGGGTAGTACAAAATAAAATTTTAGCTGATAATATTTTGTAAGTGCTAATTTTGAAGATTATAGAGTTCATATTTCCGCGTTGTGTGCCAGGAACGAAAAACTCAACGAAAAATAATCATTATTAATTATGTGAATAGATATGTCCTCAATTTCCGATGATATAATACAGTTTCTTATGACTCACATAGATAAATATTTAGGTTCTAGAAGAACTTTCAAAAATATTAATACTGTAAATATATCAGATCTGAACTAATTCAATATGTATAGTTATAAGTATAATATTAATTGTAATAATTTTATTAAGTATGATATAGTTAGAATCACGTAATAAATGATTGGTTCTTTATTAATGATTTGGAAAAATGTTTTTTTGGCATTTTTTTCCAATTCGAGATTATTTCCATTGTATCTTTCATCGGATATCATTAAGTTCGTTCTCTTTTCGTTTATAGATATATAAACAACGGAAGGTTTCCAATCCTAAAAATTAAAAAAAGGTGCAACTTTATTTTTATGTAAGGGTCAATTCCAGGACATACTCAGAACAATTTTTTTTGTTACAAAAGAACTTTTTAAGAAAGGAAAACATCCTCCAAAACCATAACTTTTTCCCGTTTTTGCATGCTGTCATAAAAAATTTACACCTAGATAACTGTTCTGAAGAGAAACTTATAGCTATATAACATAAGGGTTGTGCTAGTTTAGTGGAAAAGTGATTAGAGCCTAAGTTGTTCTGAGTCAAGGTTGTCTTATGTACTTAAAAATCGTTAAAGAAATGTTTAATAGGCAAAATATTGGCCTATAACGATTAATTACACCATCGTAGTGTTGCATAATTTTATTTGACAGTAAAAAATGTGGTTTTTCAAAGAAAATTTCAACAAATTCGAAATATTTTTTGTTGCACATTTTCAACATGGATGGTTTCGTGTGTCTTCACGACTGACAATTAAATTAAATTAGTAGGAAATTGGTATTCTGTAAAACGTTCCGATAGTTAATTTTTAACCACTATCGCTAAATCAAGTTGCTAGTTGGTTAATATTAAAGGATTCTTAAGAGATGGGATGAAAATAGTTTTAACCTTCTTCTTTACTTTTATTTAAAAAAGTATTTAATATAATATATATTAAATATATATTATATATTTTTTTGTCTCCTTTATTTAGCAATCTGCCCGGAGGCAATAAGCTATTTATATTGGCTGTACATGACACGTATAGGTTAGCTCCATCGAACTTCCCTATGGACTTAAGTTATAAACCTGTTGTAATTGAAAAAACAGAGAATTCTTTTTTTTTTTGTGTGTTTTTAGTAAACTAGAGTCATTTCAGATCGGTCTATTTCCCAAATCGGAAGGTTTTACTCTTTTCAAGCGACCCACTGCACTGCTCACTTTAAATAACTGTTGGGCTAAATTATTTAGGTGATGTGAAACTCTTCTCCGATATTTGTCACTGTATATCTTAATCACTTCCTTATCGGGAGCGATGGAGATGTCTCGTTGAATAACATAGTTTGGCACGTACCATGGGCCATCAACAATGATTCGCATTATATAATTTTGAAATCTTTGTATAATCTCTATATTTGAAACGCTTGTTGTCCCCCATAACTGGATGCCGTACGTCCAAATCGGCATAATGATTGATTTGTATACGAGAAGCCTGTTTTCCATAGATAATTGTGATTTCCGCCCTATAAGCCAATATAGTTGATGCAATTTCATTCCCAATTGTTTCCTCTTAGTAAATATATGTTTTCGCCATGTGAGCTTTCTATTCAGATGAATTCCAAGGTATTTGAGCGAATCTGACTGAGGCAGCTGAGTGTTATTTAAACTGAATGGGGGACATGTTCCTTTTCGCAATGTAAATGTGATATGTACTGACTTAGATTCGTTGACACGGAGGCGCCATTTTTTGAGCCAATTTTGAATATTTGTCAAGTTTGTTTGAAGAATTCTTGATGCCATTTGTGGGTCGATGTGGGATACCATAGTCGAGGTGCGTGTTGGTAGGGAGATCAGCTGTGTAGATTAGAAATAGAATGGGACCTAGAACGCTTCCTTGTGGAACTCCTGATTGGATGGGTTGTAGATCTGTATGAACACCGGTAATTTTTATTTGGAAGTATCTATGGGAGAGATAGGATTTTAACAGTTCATAGTCGGGATATGGTAGGAGTTTTTTTAATTTGTAAAATAGCATAATATATATAATGAAAATCATATACGCATGTATCTTAATATTTACAAAATAGTTGTTTTAAAATACCCTGTGTATATAGACGAGAAAACAAAGTACTACAGAGGCAACTTCGAAGATCGAAGTAATCCACTAAGAAATGAATATCATAATATGGGTGTTAGGCTGAGAGATCAATTGCATGTACATTCTTAGTTATAAAAATAACTACTTTTATTATATATTAAATGAAGTACGTTTTCCTTAATCATAATAAAAAATATTTTTACATCGCACGTATTTAGAGATAAACATTGCGCAATATCAAAAATATTTACAATTTAACTAAAATAGTAAAATAAAAATATATTCAGTATTCAAATAATTTATGTAAAGAAATTTAAAGAAATGTATTAATAATAAATTTAAAATGTAAATGGAGAAACTGATGATCTATTCCTTTTTTTGCCTGCTAGGTGCCATTGTTATTTAATTGTTAACTAATCGCAGGCATTTCTCATTCCAATGTGCGTTGCAGAAGCTTCCTTGACAATTGATGGACTAAAGTCTCTATCATTTAGGTCAAATATTTGTTTCCTGCATATTACATCTACAAAACCCGAATATAACTGAAATATTTAGCGTACCTGTTAAAAGTTATCGACCTAACGGAACCGTTAAAAATTATCGACATAACGGAACCTTTAAAAATTATCAGCTTAGCAGAGCCGTTAATTCATTTGTTAGAGAATACAAATTTACGTTAAAACTTGATATTACCCCCTGTTAATATTAACGGAAGCAGTTACAGGATAGGCTCTCATGGCTGTATACATGCATTATCGTTGTTCGCATAGCAATAAATATTCTATTCATTGTACCATGTGCATTATTAATTTTGTGTGTAAGTTGTAAGTGTGGGACAGGTAATTTGAGTACCATTACAAGAACTAATAATAATATATTATTTTCCATATTGCGTACTATATATAATTTTGTCAAATAAGATGTTTAAAGTACTATAGTCTCATATTTCACATACATCATGTCTTTTACACAGTTGGTGCAAAACTGTTACCTCTCATAAGTTCGAGATATTGCAAGGCGATTTAATATCTATTAGGGATTGGTGCAACAAATAATTGCTACCTTTCGACATAAACAAATTTGCCGTACTTCATCTTGCATAAACAGTACGTAATGTCTATTCTATAATACATAGGCTGTCAAAAATTAAAGTAACATTACATGTCGATTTTAGTATCAACTTAACTTCCGATCTGTCATGGTCTTTGCATACGAACGGCGTTGTTAAGAGGGCTAGCCTCTTAGTTTAGCACGAATGCGTGTTCTGATTTAATAATAGACATCTTTTCGTTGGAAAATGTTCAGACCCGTGCTACAATATGGTGTATACAGATTGGAGAACTGAATTACTCGTTGCGCTTGAGTTGTTGACGCGTATTTCACAATGATTTCTCTGCTAACATGTCAAATCTATTTGCCCTCAATATCCAGAAGATACTACACGACCATTTATTTAAATTATTAATTGAAAGGTTCAAAATTTCTGTACGGCAAAACTTCCTGACAAGTCGAGTGTTCCACGTTTGGAACCACTTACCTAATAATCTGGTGCGTATAGCGTATATCGCTTTTAAAAATCAAAGATGTACGTGTCTCCTTGACTCTCTTGTAATAGTATAGTTGAAGTTTCGTTTCTTTTATTTTCGAGCATTATGCAATGCACCCACTAATCGTTTTAAAATAATAAACATGAAAACAAGCGTTTTAAATTATATGGCACTTTAAGCCGACAGCTTTCAATAGTAGTTTATTTCATTTACTAGGTAAATAGTTACTACTTTGGGGAAAAAATAGTAAGACTTTGTTCATAATTTTTAAATTCTTAATTTATTCTTCCAAATCTATTTCGTCCCCTTCAAAGTAATCCCCCTTGGTCCCAATACACTTGTGCCAACGTTTCTTCCAATTCTCGAAACAGTTGTTAAAGTCAATTTCAGGAATAGCCTTCAACGCGTTTAATGTCTTCAATTGACTCAAAACGGTTTCCCCGGAGCGGTCGTTTGAGTTTGCTGAATAGCCAGAAGTCACATGGAACTAAATCAGGCGAATACGGTGGTTGCGGCACGATATTGGTTGAAAATTTGGCGAAAAACTCACGAAGAATTAATGCAGTATGCGACGGTGCATTATCGTGGTGCAAAAACCAAGAGTTGTCGGCCCATAATTCTGGCCTCTTTTTACGAATAGCATTGCGCAAACGACGCATAACACTCAAATAGTATTCTTTGTTGACAGTTTGGCCGGTCGGAAGGAATTCGGAGTGCACCACACCTCGATAATCGAAGAAAACTGTCAACATAACCTTGATTTTTGACTTGCTTTGACGTGGTTTTTTGGGCTTCGGCTCACCTTTGATACGATATTCGGCCGATTGATCGTCTGTTTCCGGGGCATAAGCGTAGATATCCAAGTCTCATCTCCAGTTATGATGCCTTTCATTTTGTCGGAAAGTCGGAAAGCATTATTTCACAGACGTCAACGCGACGCTGTTTTTCGAAAAAATTGAGTGATTTTGGAACAAATCGTGCTTTCACTTTTCTTAGGCCCAAATGATCTTTCAAAATGGTTTTCACTGATCCTTCCGATATTCCAACGATGCCAGTAAGGTCTCTGACTGTTAATCGTCGATTCTCAAGCACCAATTCCTTGATTCTATTGACGTGTTGATCATCAGTTAATGTTGATGGCCGTACTGGACGTGGTTCGTCATCAACGCGTTCTCGACCCTCTTTGAATAATTTGTACCAATCAAAAACACTTGCTCGCGACAAACAATTATCACCGAAAGCCTTTTGCAACATTCTGAACGTTTCGGCACCAGAAATTTGATTCCGTACACAAAATTTAATGGAACTTCTTTGTTAAATAATTTCACTCATTGTAAAAATCGCCGAATGCATTTTTTGTACTTCAGAAAGACAAGCGTATACTAAACACTAATGATTATTTTGATTTGACATTTGGCACAGATGTCACTGACAGTCATACCAACCTAGAAAAAAAATATTTCGACGAATGGGTTTTCGCGCGAAATTTAAATTAAAAAGTCTTACTATTTTTTGCCCACAGTAGTATATATTTTTAAGCATTACTACAATGTTGATTTTAATATTTTTGATAAATGCGTCAATAATTACAGCATTTGTATATTATTTTATATCCATTATGTAATTCGTATTATTAAAAAATTCATAGCAATGAATATAAATATCATGCATTCCAATGCGCATAAGAATGGTAAGTATTTTAATTGTGTAAAAATATGTCTGCAGATATATCCAGCTCCTAATAAGCTGAATATTGATTATTTTTTGTAAAAGAAAAGGTAGAAGCGATGGATAACAAAAATTGTTTCTTTTAGGATTTATATTTACAATAACAAGTATTGTTTGAAAATCTAGAAGCACACATGGTCGTATTGTAGGTCAGAGTTACAGCAGTGCGTCGCAACGAGAAATAAGAATTCCATTGTTAACTGTTAATCGTGTTATAACGAAACGCAGTGATAAAAAAACAGCGAAACCGAGGCGATCTTCCAAGTCAGTGTGAAAGAGCCAAAAGAGCTCTTGTGAACGAAGTGATAAAAGATCTGCGAGAAACTGTGACTTAACAGGAATTTCGTAGAGAACATACAGCGATACTTGCACAGTATGGGGATGTATAAAAGAATGGCGAAAAAAAACCACCTTACAATACAAAAAAGGTAGCGATTGGAGTGAGCAACAGAAATGCGAGCGCAACCGGCCAATTTTTGGTATTTTTTTTTTGGTTTGATACAGGGACTTTCTAAGAATCTCTTTAACGACAACGTATTCTTGCAAAAGAAAGTGTTATTTTCACAGAAGATAGTGCGTCTTGTCATATGTGGCACATAACCTAACAAAAGATGGCTAAAATACCGCAAAAGTCTAGTAATAAAAATGAACTAATAATGGCCGCTATAGAAGAATGCAATAATGTACCGAAAAAGGGAATTAGAGGTTAATTGATACCACGTCTCGACGAGTGGATGCCTCCATGTAAGCAAAGGTGGTTTAACCAGTATTAAAAATTTATATAAATTTCCCGTATGTGTAATAATAATAATAAATATTTCTTTTTTTAAGTTTGAAACATGAAACCTTAGCCGAACTAATTTTTTACGTATGAATTGACTCGTGTAAGAACATGCATTGTCGTGATTTTATTTATTTTTAGACCATTTATCAAAAATTGCTTTCTTTAATTTGTAGAGTGGCATAATATGGTCTGTTAACAGATATGAAAATTATCCACTTCGATTCTTGAAAAATTCTCACTCATTATCTTACTCGCTAATAAAGATGTCTTGGCTTTCCTTTAGGGGACCATGAAAGTTGCTAAACCATCTACTGTTGAAATTGTCCTCTGGATTCAGGAACATAGTGTGGACTCAGATTTCATGAATTGTAGCAAACCGACTTGATTCTTAACGAAGTTATGATTATCTCATTGAAAAACAATTGGCCAAAACTCACCCATTTAATTTCGATTTGTTAGTTGTTAACAACAAAATCTCAAAGTATTAACAGTCTCTCTTAGCTGCAAGAGTTCATAAACAAACAGAACCTACTCTTAATTAATGTACACTACCGTTCATATTTATTTGCCCACCCCAATTTTATGTGTTTCCTGAAATACGGATTATCTTTCGAAAAATCTGTATTATAATTATTCAACAATATTATTAGTGAAAGTAATTCCATATGAATTTCTACGAAAATCTTAAATTGTTTATGATATATCGTAAAGGTGTCATAAATTGGAAAAATACCATAAATATTATATAGGCTAATCCCTACAGTATTAACAGCTTTTCCTGCATTTCCGAAAGGTATTACCAATATTGTGTTATTGTACTAACTAATTACAATATTAGGATACGTTATTCAAAAAGAAAAATAAATTTTATGTCAGTCATCGTTCATCTTTTGTTGCGAAAACAGTGAAATAGAGAGTTATTGTGAATATTTTAATGCAATGCCGAAGATCCGCAGGAGAAAGAGTACTCTCAGAATGTATTGCGCCTACCATAAAACATGGAGGAAGTTCACTAATGATTTGGGAGTCTTTTGGTGGAAGATCTGTAGGCGATCTCGTCAAAATTGAGGGAATCCTAAGAAAAGAAGGCTACAATGAAATTTTAGAAAATAACACTGTTCCTTCAGGACTAAGGATTCTTGGCGAAAACTTTGTATTTCAACAGGACAATGATCCGAAACACACTTCTAGATTGTGTGGGGCTTACTTGCGTCAACTAGAAGAGCAAGGGCAAATCTCTATAATGGTATGGCCAGCTCAAAGTCCTGATCTGAACCCAAAAGAGCTTCTTTGGGAAGAATTGGACCGGAAGGTTCGAGCACGTGCTCTATCATCCACCACTGTACTGTGGGCACAACTTCAAGAAGTCTGGGCACAAGTTACAGAAGATACACTGCAAAAATTAATTGAAAGGATGCCGCGGTTATGTGCCGCAATTATCAAAAATAAAGGTGGGCACATTGATGAGAGCAAAATTTAATAATAATTAATGATAAAGTTCTTATATAAGAAAAATGTAACTATTTTATGTTTATTTTACACTATTGTATTGGTACACTAAATAAATGTTCAGTACACATTTGATAGTTTAATAATTTTGGCTAAAACTAAGGGTGGGCAAATAAATATGACCGGTAGTGTACATCATTTTCATTTTTAAAGTAAATCCGATTCTACAATTGTTGGGACTGAGTGCCCTATTCTAAAATTCATTATTTTCATGCTCAGTCAATAGTAATCAAAAAATTTCAACACGGTCTAACAAGTTATCCCCTGATGGATGGAAAAGCAAATATTGTACTAATCTACATACAATGCATTGAATATATTATGAACCAGCAACACTGCACAATTTTTTTGTCGCAACTGAAAGAGAGAAATATTTCTTTTCAAATTCATATTACAAAGATTTAGTGACAGACATCTTTCTGGTTTATCGTACTAGCACAGCACCCATTGATGTCAGTATTATACACTTAGAATATAAGTTATATATATGAGGACAGCTAAGTTAAGTAAGTTACGAGATATTCTTAGAAATATTTTAACGATCGATATTTAATGTATGAATTTTCTAAGAAACAAAACCTTCTGGTAGATTTAATAAATGGAGTTATTCTAAAAGAATGAACCGATTTCATGATGCGATGTTTGGCTGCCCAAGCATTGTTGTAGAATGTGTCATTGTTGATTTGAAAAAAACTGTTTCTAAGTTTCGAATGACTGCCACACGGGCGCTATAGGTGCGTTAGTCCCATAGTGACTCTCAGTCATTTCGTTATAACTCGAAATGACAAAAAGCAAAAAGGCTACCTTCTCGAATTCGTGAAAACAAATTCGATTGTTACGGTGCAGTGTGCTTTTCGTAGGCTATTCGACATTATACAGCTCTCTCTGAAGATCATATAATGGTAGTTTCGATAGTTTTCAGACTACGAATGTTTGTGTAAAAGGAAAAATTTAGTTCAGTCTCGAGTTTCATAGGAACAACTGGAGAGATTCCGTACTACATTAGAGCGAAATCTGATATAGTCCACAAATCGAGCTAGTCTTGAATTTCAGTATTCTGAACCCACTACCTGGCGGATGCACAAAATTATACAGACTGCAGCTCATTCAAACTTTACTAATGATGACAAGAGCCCCAGACCTCACCGCATGTTATATTTTCTTATGGAAATACCAGGTGTACCGAAAAGTCATTACTGGTCTTTCTAACAGATGTCGCTAGATTTAAGTATCCAATGTTATCATTTGACACATATGTCATTTTATTCTACTGATATCCAGCTTCAAAGCCATACATGTTATACTTTGCGAAAGTAACACTGGCATAGATTTATACCTCTTTGGAAATGTCGAGTTTCGTGCCTGAAAAAGCGCATTATTAGCACGCAGTACTATAGTACTAGAAAAATGCCGCTGAAAGTCATCATTCGCTAGTAGAAACTTACGGTGAGCATGCTTCAACAATAAAAACATGTGAGGCGTGGTTTCGGCAATTCAAAAGCGACGATTTCGATGTGCAAGACAAAGAACGTTCTGGTAGGTCGAAAAAGTTTGAAGATACGAAACTGCAGGAGTTATTGGATGAAGACTCAACCCAAACTCAAAAACAATTTGCAGAAGTGTTAAATGTGGCCCAAGAAACGATTAGAGACGGACTACGAGCAATGGGAAAAATCCGAAAAATGGGAAATGGGTGCTACATAAATTGAATGACAGGCAAATGGAAAATCGAAATATCATCTGTGAAATTCTGCTTCAAAGGCATGATCGGAAGTCATTTCTGCATCCAATAGTAACGACTGATAAAAAATGGATTCATTTCGAAAACCCCAAGAGCAAGAAATCATGGTTATCACCTGGCGAAGCCGGTCCATCGATTACAAGACCTAATCGTTTTGGTCGCAAAACAATGCTCTGTGTTTGGTGGGACCAGAGTGGTGTGGTGTATTACGAACTGTTGAAACCTGTTGAAACAGTTAATACTGATCGCTGCTGACAACAAATTATCTATTTGAACCATGCATTAATAGAAAAACGTCTAGAATGGACCCGAAGACAGGGTAAAGTGACTTTACAAGGAAGCGTAGAAAGCACTTGGATGGGACATAATATCGTACTCGCAGTACTCTCCAGACCTTGCCCCGTCCGTCTGTCACCTTTTCGCATCAATCAAACACGCGCTTGCGGAGCAGGGTTTCGCTAATTTCGAATAAGTTAGGAAATGGTTTGATGAATGGTTTTGCTCAAAGGACCAACAGTTTTTTTTGGGTGCATCCATAAATAGCCTGAAAGATGGGCAACATGTGTGTACTTAAATGGGCAATACTTTGAATAAATAAATTTTTCCATTTTCATGAAAATTATGTAGTTTTTTTACAAAAAAATCGGTAATGACTTTCCAGTACACCTAGTATGTAAAAAATTACGTTTCTCTCCTTCCCGTTACTCAATAAAGTAGATGACTAAAACACTGAATAACAACAACTGTGATATGCTACTACGCGTCGGAGAGAAATTCTCATATCATCTTGATGTTCGTGGTGGCATTGAAAATTTGTAAGATATGAAATAAAACTATATTATGAGTGAAATATTCTCACTATTTTGGAATTTTGTATAACTTTTCTAGAATAATTATGTTTAATGATTCTTAATAACCTCTTTTCGATTTACAGATTGTCTATTTGTTGGTGGAATTGTTATTTCTTGTTCATGCAAGACCAGCGTTTAATAACGATGATCTCTATTACAACTAAATTTACAGATTTTCTGCTAATCAAAAAGGATTTGACTCCATAGATACCAGAATTAATTACAAGAAAAGATTCAAAATTCTCTCTATATTTTAGAAAATGGGATGTTTTAATCATGCGATATTTTTCTAATTATGTCTTACTTTATTTTTCTGTTTAATCTAATAAATAAGTATTATTTATTACATCTAAATTTTGTAATCTGTATAAAGACCTAACGTGTAAAGATTACACGTATACATAATTTTGTGTTTACATTCTAAAGATTTTGTATTTTGTTTTTCTTTGCGTTCAATTAAATGTTAATATTATTAGGGGTTATTTTGAAAACTAATCTGTATAGTAACTGAAAACTAAATGGGGAGTAAATGTTTTTATTACAATATAATGAAATGCATTATATAAATTTGTAGAAATTCCTTGGAAGTGTAATATTGTTTTATCGTTTTAGTTTTGAATGGTGTGTTAAATGATTATATTAGCATCTAATAGCGATGCTTAGTTAATACGAACATTTGGTATGGCAGTCCTTGAAGAAAAATAAACAAAATAGTTAATGTAAATATTAATGTTTACCGATAAAATTTGTTATATTTGTTATGATAGTTGTTGATTCTATATAAGCCGTTATCAGTGGCAGCCATTAGATGTAAAACAGGGAGGGGAGGGCTAGAATTTGCAATAATAAATGGTAAAGTATCGTTTTTAATGTCCTTGATTTCTGAATCATGAGGTTCACTTTTGCAATTACAAAAGTAAAGCTATCTTACAAATCAAGAATTATGTAATTATTGACAAATATATTTAGGGGCAATTATCGCTCCTATATTGCTTGTTAGCGCTCCTGCTGCAAATAATAATTAAAAATACTGTGTACCAAGTAGCCATTGTAGAAAAAAAACAATAAAAGGAGTCATTTTAAACGTTTTTGGTAGACTTATGTTGACCTATTTCGAAGAATACTATCTAGCAATCAATTTAAGATACTCTAAAATTGATTTCATGATTTTTTTAAATGTATTTATTTGTTATTTTTATTATTATTATGGATGTTACATGTGTCAGTATTTCTAAAATGCCGAACGTAGGATAATCTGTAAGTCCAATGCTGTTAATGAACTTTTTTATCATAGCAATTAACCACCTGGTTAATTGTTAAGGGGAACCTTCCCCTTAAGGTGTACATAGATGCACAATATACTCTGCTTCTAATAGTAAAATAAAGTAACACTAATAATTCATGCCCTTGCATCCTCCAGCAGCTTAACGTCATTTTCATGAGACATTGGCAGGCCATGTATTTAATTATGCCTGTGCTCAAGATGTTATTTAAACGAGAAAGCGAAACCAAGAAAAACCTTTCTCGGAGCCTCCTGCGTTATAAAAACTTACTACTGAATTATCAGCTGATATGGCACATCACTTGACTTATTGAAAATGTTTGATTCTTTTATGTCTTCTTATTATGTTCGTATTATCAAGGAGCTGAATCACCTCTATATTTAAATGTTGATAGTCTTTGTTCATGACTCTTAATGATATTGGAGATGTTCTGATCAACAGTGTCCATTGTAGTTAAATTTGATGGAGCCTGTGGTTGATGAACTTAATCACTAAGGTTGATATATAACCCCTTACCACATTAACTTTCGTAATTCTGTATACGCATTTCGACAACTAAGTTGTCATCATCAGCAGATAATTGCAAAATGTCGCACCTGGTAAACCAGGGCGAAAAATACCTGTACGAAAACAAACTCCGTACGCGTTCTGTACCGTCCAATCGACGAATCATCCTCCACCAAGACAATGCAAGTTCACACACAGTATGCAAGAATATTGATTTTTTAACGCAACAAAACGTCGAATTGTTGGATCATCCTTCATACAATTCGGACTTGAGTCCCAACATTTTCTATACCTTCTAAAAATCAAGAACGAATTGCGTGGTCAAAGGTCGTCAGAAGGAGCAGTTGATGCCTTCAGGAACGCAATTTTGATTTTACCAACAAATGAGTAGAACAACTGCTTTCAGAGTTGGTTCGAGCGCATGCAAAAGTGCATTAATCTCCGTGGAGAATACTACATATATGTACATACGTACGAATTTTATATTAAACAGTCAAGTAAAGAAATAATGTTTTTGTAATTTGTATGAATATTAAAATTGTTCATTTTTAGTTTTCTGGTTTGAGAAATTTATAAA
The DNA here is from genome assembly GCA_031893035.1 of Dermolepida albohirtum. Classification (NCBI taxonomy): domain Eukaryota; kingdom Metazoa; phylum Arthropoda; class Insecta; order Coleoptera; family Scarabaeidae; genus Dermolepida; species Dermolepida albohirtum. Next base: position 350,069 of record JAVIWB010003364.1, on the reverse strand, counting down.
AATTATATTATTATATATATAATATAATTATTATTATATTACATTTATTCGTATTTTAATTCGATTCAAAAATTGATAGCGTTTTGTTTGAATTCTGACTAATATAGTATACACTCCGCGCAACATGAATAGGACCACCCGACTTGTTGCAAGCTTTCGGTGGTTTGAAAAACAATTCATTTACTAAAAATACAATGCAAGTTTGTAATGGTATGATATGGCAAATAATACGCATTATTGCGCAATAGTGCCTAACGTTATGCATTGGGTGACGTAAGTACCACATACATATAAAATGCACCGCGCCGGTTGGATACGACCAGTATTTAATAGTAAGCTACCGGATGAGTGTCGAGTTACAACGTGTATCCGGATAAACAAACATCTGTAATTAAGGGTATTGTGCAACGATGGGACGACAGAAGTGCTTAAGTATGGAAGAAATTGGAAAAATTAAAGCGTTCCATCAAGAAGGGTATTCCTCAAGGGCTACTGCAAAGAAAATAAGTCGATCACACCAGGTTGTCAACAATTTTATTAGGGATTCCGAGAATTATGGAAAACGTTTTAAAGGGCGAACAACATCCGTTACAACTAAGAGAGAACGTCGAGCCATATTACGCGAAGCATCGAATTCGGCATTAACGGCAAGACAAATCGCGAATAACGTTGGAACGAATGCATCGGTAAGAACTGTACAGAAGTTACTGAAGACCTGTCCGCATTTAAAACGTTTGAAAATTAAACGACGGCCTCCTTTAAGGGAATTTCAGCGCACTGCACGTCTTCAGTTTGCTCGAGCAAAAATGGGGTGGACAAGAGAATGGCAAACTGTTATTTTCAGTGACGAGAAGAAGTTTAATTTAGATGGCCCGGATGGGTTTTCTTATTATTTCCACGATTTACGTAAAGATGAAGTGATTCAGTCACGAAGGCGAGCCGATGTTGGTTCAGTCATGGTATGGGGAGCTGTTTCCTATAACGGACCTGTTGATTTAGTAATAGTGAAGGGCAGACAGAATTCGGAAAAGTACGTCCAGCTGCTGCAACAGGTGAAAGACAAATTTTCCAACGTTATGGCAGGTGGGCCATTTATTTTCCAACAGGATAATGCCAGTATTCACACCGCGCGCATTGTTCGACGCTGGTTTCAAGAACAAGGCATGGAGGTTCTCGATTGGCCATCGCTCTCCCCCGACCTGAACATCATAGAAAATGTTTGGGGATGGTTGTCGCGTAAATTGTACTCCAATGCTACCCAATTCAGTTGCGCTGACGAACTAGAGCAGGCGCTGAAACGAAGTTGGGCGGAACTTCCCGTTGACTACTTGAGAACCCTGTATAATTCCATTCCATCCCGACTATTTGAGGTTATAAGAAATAATGGCAAAAGTACTCATTATTGAACAATAAAGTATTTTGTTATTGCAAACGAATCTTTTATTTTGTAGATTGGTCGTATTCAAGTGGCGTTTAATTACTCTACTTATTGTCATTAGTAACGTACATTTGCACTGACTTTTACAAAAATTATATTTGGTACCTACATACATCTTTTTATCAACCCTCTTATTTTCGAAAATAACAATTCCAGCGCGCTACCATGTTTATACCAACTACAAATGTCATATATGCAGTTGGTCCTATTCATGTTGCGCGGAGTGTATAAAGAGCAATGTCTTGTTTATTAAATGTATGTAGGTCTCACGATATTACTTCAAAAAATGTATCTTTGTTTATACGCCTAATTAAATCGTTTTTTTTTTTGTTACTGCGCCTTAAACATACATATATTCAGTTTGCACTTTTAGTAACCAGTTAAAGCTGAAATTAGTTTTTTTCCATTCACGAGTTATTTCATTATTAAAAACTAAGTATATCAATATTAATTAAACGAACGCTATTGAAATTAGTGCTATTCCTTAGTGCTAATTTTTAAGATGAATGTGTATATACCATATCTAAACTCACCAAGATTTCAAATTTATGTAAAGTTGATTTAATATTCATGATAAACGTGTGTTACTATAATATGAATATGAAGTGCTTTTATACGGTGCGTATTTTGAAATTTGCTTTAGATTTCCAATAATTACAAATAAAGGGTTTTCCAATAGGGACTTGACAACTTTTAATTCAATTTGTGAACGCACCCTTTCACTAATCATCGAACTGTCACTGTCAATTTATTCAGTAAACTTAACATTTTCATCATGGTAAAGTACACGAACGAACAACGTCTGCAAATTATAAAAATTTACTACAGAACTTCGGAGTCGGTGACCGCTACTTTAAGAGCGTTAACTCCGATTTTCGGTCGCAATTCTCGCCCTAGTAGACAGGCAGTAACAAGTTTAGTACAAAAATTTGAGTCTACATATTCGTTATGGATGTTGCCGTGCCAGTGAAACAACGGGTTGGTCGAAGTGTCGAAAATATCGCTGCCGTTGAAACGTCCGTAGCAAATGATCCAAATCAGTCAATTCCACGGCGTTCTCAAGAGTTGGGCATCTCCCAGACCACTTTATGGCGAATTTTGCTTAAGGATCTTGGTTTACACTCATACGAGATCAAGCTGATTCAAGAATTGAAGCCGATGGACCATTTTAAGCGACGTACGTTCTCCGATTGGGCTCTGGAAAAGATGCGCCAAGATGATCAATTTCATCGCAAAATCATTTTCAGTGACGAAGCTCATTTTTGGCTCAATGGGTTCGTCAATAAGAAAAATATGTGTCATTGGTCGGATAAAAATCCACATGTGCTTCATGAAACACCATTTCATCCACAAAAAATAACTGTTTGGTGCGGTTTGCATGCCAGTGGCGTCATAGGGCCATATTTTTTCGTCGACGATAATGATCGTCACGTTACTGTGAATGGTAATCGTTATCGCGCCATGATTACCGATTATTTTTGGCCCGAATTGGAAGATATGGACTTGGACAACATGTGGTTTCAGCAGGACGGTGCCACAAGCCACGTAGTATACGTTACAATCGATTTATTAAAGAGTAAGTTTGATAAGCGTGTTATCTCAAGAAATGGACCAGTCGATTGGCCGTCTCATTCGTGCGATTTAATGCCTCTAGACTTTTTTCTTTGGGGCTACGTCAAGTCATTGGTCTATGCCAACAAGCCGACAACGTTGAAAGAGCTCAGAGCCAACATTGAACGCGAAATAGCAGCCGTTTCGGCCGAATTGTGTGGCCGAGTCATCGAAAATTGGGTCCAACGAATCGCCGCTGCAAACGTGCCCGCGGTGGCCATATGAACGAAGTCAAGTTCCATTCATAAATGTTATGATTGTACTTCAACCTGATAATAAGGTTTTTGAAATATCTCAAATGGTCTGCATTTTATTTAAAAAAAAATTGTCAAGTCCTTATTGGAAAACCCTTTATTATTCTTTGAATTAATCGGATCGTTCGTTTCATTTCTATTACAGAAATTTATGTTGGCTATTCCTTTTTTAAATTTAATATATATTTCGTTGTTGTATTTTTTCAGATTTTTTGCAACTATACATATTGTACGCTTTCATAGAATATATATATATATATATATATATATATATATATATATATATATATATATATAAAAATATTAGTCATTTATTATTGTTTTTATTGTTAAACAATAAATATTATTATAAGTAAATGCATTCGTACGTTTTCAGGTTTTTACTAAAAAGTTTAATTGAAAACTGAATTTTGTTGAAGTCAGGGTTTCTTTTATGAAGTCGGGGGGCGTGCTTGAAATAGAAATTTTTGTTTAATCTCGTTAAATATTTGTGGATTTCAGTGTACTGTTGAGTAAATAACTGTTTAGATTAAATTAATAACGAACATCTGAATGATGTTTCGATACATGTTATTTCTATTTATTTTTACGTACATTGCGTATTCTTCTTTGCTCGTTAATTGGTAATTAAACTTTGAAAAGTATTCATTTAAGAATTGAAAAACCAACTCCTTCTATCAGTTATACAGATTGTCTGTTCCATATGGATTTCTTTGGTAAGAAAAGCCAGGGAAAGTTCAAGTAAGAATTTGCGTCTCCCTGGTAATAAAAGAATCCATCATAAATGAGGTGAGGCAAATGAATACCGCGTATAAAAAATACCATGCAAATAGAGATATAATTTGCCGCGTAAAAAGAAACACACAAGTACGACATACGAGGGAGCGTTTTTATATTCGCGGAATGAGCGGGTTGTAGAGGGTGAGTAGGCGCATTGGAGGCGTGGCCTGTGCAGCGACTCACGATTAGTATAAATACGAAGTTTCATTGTTATTAGACAGTTAGTCTTTGAGTTATCGTCAACCATGTAACATAATCAGGAGTGAAAAGTGAAATATGGAAAAAATCGAATATCGTGCCGTTATAAAGTCAATTGGTTTACGGCGACTCTTGTCCAGGAAAAACCGTGGTGTACAAGTGGCATAGTTTATTTAAACAAGGAAGGGAATCCCTTGAAGACGACCCGAGGCCGGGCAGGAGCATTGAGGTGACCACGCCAGCACTTATCCAAAAAGTTGAACAAATTGTACTCGAAGATGCTCGACTAAAGAAGAAACAACTCGCAGAAATGGTTGGAGTATCCGATACAACAATTTTTAAAATCCTACACGATCATCTCGGCATATCTAAGGTCAGCGCAAGATGGGTGCCGAGAATGCTCACGCCGCCGCAAAAACAACAGCGCGTAGAGTGTTCGCGTGCATTTTTGGACCTCTGTAATGAAGACAAGGATGGTGTATTGAGTGGAATTGTTACTGGAGACGAAACTTGGGTTCATCATTATGAACCTGAGTCCAAACAAGACTCCTTGCAGTGGCATAAAAAGGGCACAGCACCTCCCAAGAAATTTAAAGTGAAAGGAATATTGTTGATTGATTATAAAGATAAAGGTGTTTCTATAACCGGAGAATATTACGCTTCAATATTAGAGCGACTAAAAGAAGCCATTAAAGAGAAAAGACGGGGAAAATTGACAAAAGGTGTTCTGCTTTTGCACGACAACGCGCCCGTCCACAAGAGCCGCGTTGCGTTAGCTGCCCTGCATAAGGTGGGTTTCGAAATTGTGAATCACCCACCCTACAACCCAGACCTGGCCCCGAGTGATTATTACCTGTTTCCGAAAATGAAAAAAGAGCTGCGGGGTAAAAAATTTACTGCCGATGATGAAGTCAAGGAGGCAGTTTCGGCGTATTTTGAGGATAAAGAGAAATCATTTTTTTATGAAGGTATAAATAAATTAATTGAAAGATGTGAAAAATGTATCCGTCTTGCAGGTGAATATATTGAAAAAGAAAAATAATTTGGTTTTTTTATTTCCACCCCTTGTCCCCCATTCCGCGAATATAAAAACGCTCCCTCGTAAATGGAGGGATGAGTGTATTATTAAAGCTTTTTGTGTTAGATACTTAACCTTTTGTAGTAAATTTTATTTTAAATATTTCACTTTGGCAACTATATTTCTCTAGATTTATTAATTAATACTCATTATGGAACATATTTTAAGTTTATTTGCTACCTATCACCAAATTTTATTGAATAATATAACAATCTTTTCTGTTATTTAACTTCATCCGTAACCAAAATTTTATTTTCTTCTACTGTACATATATTTTATATTCTGTGAAATTGAATTTATTATGGTCTATGTTTCACACGGTTCAGATGCCAAAGTGCAGCCCAACAATAATATTATTTGTTTTTGCACTAGAAATGTTTTTCTACACTGTATAAGGCACTTGTAAAATATGTATAAGCAAAATAATGTCTAGTGTATTCTAAAGATTTTCTGCGAAACCAGTTCTAAAGCTATTCAAAAGTCTGCGTTATTCAAAGATCTATGCATTGATATAAAATTTGAATATTTTTAAATAATTTTGTTAGATATTTAAATTTGTTCGAATAGTTCTAAACTATAAGTAAATTTATGTTTTCCCTTCGCAAGGAAATGTTAAACACTCACACAAATGTGTTTTTAAAATGTTCTTAATTTCAGACCATTTGCCTGCTCTCAATGCTAATATCTTTCGCAAATGCAAAGCCAAAAATTGGCATTGGCGATTTCAACTATTATTATGACGGTGATGGTTTTGGCTATAATCATAAAGCCTTTGATTTCCCTGGCGAAAGACATCAGCACAAGGATGATCTACAATTTCTAGCCCCGTTTAGGAAATAGCCTGAAAGATAATATATTATTCACCAATTGAGAAAATCTATGATTTGTAATGTTTTATTAATTCATAACTGGATTTATTTATTACATGCCATAATATAATAATTTACTTTTTTTTAAATTGAATCTTCTTTTTTTGTTTTATTATTTTCCCATAGTCATTTAATACTTACCTTAAATAATTTTAATAATTTAATTTAATAATTAATTAATAATAAATAATTTTTTAGTCTTAATATCTTGCTACTTTCATTTTATTTTGATAAACTTTCAAAAATTAAATGGAAATAATACTAAAACCTGATAAATTATTCAAAAAATTTTTATTTATTTCTTTAAATATAAATAAAAACTAAACTCTAACAGTTAAAAAATATATAAATGTATGAAAACTATATTTGTTTCTACTTCCACTTCGTTCGATGACAAATTGTCCTTGTTCGTGATTAGGGGCTTGAACTCGTTTGAACTTCGGAATTTAGTTCATTTAATTTATTACATGTGATGAGCATGAACAATTGTCTGCTAAATTACGCTCTTTTTAGAAATAACGATTTTGTTTTCGGATATCTACAGTAGTATATGAAATTTAAGTAAATTGTGTATATTCGGTGATACTATTTAAATCAAGTTTTTTGTTTGCTTTAGTACGGGGAAAGATTTTTATATAATCTACTTAGCTATGAAAACCATGATAATAATAATTTTTACATGTTTTAAACGTTAAATAATGCCAACGTATTCTGACCAGGTGATATTGAGATTGACATTTTTTTGTAATTTGGAGTGATAATACAGTAGATTATTATCTAGACAAAACATGGTCGTCATACTTGGCAAACGATTTGTTTTCAAATGTTGCTGGGTGTGATCATACATTCCAGTGCCACATTGATATCATATTCAATGTGTTGCATGTAATATAAAAATTAACTTTAGACTCGCAGTATGCACCACTGGCTTTCTTTAAAAATCACTTTGAATAATGAAAATGCGCCATCATATTATCAGATAAAATTCTGATTAAAACAATTATCTGGAATTGAAATTTCACGGATAATGATCTGGTAGACTTCTCCAAATAAGAATATAGAAAACAATAAAGAATGTTGAAGGATTGATGTTGATAAGTTGTAGAACTAATGTTTCGGTTATTGAGTGGGAATCTCAAATATTAGAGACAATTTAGTATGTTTTACATGAAGATTCAGAGATAAACAAGATGGATTCCCAGGATTCTTACTATAGAACAGAAACTGGGTGAGAAGTTTGTCAGAAATATTGTATTTGGATGAGTTGGCATAATAGTGCGCCTGTTTTTAAAAAATAATCACAAGTGATAAAATTCTGGAATTGACTGCGGCCTTTGAACGAAACAAGAGTCAGTGCAGCGGATGCAGGATTATCGTTGCAAAAAGAAACCGGCAAAAAACGCAGCATCAAGGGAAAAATTAATAGTGACAGAGTGCCCGGAGATTCCACTGATTAAAACATTAATGAAGATAGTACAACTAGTGGTTTATAAAGAAATTATTAAAAAATCTTACCGCTACCACTTGAGAGAAACATTTCAAAATTTTACTAAAAAAACTAACCGTTGTACAACAATTATAGGGTGTTAAGTAGAAATGTGCCGCCAATGATTATCTAAAGGAGTTGCCAGAATATTCTTTTGAAAGGATCTCGTTATTGCAAAAGCATTAGAATAAGTGAATAGATATTGAAGAAAGATATGTAAAAAAGTGTTTTTTTACCATGTCAGCATTTTAACTAAATCTTCCACTTTCTACCTGAACCAATACTTTACTCAAAGTCACGCTATTGCGTATTAATTATCTTTCATTATTTTTAAAATGAATTTCTTATATTTTCATTTTCACAGTTTCTTTCTTCGAATCTTGCTAATAATAAAGAGAATCACGGTAAAGATTCACATCAATACAGACTGACTGATTTAGTTATTCTTTCGGTAAATTAAAAATATGTAGAATGCATCATTAAGTTCTCAGCCCAATATGGTTAAATACGCATTAACGTGTCTACATGTAAGCATATGATGAGAAAAGTCTTATCATTATTCTGCAAAGCTTTGAACGGAATAATTTTAGAAAATTTTCCACGAGAATTTCAGGAGTGAAGAAAGTAAGCGCAATGTGAGTACTGAAATGTCTTTGGTTATTCAATGCTAGCATTCCGTCCATTGTGTGCGTTAGTAATAATGGTGTTTTATTGGATCCCTTACTAAAACTGATTCCATAAAACGATACAAATCAATAGAAAATGCTCATTATAAGGCCAATTTGTCTCAATGGAAGAAAAAATCACGGCGAGACTTTTCTGGTATACTGATGCTAGAAAAACTATACGGAAAATGTTTAATACTTTACTGCGCTTCCTATTAAAGTTCGGGATATAAATATGGGACAGTTCAAATACATATGAAGAAAACTTCTTAAAAATAAATTTATTTATTAAGTAAATATTTCAATAATAATATGGATGCTTATATATTTTTCTTACGATCAATACATTTTGCAAGCTATCTTGAAAATTCTTATAGCAATATTACAAAAAGTAATGGAGGGATTACGAAGTCAATTGCAGACGATTTCTCTCACTTCCGTATCAATATTAAAATTCTGTCTTCTTAATGTCCAATTTAATGAGGCAAACACGTGATAGTCACAAGACAATAAATCTGGATTATAGGGTGGATATTCAAGACTTTGTCGATGAAAATTTGCGAGAGTTTGTTGTGGCTCATTTTGCACTTCAAGAAGCTTTGCATCTAAAAATTTATGAAACTAGTGTTGCAATGAAGAAACCCTGTATTTCAACTATCAACAAAAAGAAGAGATTGGCATTTGCAAAGAAGTACAAATTTATAAAACTTTGGAGAAATATATTTTTTCAGACGGAAGCAAATTTAATGTACGGGGCAACGATGGTAGGAAAATATTGTAAAGGCTGCCCGGAGAAAGGCATCTTCCTAAAAATATGCAAGACACTGTTAAATATGGAAAAGTGTGTTTGTATGGTGTCAGATGTCAGTAGCGATGACTGGAAACTTGATAATGAGCAAGTATATGATGAACATATGTATATAAAAGAAACTCTCCAACAAAACATAGCAAAACTAAACTTATTGCAAGACTACCTCTTTCAGCATCGCGTTCAATGTACCTCCCTAAAATTCCCTAATTGAGAACTTATGGTCGAAAGCTAAGAGAAGATTCAAAATATATAATATTGAAATCAAATAGCAGTTACAGGAAATTCTAATTGAAGAACGAGAGAAAATACCACCAATAATAATAGAAAATTTAATTCCAGGTACGCATCGACGTAGATGCTAAATATTCATATCTGTATTTAGACTTATTGCAATCCACTCAAGAATTTATGATAAAATGTGTGTTTGTGTTTTAAACTATATCCCAAATAATGTTTATATGATAATAATATATGTAAATATTGTAATAAAAATTGTCACAAAGATCGTCCGCTTAATGTTACACTACTTTTTTTGAATAATTTCAAGTGTTGGCAGACTAGTGTAACTCACTTAATGTACATACATATTTGTATATTGAACATATTTGCCTTTGACATGGAAAATTTGCTATATTGCTCATATTGCATAATTTAAAGAGCAGTAGGTTAGAAATGTATGCACTTTTTTATATAAAAAATAGAACATGAGATATGTAAATATGTATATATACTGATTGTATTTTATTACTTAAATTTATTAAATTGTATTACCAATAGTCCAAAACAAAACAGTTTCAAGCTATTAATAATAATTAAAGTAAATTATATTTATTAAAGATTCAAGGTTACTTATAATAAATTAGTTTCTCTTAACTATTTAGATATGCAGTTGCGTAGTTGCTTACATTTGACAAAATGGAGTTTTTGGATCTTCCAACTTAGATTAATTAAAGCTGTAAGAAATTTTCGCGATATTTCGTTTTATAAATAAACGACATGGAAAATATGTGTACTAGAATAGGCAAATATTATAAACAAAAAACATTTAGTTCACCAATCGGTAGCCAAGGTGACTAGTTACATCATCCAACACCAATTTTAATGCTAAATAGTAATACGTTGTTACAAGTTATTTTTACAGAACCGTACTACGTGTATAATACGCAAAATATTGAAAAACGTTTATTTTTAATGCAATCGTTACGGAAATGGATATTTTGCAATCGTTCTTCGACATTGGAAAATAATGTTGATAATAAAAAGATAATAATAACTACATTTCTGTAGAATCAACATGTACATACATATCATCACAATATGCATTCATATTAGTGCTGGGCGAATCGAATCCAAAAACACTCGGTAAGGAAAATCGAGTTATAAATCGATTCTCCTGGAATGATCGAATCCGAATCCAGGATCGTTTCACAGCTCGGACTCGGAGAACCGATCCAAAACGGTTTTCACGCTGAATTCGAATCCAGAGATACATATATACTGCATTGAAACTATGATGACTTGAGGTGTATAGAGCGCATTGTATTCGGCGGAACTTATGTATTTACATAATATACATACTTATGAATGAACTATTTGATTTTTGGTCAAAAAGGTGTTTTACGCATTAGCAGATGTTTTAAAATTGATTTTTACGGATCGGAAGGTTTACAACTTATTGCGGATATCGAAAATATAAAACTAAAATGAATTGGTAGTAGATATACTAATTTAGAATATGGATAATATTTAAACAAATATTTTTCTTTATGATCACCTATAATAGGGATATACGAGGGCCATTCAAATATAAATGAGAAATAACTTTTACTATCTACATAAAACAACGAGTAGTACCTAGTAAATAAAATTTTACGTTAAAATGAACAATAACCATACTTTATAGAAGTGGTACGCAGTTCTGTTTATTTCATTGCAATCATTGCCTTACAGTACTTTCAAAAACATAAAGACCACCAATAAAAAAAGAACACAAAAAGTCCCATTTTCTAAAAATGAAATAAATGAATTCAAATATATCGATTTCCGATAGATGTACAAAAAAATTTTTAACAAGTTTTCTAAATATATCAAGTTATCTGTGCAAGTCAATCCTGTAGATACATATTTCCAGTTTTCTTTAATTTATTAAATTAAAAATACAACCGTGAAGATCACATGGAGCTGACTGTATTTGCTACAGTGTCTTGAAAGTAAAATCTTAAAAAAATATTTATGGCAAAAAAATCGAGTAAGCACTTTTTCTATCATTCTCATTATGTTTTGCAATTAATAAGAATTTCGATTGTCTTTAGTTATGTTACTTTTTGTACACACTGTATACAAAAATGTATTATTCAAAAACAAAAAAAAATAATCTTAGATTCTAAAAACGAGATTCATGTCAAGAACAAGCATCCAGTTCTTCCGTTTAGGACCACTTTGTCCAAGAAGACGAGTATGTTACTTGCCGTTTGTGCCAACAAAAATACAAATATTTTAGCAATACCACCAATATGGGCAGGCACCTAACACGAAAACACGCTAATGATATTCATGCACCTTCAACGTCGGAAGCGACGGATACAGGATTAACAACGACCCCAGGATTAACAGCCATTCTCCATGGTAGAAAACATAAGTTTTAGACGTTTTTGCAGCAAAATGCAGTCAAAATATAGCCTACCAAGTAGGGGATATTTAAGTAGTACTGTATTACCCGACATGTATAGAGCAACTTACGACAAGTTTAAACTATTAATTGCAGGATCAAACCATATTGCAATTACTACCGATGTATTGATATCTGAAGACACAAAATCCTACTTAACGGTTACAGCGCATTTTCTTCATCATTACACGTTATTTGCATTGGTGTTAAATACTAGACAAATCTTGGAGCAGCATACCGGAAGAAATCTGGCTATTGTTCTAGCGTAAATTTTTAACGAGTGGGACATCAGTGAAAAATTAGTGGCAATAGTAACAGATAATGGTGCAAACATTAAGAATGCAGTGAATGAATATTTAAAAAAAGTACATTTATCGTGTGTGGCACATATATTAAATTTAGTTATAAAGGAATCGTTAACAAGTAATAGCGATTTAGTACAGATAATTAAAAAGTGTCGTAGCATAGTAACATATTTTAAGCATAGTGTACTGGAATCAGATAAATTGCGACTATTACAGACGCAACGCAATGTACCACTCCATCGTTTAAAACAAGATGTACCAACACTGTAGAATTCCACAGTTATAATGATAACCCGGTTAATAGTATTAAAAACTATTTTAGCAGAAGTTGTAACTGATCTTCCCAGAGCACCTGACCCACTAAATGAAATGGAATGGACTGTATTAATGGATTTTTCACCACTACTAAATCCGTTAAAAGAGGTTACGGAGCAACTATCCGGTGAAAGCTTCCCCACTTTGTCGATGGCAATTCCTTTAATTAAAAGCGTGGTATATACGGTAACACAACAATTACCAACAACGTCAGTTGGTGTACTCCTTCAAAGCAAACTGCTAAGCACAATAGAAAGAAGATTAGTAGTCTTCGAACAAAATAAACTTGCTGCAATTACAACCTTTTTAGATCCCAGATTTAAAAATGTGGCATTTGACAATTCGTCCAAAGTTGAACAATGGATAAAAGATGTAATAGAAAGCAATACTTCTATGGCAACTGTTACAGATACCGAAGAACACAGTGTAAGCCACCCATCAATTTGGCAATATTTCGATAGCAAACTTTTAGAAAAATCTCAATATCGTGCTGCAACTTCTTCTGAAAGCATAATTAAAAACTATTTAGACCTTCCACACTTACAGAAATGTAAAAACCCTTGTGATTCTTGGAGAGACCACGCGTTATTACTGCCAGAATTAAATGCACTCCAAGAAAAATATTTATGTATTCCAGCAACGTCGGTTCCAGCAGAAAGGATTTTTTCAAAAGCAGGCCAAATCTGCAACGGACGACGAAATTGTTTATCATTTTCTTTTGTTTTTGAATAATTTTTGTATACAGTGTGTACAAAAAGTAACATAACTAAAGACGATCGAAATTCTTATTAATTGCGAAACCTAATGAGAATGATAGAAAAAGTGCTTATCGATTTTCTTGCCATAAATATTTTTTTAAGATTTTACTTTCAAGCCACAGTAGCAAATGCAGTCAGCTCCATGCGATCTTCACGGTTGTATTTTTAATTTAATAATTAAAGAAAATTGCAAATATCTACAGGATTGACTTGCACAGATAACTTGATATATTTAGAAAACTTGTTAAAAATTTTTTTGTACATCTATCGGAAATCGATATATTTGAATTCATTTATTTCATTTTTAGAAAATGGGACTTTTTTGTGTTCTTTTTTTATTGGTTGTCTTTATGTTTTTGAAAGTACTGTACGGCAATGATTGCAATGAAATAAACAAAACTGCGTACCACTTCTATAAAGTATGGTTATTGTTCATTTTAACGTAAAATTTTATTTACTAGGTACCACTCGTTGTTTTATGTAGATAGTAAAAGTTATTTCTCATTTATATTTGAATGGCCCTCGTATATCCCTATTATAGGTGATCATAAAGAAAAATATTTGTTTAAATATTATCCGTATTCTAAATAGTATTTAGTATATCTACTACCAATTCATTTTAGTTTTATATTTTCGATATCCGCAATAAGTTGAAAACCTTCCGATCCGTAGAAATCAATTTTAAAACATCTGTTAATGCGTAAAACACTTTTTGACCAAAAATCAAATAGTTCATTTATAAGTATGTATATTATGTAAATACATAAGTTCCGCCGAATACAATGCGCTCTATACACCTCAAGTCATCATAGTTTCAATGCAGTATATATGTATCTCTGGATTCGAATTCAGCGTAAAAACCGATTTGGATCGGTTCTCCGAGTCCGAGCTGTGAAACGATCCTGGATTCGGATTCGATCATTCCAGGAGAATCGATTTATAACTCGATTTTCCTTACCGAGTGTTTTTGGATTCGATTCGCCCAGCACTAATTCATATGCTCAAACAATATAGCATAATGTGTATGTACAATATGAATAATAATAGATATCTATTTGTTTAACCAAAAATTAGTCAATTTTATGGACAAAATAAAATAAAAATTAGATATATTATATATACAATACTACATAATACGTGGGAAAAAATATGACTTTTAAAGTTGGGCAAGACTAGACCGGAGTATAACACTAAATTAGATATTCGCGACCTTCTACCGACCTAGAAAAGCAACCTTACAATATCATGGAAGGAACTCTGGTGGAACAGCTCGCGCACAAGGGCAGAATTTATTATAAAATCCAGGAGTCTATTCCAAAAACTTCATGGTGGACAAATTTTCCGTTTATTTCTAGATCATTTATTTACGCTCTCTCTAAGATGAGATTTGGTCACAATTTAACCCCATATCATCTTTTCCGTATAAATATTCTAGATTCCCCTAACTATGATTGCGGAGAAATAGGAGATATAAATCATATACTTTTCAATTGTGAATTAAATCATTTACAGATCAACAGTCTCATCAATAGTTTAACTACATTAGACTATTTTCCACCATTCGAGATATTTTCATTGCTGTCTCTATGTAATTTTGAGGTTTATATCTTGATTTTTTGCTTTATTGGGAAAAATAATATTTTAATTTGATTCCTCTTCAATCCTTATTCTACTCCCACTTTTAATTCGTCCTCATGTGGTAATGGGTTATGTGTGTTCCGAGGTTCCTTTTAGGGCGTGTGTAATGAGTCGCTGGAGCCACGGCTCAAGAAGAGTTTTACCTTAGCTATTTTATTTATTTATTTCGAGCGTTACAGAGCTACCAATAGTGTATACAAACTCGAGAATGGTGTCAAAAAAAAATCCATAGATCCGAAACATATTTTTTAACAAGAAGAAGAAATATGACTGTTAGTTAATTTATTCGTCAAAAGCACAAAAAATGTTACTGAAAACAAATTTGGTTCATAGTTGAATGCATGAGAGGTACTTTACGTAAAGCATTAGTTCGAGTTTTAAATTAGATCTAGTAGATATTCTTGGAATAATAATATTTATGTATACCAGAGAGGGAGAATCTAGTTTAACCCTCACCAGTTTATCGATCAAAAATAAGCTTATCTTACTTCCATACACATTTAAAAATTCGGTTACATACCATACTCAATTGTCTCATTATGCACCTCATTATCTTTGACAACAGTTAGCTGCTTATCAAAGATGATCAAATCTTCACAATTACTTTATTAATTACGCAATACAGAAATGTCTTGGATAATGTAAGAAGCATGTACAAGATTCAATTTTTTGGTCAACGAAACGGCGATGCACTCCCCAATATATAAATTTGGCTTGTTAATGTGGTATTATTTCACAATTTGATATAAACTCTTTTGTAGAAGCACAACGTCAGAGTCGCCACTCATTGTACGACTTGTTTTCATATAGTTAGTCCACAGAAATATGAAATAAGGAACAGGCGTAAGTAAATTGTGGATAAACATAAAAAAGAGGTTCAGGATTTGAACCCTGAGCTACTTCAAACAAGGCAAAGTAAATATATGTCTTAAATCTATTTTAATAGATCTAATTAGGTTTATTGTGCAAATAAGCTTCAAAAATATAATTCCATGGTCGATGGAGACAAAATTTAGTGAAAAATCCATGTATTTAATATCTATCTGACTGTTTCAGCCAAGCTCATGTTCAATTTCTTGTGTTTTGATCAGAGTACGGAGAGTGCTCGAATTAAACTCGCTCGCGAACGAATTCAATTCGAGCGAGTTATATTTTCTATATTAAAAAGAACTATTCTTACGACTTGAGTTTGTGCTCGCGAGTTAAATAATAAAACTCGCGAGCACAAATTTTAAAACGAACGAATTAAATAAAATTGTGCTCGCGGGCAGAATTTTTCCTACCCTGGTTTTGATGTCAAGATTCGTTGTAGTAGATCGACTGGGTATGAAACAATGTTGGTATGATTATAAATAAGAATGTGTCTTTGAGAGGATAATAGTAGAGTAATAATAATAATAGTATACTTGTCCAAAACGTTTAGGATAACGATTATTATGTGTTTAAGTATATAAATCTGATTACGATTAATTATAAATTCTAGCGACTCTTCTAAACAAGAAAAGTCATCCACGCTTAATAAATAATGTAATGGTTTTTCAATCGAAGCTGTTTAAAATATGATGGTAATATATAATATATACACTCCGCGCAACATGAATAGGACCAACTGCATATATGACATTTGTAGTTGGTATAAACATGGTAGCGCGCTGGAATTGTTATTTTCGAAAATAAGAGGGTTGATAAAAAGATGTATGTAGGTACCAAATATAATTTTTGTAAAAGTCAGTGCAAATGTACGTTACTAATGACAATAAGTAGAGTAATTAAACGCCACTTGAATACGACCAATCTACAAAATAAAAGATTCGTTTGCAATAACAAAATACTTTATTGTTCAATAATGAGTACTTTTGCCATTATTTCTTATAACCTCAAATAGTCGGGATGGAATGGAATTATACAGGGTTCTCAAGTAGTCAACGGGAAGTTCCGCCCAACTTCGTTTCAGCGCCTGCTCTAGTTCGTCAGCGCAACTGAATTGGGTAGCATTGGAGTACAATTTACGCGACAACCATCCCCAAATATTTTCTATGATGTTCAGGTCGGGGGAGAGCGATGGCCAATCGAGAACCTCCATGCTTTGTTCTTGAAACCAGCGTCGAACAATGCGCGCGGTGTGAATATTGGCATTATCCTGTTGGAAAATAAATGGCCCACCTGCCATAACGTTGGAAAATTTGTCTTTCACCTGTTGCAGCAGCTGGACGTACTTTTCCGAATTCTGTCTGCCCTTCACTATTACTAAATCAACAGGTCCGTTATAGGAAACAGCTCCCCATACCATGACTGAACCAACATCGGCTCGCCTTCGTGACTGAATCACTTCATCTTTACGTAAATCGTGGAAATAATAAGAAAACCCATCCGGGCCATCTAAATTAAACTTCTTCTCGTCACTGAAAATAACAGTTTGCCATTCTCTTGTCCACCATTTTTGCTTGAGCAAACTGAAGACGTGCAGTGCGCTGAAATTCCCTTAAAGGAGGCGGTCGTTTAATTTTCAAACGTTTTAAATGCGGACAGGTCTTCAGTAACTTCTGTACAGTTCTTACCGATGCATTCGTTCCAACGTTATTCGCGATTTGTCTTGCCGTTAATGCCGAATTCGATGCTTCGCGTAATATGGCTCGACGTTCTCTCTTAGTTGTAACGGATGTTGTTCGCCCTTTAAAACGTTTTCCATAATTCTCGGGATCCCTAATAAAATTGTTCACAAGCTGGTGTGATCGACTTATTTTCTTTGCAGTAGCCCTTGAGGAATACCCTTCTTGATGGAACGCTTTAATTTTTCCAATTTCTTCCATACTTAAGCACTTCTGTCGTCCCATCGTTGCACAATACTCTTAATTACAGATGTTTGTTTATCCGGATACACGTTGTAACTCGACACTCATCCGGTAGCTTACTATTAAATACTGGTCGTATCCAACCGGCGCGGTGCATTTTATATGTATGTGGTACTTACGTCACCCAATGCATAACGTTAGGCACTATTGCGCAATAATGCGTATTATTTGCCATATCATACCATTACAAACTTGCATTGTATTTTTAGTAAATGAATTGTTTTTCAAACCACCGAAAGCTTGCAACAAGTAGGGTGGTCCTATCCATGTTGCGGGTAGTGTATTATAATAGTCAATATTCCAGGGAGAAGAAGTTGATATTTTAAAAATATATTTGTATATAAATAATAAACAAAAATAAAATATTAAAAAAACACGAGATAAAAGTAAATGAACGATAATTCTTCCCTATCAATTTGCTTCCCTTTTTCCTAAATTTTCACAGAAATTCCTGCCGTTCGAAAGACATATTAATCAAGTGTGCTAAAATTTATTTTGCCTAGGTCACCAGGATATGTACATATGTACATATATAATTTCTTAAAATAGCAAAAAATTCTTATAAGATATACGTCTTAGAAAACAAATATAGATTATTAAAGTAATGCATATAGAAAACAAAGAACAAAATTAATAAGAATGAATAAACGAACAAATTGACTTAAACGATTCTCCCTTATTAAATCTGTTTAGAGAATAAAAAGTTTAATAGCCTGTCAGAACGCTTTTCCCAACATTTCCAACTTATTGTTATTTTAGATTTATTTAGAGTTTCTACACTGCACATTAGAATTTATTCTACTTCAAACATCTGAAGAAGTTTCTATGTGGTGAAACAGTTGCCATGTAACACTGCGTATTTATTAATTTATATTATTTGTAACAGAAAATATATAACGAAAAATAAATGCATTTATTCCGTGTTTCCAATATGATCGTACTATTTTTTCTTAAGAGTTAAGATTTAAGACTACTTTAGGTGGCCAAAACGCCTATTCCATTGTAACCTTTTCGGATCTATAATGCACAACTTTTGCACTTTGGCATTAGAAATTGCAGATCATCTACCAGAGAGAGGCTTCCCGTCGGATATCAGATGAACATTTTCTATGTTGTTGACCTTCACAGCTTTATGTATGTGTATCTACGAAGATTACCCTAGTTCATTTTCATCCTCTTGATTTGTTTTTCCTATCGAGGGTTCTCGACTTGCAGCTTTAGCAACAGCTAGTTCTTTTGTTTTTGGATCAGACGCTCTCTTGACCGGTTAGGGCTAAATATAAGGGAGTCGTCCCTGATACTCTGATTGATACGTTAACTGCTACATTTTCTTGCAACATACCATTGTCGGTACGTTACCTTACTTACGCCTTAGTTTGGATTTGATACCCTTGTCTTTAACCTTAACCGGTCAAGATGGCGTCTAGTCGGTTGGGTTGATATTTTCCTTGCTGCAAGCGGACACGACATGGGAAAAACCTGAGCTCTAGTTTCCTTACGTATATACTAATTTGTGAGGTCCATGAGATGTTATTAGTTGAAGCAATTTCAGGACAGTACATTGGAATGGAATGCCTTGCGTAAAATCTCCAGGAGATTTGATTTCGGTGAATACAAACCCCTCTAATCTTACCTACTTTTAAACGATTATTATTTAGTTGGACATTGGGCACAAGTCCTTTTTTTAACATGTTTCTGTTTAAGACATTTTTTATATTCAAGTGTTAGTTTCATAAATTAAATATTTTGGGGCGAATATTGTGTTTACTTTTTTAATTCGTTATAAAATATCACAGCCAATATACCTTTATTTTAAAATAAAATTATTTACATGTTACTTTTAGTAAATCATATTAAATTCAAGAAAGAAAGCGAAATGATTATTAATTACTTCAACATATAAAAAACAAAATTTTAAATTTTAAACAACAAAATATAGCTCTAAAATGTGGAAATTTATAATATACATGTAACCCACATTTTGCGTTTATGTGTTACATTATTTGTAAAATGTAGGATGCGTTACGTCATCTGGCTCGAGACACCTCTGTCTTGACCAGCAAAAATAACTTTTACTCCCCACTTTAGCACGCGCAAGACGTTAACATTCAACATCAGAAAATCGTGAATCAGAATTCGATAAAGTGGTTTGTTGGTGTATAAAGGCGGGCTATATAACATTTAATTTCAATTTGGTAGATATTTATTTCTTTCTGGTGCTTATTAATCAGTATATAGAAAAAATGTCAAGATTATTGTTAGTCTGTGTTTTATTAACTGTTGTCGCGTCAGGTATGTATACTATTTTTCACCACTTTTTAATTTAAAATATTGTATATATATATATATATATATATATATATATATATATATACACAAGTCGTAGCAAGCATAAAATTTTTCTTTGGATGCTGCTTCTTTACTCCAGTAAATCTAATAAACATCAATTCAGATATGGATTGTTTATTATTTTTAGTTATGACATCATCGTATATTTTCTAGTCAAGTATTATATATGCATAGGTGTGTATAGACATACAATACATATATATTATATACAAAATCGAAAAAAAAAATATGTCGAATTAAACCAAGCCGTTTCCTTGTGAATTAGGATCTATGTCTAAAAAGAATGCCTCCAAATCTCTGTATTGTTCTATTTTTAAACGTGATTGAATTTTTTATGAACTTTTACATTAAGGTATTTTTAAGTTTGAAAAAAGTATTGGTAAGCGTAATATGATCATTTAATGTATAAATATTAATTTCGATTTTTAAAGTGCATATTTGTCTGTGCATTTTGTTATTTTAGAAAATGTACAACTGAATGTTTAGATAAATGGAAAATGTATCGGATGTTCGATAATATAAAGCAAGTTTTTACTTATACTCCATTATATTTTTCACTGTTTTTTTTTAAGTATTGAAGTCATAAACTACAGTTTTTGTTTTAGAAAATGTATATAAAGCGATGACAGATGTTTGTACATATGCATGTGTTGTACATATAATATATAAGTATACATACATATATATGTATATCTCCACGTATTTAATTGATTTGCTAGTAGTAGTTAATTCTACCAAATCAAAATTTAGTTCCTAATTAAGGAATTTTTATTCGGAAACTACGTTTCAAATTAATTACAAAATAATTTCTTATATTCAATTTCCTGGTCCTTTAGTCACGCAATGAAATACGTTTGTATTAAGATTTCGTTTTAGAAACTTATTTTGGCAAAGCTTCTAAATATTCTATTTGTATTGAATATAAATGTTCATATTCAATTTTCAATAAAATAATGATTTGGTATATACTTTACTATCATAAAAGTTAAGGCCAACTGTAATTAGCATATACAGACAACTGTGCCATTAAAATAAGTGTTTGTTCGTTCGATGTGACGAATTTCAAAATACTGGCAAATCATAAAAATCCCACTATCATAAATAACTGTCTTAATTACATGAACTCCATCGGTGTTTTCCAACAAATGTATGGGTGATACTTGCCGTACTGAATTTTAAATTTGGATTCGTTGTTCTAAACTTTTATTTATGTAAGTATATTGAAGAATATACATACATATATCTGGGCTGTTGAATGCTTCTGAATTCACCCATATGAAAGTGTTTGTTTCCCATTTTGCGTTAAAAGATGAAATTTTTGCTAAGGACGAATCTCTATTAAACGCTGTCTTATTATACAAAACGTGTAAATATATATTATAATTAACATTTAGCAAATTACGGAAATGTTTCTTTTAATAAATATTATTTCAAATATTCTTGTTTAAAGAATGTTAAGCTTATCATTTAATATATTATATAATAACAATGTCGGCGAAATCCTTAATGATATATCTTTTATGCTTTATTTTCTAAATCAATAAACAAAACTAAGATGAAGGATTTGGAAATATTATTTGATTGAATACTACTTACTACCTATCATATTATTGAATACTTATAATACTTACGCTTATTTATAAGCGTAAGTAGTATAAATACTTGTTTCAAGACTGCTTTTCAAATATTCTGGGTTTATCATATACTCTTCAAGTACTTCAATAATATAACTTTGCTTAAACTATTGTTCTATGCTTATGTATATGGTAGCCCGTATATATGTATATAGTTATAATATATATGCATATGTATATCCCAATATGGAAGATAGATACATTACTTCAGATGATTACAGCGTTTATTCAGTTGTGACCTGTGCAGATCTATTGTAATCCTTATGCCTTGTTAAACTACATTTTCTAGCTCCGTTACTTTAATAAGACCCAACTGCCTTGATCAGTTTTCGTATAAAGAGTTTCGTGTCAGAATATTCATCTTCTATTTATAGAAATAGCGTTCTTACCAAACCCCGCTATTGATACAGTACTTGGATCAGGACTTCCTCTTCTACTTGGTGGGACCTACATATATACATGTGGTTTCTTTTACCAAGCTCATATTGTTCATAATGTCCTGTTTACAGACTAACTATCGTTCTAACAGACTTTCTACTTTATTCCTACTGTAAATTTTGGTCGACTGTTTTGTTTCTCTTTCCCAGTTACCGTGTTCGCTTCCGCAATATCCCAGAAAGGTTCCCATCCTATGAAAGTCGTAGACGTAACTTGTTGGGTCAGTTCGTCCGTTGAGATCTAGGCTATTGATATTAATTTTGAAGATTCACATATAATCCCATACAAGGTTAGAATTCAACTTTACTTAATTTAGTGTCTTTACTTGTACCATGGGGTGTATTAATTTCTTCAAATGCAGTAACTTCTACTTGAGAAACTCTAGTATATTTAGGCTTATCCTCTTTTATGAGTCCATAAATTCTGGCTCCGATTCCTTGTTATGTTTATTTATATAAAATTGTCAGCAGTAGCATTAACTGCTCTTTCTATTTGGTCACGGTTTTCTTGTTAATTGGATTAACATGATAGCGAATAGGAACAATACTTATATTTTTCAAATAGAAATGGAACTCTCTGAACTAAGGAACGTGAGCGAACTTATTCCGTAAAATGCAAAACTTAGCTTTGACTATCCGTGTAAAGAAAATACCTATGCACACTGCAAATACCTAATAGTTGAATAAAGAACAACGCGTTTCACCTTTTCAAGAGTCTTCATCTAATCTCGGATCTCATTGACGAATTATTCCGTGGTATATCGAGACGATATACCACGGTAGAGAACTGAAACTATACTTCCATCTTCTGAAGAAAAATAAAATTATATATATATATTGGGTCTGGGAAAAAGTTCGTGGCGTTTTTTCAGTAAAATTCAACTGATCCCCGCATGGCGCGTGGACGAATTCATTTAAACCGAATATGCTCCATTATTATCGACAATGTTTCGCCATTTTTTTGGTAGATCCATGATCCCATCGGTGAAAAACTTCTGTGGTTTCTGGTCGAAAAACTGAATCAAGTAGTTTTCACAGGCTTCTTTTGAAACCAACTTAATTCCATTGAGAGAGTTCTGCAGAGATCGAAACAGATGATAGTCAGAGGGTGCTATATCCGGACTGTAAGGTGGGTGCATCAAAACTTCCCAACCAAACTCTCTCAATTTTTGACGGGTCATCAAAGAAGTGTGTGGTCGGGCGTTGTCATGATGGAAGACAACACCTTTCCTATTAATCAATTCGGGCCGTTTTCTTTCAATCGCCTGGCGTAATCTCTCTAGTTGTGCACAGTAGAGTTGAGAATCAATCGTCTGACCAGTTGGAAGTAGCTCGTAGTGGACGATTCCCCTCCAGTCCCACCATACACACAGCATCACTTTTTTTGGCGTCAATGTTGGCTTAGCGAACGCTTGTGACGGCTCACCATCCTTTATCCACGATCTTTTACGCTTCCGATTATCGTACGTAATCCATTTTTCATCTCCGGTTATTAAACGTTTCAGAAACGGCTCGATTTCATTCCGTTTCAGCAGCGCATCGCAGATGTTAATTCGGTCCATCATGTTTTTCACGCTCAACTCATGAGGAACCCATACGTCAAGCTTTTTTTGTAACCAGCTTTGTGTAAATGGTTCAAAACAGTTTTGTGGTCAATGCCTAGCTCCATGCCAATATCGACACTGCTGATATGCTTATCTTGTTGGACTTTTTCAAGAATTTCATCAGATTTTTCAGTGATTGGACGACCGGAGCGTGACTCATCTTTCACATTGAAATTTCCAGAACGAAAGCGAGCGAACCATTTCCGCGCAACAGATTTCGATAAAGTACCTTCACCGTACACAGCACAAATTTTATCACAAGCCTGCGCAGCGTTCTTCCCCTTATCATAATAATATTGCAGAATATAGCGAAATTTCTCATTATTCTTCTCCATTTTCAAGTGCGAATAACTTTCCAACCACTGCACCGATTACAATGTTTCTACGCTCAAACTAACGTTCGGAAGGTCATCTAAAAAACGAGCCGTCGGTGGTGTCGCTGTGACTTGTTGTTCTTTAGTTATCGGCAACCAATGCCATCTATCGGGAAAAACGCCACGAACTTTTTCCCAGACCCAATATATATATATACATATGTATATAATATAAAATAAAAATATATGTATGTATATATATATATATATATATATATATATATATATATATATATATATATAACATAAACAAAGTCAGTTCGGTCATTACTTACTAAATAAATAAGTAATACAGAAGATGAAATATGCATATGTTGTTATTAAGCAAATTGTTTTAAAAATTGAACTGAAAAGCTTACAACACTATGATTATTGTAAGGGATCAGTATTTCTAATTACTGCAAAAAATATAATAGATTTTATTTTTTAAATGTACGAAAAAAATAAAATAGATCCGCACTGCGAGAGTATTGCCCGTAGAATGATTATTTGTCTTTCCGATTTTAAAATGAGATATAATGGGGTTTTTTTAAGCTGTATGAGAACTATCGATATCGATAACTATGGTTTGACAGCTGATAATGTCAAATTGTGTTGACATTTCTGTTCAGTAAGGTATGGCAAGTCATCATGAATCGCTTAACGCCAGAACAATGCTTCCAAATTTTGGAAATTTACTTTGAAAAAATAAATCTGTTCGCAAAGTTCATAGAGCACTTGTCCATTCAACATAATCGGCTAAATATCGACGACATTTGGTTCCAACAAGTCGGCGCAGCCGGCGGCAACATCTTTCTAGTTTCTAATCGATAACGTACGAAGGAGAGTGAAGTGATAAGCATAAAAATTTATACGCTATTTTTTACTTTACCATATATAAAACAAATAATTTTTTGCAAACGCAGGCAAAAAATTCATTATTTTATTTAATTTGATAGAAATACTGCATGAAAATGTTTCAAAATATTTAGGGTTTTTATAGTACGTATATAAGAAAAATTCTAATTCTTTTTCAAATTACTCAGATTAAAATAAAACAAAATACAGGTCACAATCCAAATGTACGATTTTAACTTTATGGGAAAATATTAGTTAAAAGCGACTTTATTTATACAGTCTTTGAAATACATTTCACGGGAGTTTTTTATATCTCTGAACATAATATAGATATTGCTATATTATACTAAAAAAATAATGTCAATGCGTTGTTGCTTATTTCTTTCTTTTTCTGTTCAAGCATTTTATAACCATTTAGCATATTGTTTAAACGTGGAGAAAGATATTTCGAATATTTGTTTAATCATTTCTGTTTCGTTGTAAGATATTATAATTTAATAATAGGTAAATAATATTTAACCTAATATATAAACAAGTTTGTGTATGTTAAATTCACAAATGCAATGAAGGATTAGTTTACAACAGATAGCTTTAAGCTACGTTTATTTCTACAAAAAGATGTACATCATGTTTAGAGGTATTATAAAATGGTCACGGTATCTTAACTTCATATTCGCATTAAGTTGAAGTTCAATTATTAAAGAAAGATCAGATACCAAGAGGATGATTTTATTTCATTATTATTTCGTTTATAATATTGACTTAGAATTAAAGATGTATTTATTTGATTTATTTTGAAAGTAATTTCGTTTTTTCTCCCAGGAGTTAGTTGTATTTTTAATCAGCTAACTCCATTCTAAAGCTCACTGTTATTGTATATTTTGACAGCTCACATTTCAAAGAAATATTATAAAGAAATATTATAAAGAAAATGTTTTTGTCTCTTTTGTAGTGATTTTAAAAAGGGAAAAGCTAATATATATGCTATATATATGTATATATATATATATATATATATATATATATATATACATATGTGCTAAAAATTAGGTAAGCTGCATCAATTGCAATTATAATCACGTAACAATGATTCCTATAATCGTCGACATTTCGTTGTAACTTTTTTACGCATTAGTAATAATGAGATCACGGACACACGTGATTGCAATTCATTCATTTGTGATTTCACTTATCAATTAATTGGTATTTTATTCATTTTGATAATACAAAAATTTCATCACTTGCTACTCTATTAATACGATATATAAAATAATTTAATTTATACGTTTCTATGTAAAAATATATCGTCATTTTTTATAATTTCAATATAAATTATTTTGGACCAACGGTATGAACATATCGAGTATTTTGTGATTTTCTGAATCGAAGTTTAGTGATCAGATCAAATAACCTACTAAACTTGGTCAGATAGAATATTGAAGTAATGATTGAAAAAGATAATGAAAAAAATGAATTAACGGTGGATCATTTGGTTATATATTGGCTCATATAACATTTGTATAATATTTCTGCGAATTCTTTGTATGAAATTAAAAGAAAAATTACTTTTCTTAAATAAAAGCACAACAAATGTTTTCTTAGAGAAAATGCTTGCACATACCTATATTGAATTATTATTAAATATACCAAGCAGTTTACAGTCAATCTCATAAGTATTTGGATGAAGGTTGGTTGCGTATGAAAATAATTATATACAATAGCCTCTTTTAATCTTATAAATAACATGTCAGTATATTCTTGAAAACAATACAATGAGAAAACGAAAAAGTAGCTTATGCGAAAACATTTGGACAATTTCAGTGTTTCGCCGGATAATCTCTAGAATTAATATTAGAAGTCGATCGTTTAAGTTTGGAATTAACTAAATTTGGTGTGGTATTTCGGTGAATGTTTTCCCATTCTTAGTATACCTTATTAGCTAATCGTTGTCACTAGTTATTTTGCGGTTTTTAATTTCGCAATTTAATACACTCCATATGGAATTGTGAAAGTGTATGGAGCCTTCTTGGGGTCTTATATAATAGCCATTTTTGGACAATTGTAGTAGTATGCTTCGGCACATTGTCATATTAATAGATAAAGCTCATTTCTAATCCAAGTTTAGTAGCACTTTTATGTAAAAAATCTGTAGAATATTCAATAAATATATATATACATATATAAGGGTACTAGGAAAGATTTGCAATAGAGCTTTGTTTATTTAGTTTTTTCAAGGTAATTTCCTCTACACTCAATACATCTCTCCATCCTCCGAACCCAATCTTTAAACTAGTTCTGCCAAGTTTCACTAGGGAGTAAAGCGCACACTCGTTGTCCCAAGTCCGTAGAAGGTCCTCATCACTGGAAAACCGCTTCCCTTTTAGCTTCATTTTCACATGCGAGAACAGTGCAAAGTCGCAGGGAGCAAGATCTGGACTGTAGGGAGGGTGTTCGAGAAGTTTCAATCCTGTCGTGGTCAAATATTCGGTGCAGGCTTTGGCGCGGTGAACTGGAGCATTATGGTGATGGAGGAACTAGGTGTCTATTCTTGACTTTGTCCGCCGGTTCTTCATAGATCCAATGACTTTAGGCAGGCACTGTTCAGTATACCACTTAGTTGTGACTGTCTTCTGTGTGTCCAAAACGACGCTTTTCACAATTCCACTCGATTTGAAAAATACAGCTATCATTTTCTTCTTTACAGATCGGGATTTTCTGACAACTACGGGTGTGTCCTCATCATCAAAGACCCAAATTTTGTTTTGAGCTTTGGTCGGCACATTGTAATAGTACAGCCACGTCTCGTCACCTGTCATGATGTTGTTCACATACCAAGATTGTCCCTTATTAAACTTTTTTAGCATTCCCCGGCATCAAGTCACACGTCGTGTCATCTGCTCTTCAGTCAGTCGATGCGGCACCCAGAGAGAACAAAGTTTCTTCACGTGCAAATGATCATGGGGAATTGAACGAATTGCTGGTGCATTTAGCCCTGAAGTACTCTATCTATTGGTAGATCACTCGCCTGTCCTTGCCAAGCATTTTCCTCACAATAATAACGTTTTCCTCCGTAACTGACGGTTCTCCTTCATCCTCCACAGTTAAATTTCCCCTTTGGAATTCTCTGTGCCACCTGAATATCGTTCTGCGATGTGGACAAACGTTGCCTAGTGCAAGAGTCATTTCTTTGAAAAAGCAAAACTGCCCTTATTTTATTTTGTGACCACGATGCCATCGCAAGCATTTTACACTCTCACTGCTAATGAATAACTGAGCCCATCGACATGGCGCGGCGGCTACTATGCACGTATGAACATGTCTCAACATGCAAGAACAAGTAGCTTTCTACGATTCATTGTTGTATCAAATTGCAAAACTTTCCTGGTACCCTTTGTTCAATCTTTTTAGTATACTTGTTTTCTCCGATGTTTGGTATGGGGATCTCGGTAACTAGTAGAGAGAGAGATGATTAAATGGGGAAAAAATTGCAGTTTTACGAGCTCAATTGAATAAACTTTTTGTTTTTTGGGAAAAATGCATATCTAACTAGATAAATAATTTTTTTATTATTTTGTCCGATAGCTATGGCTCTGTTGCCAGCTATCTCTAGCCCCGATCTGTCTGTTTTATATTTTTATCATGGTAAGATAGGGTGTATCAAAAGATACACGACACAGTAAATGCTCATAGATCATGATTCATAGGAAATGGTAAGATAGTGTGTATCAAACGTTGCACGACACAGTAAATGATCTTAGAAGAAGCTGTACTAGAAGTTTTTGCTAATCATGATGGACATTCTGTTAAAAAGTACCAAATTCGATTTTAAAAAGGCGTAGCTAGTGCATTAATTATAATGGTGAACTTCTTGAATGTCCTTAATCTTAAATATTTTAGTTACTTTAATTATATTATCTCGGTATTACTTCATTTTTCCTTTGTTGTTTCCTAAATTATCATTCGTTATTCTCTGTTCATTAGCTTTTCAGAAAAATTCGTACTGATAATTTATGAAACCTAAATCAACATTAATTCGAAACTAAAGGATTTGCACCTCTCAGTAATGGTCGTTTATTTCTATTAATTGTTTGATCATAATTTATTTATTTATAGAAATAACTATGTCAAATAGTGTATCATTAGAATCGCTGAAAAAATGTCATGGCCGACCGTGGTTTCCATTAAAAAAAACACAGGTTTGTACCATAACTGAAATATTACAGCCAAAATAAAAAAAATACGGTTAGACTGTATTATTAAGTACATAATCACCTACAGCTTCTTTTCTTTACACATTTTTAACCGTACAAAATAATAGAATGATTTTTGATATTTAGTTTGCCATGCATTTTTTTTCAAAGAACAAAAAGCTCATTGAATTGAGCTCGTAAAACTGTAATTCCGCAGTTATTTCTATAGTTCGGCATTTGTCTGAAATACATCTATGTCGACTATTTTTCTGGTTACTAAATATATTCATTTTCAGAAGAATCTTTTACTTTTCTGAGTTGTTATTTATTAGACGTAAATTACTGGCTGTGTGTTAGATGTAAATTATTTGAACAAATTGTACAAAAAGTTCTCAGTTTCAACACAGAAACTGTATCAAAGTCTACTAAAAATTTAAATACAATTTGTCTTTTGATTTAAGTACTCATTATAATATTTATAAAGGTTTCCTCTTTTCACGAATATTTTTAAATGTTTTTTTTTACCACCCATATATTACTATTATGCTTTTGTCGTTCTTGTAATTTTTTGTCTGTCTCATTTTCAGTTTTTGTAAATGAAACTTTAATGTGTCACGCTTCTGCCATTTTTGCCAGGTTTTTATAAATTCCATTGCTTCAGTTTTTCATGAAAAACATTAATTTTGTTATTCATCATTAAAATATATGTACTTTTGCTTGAAATTGCTTGCTGCCAGTTTTTCAAATATGTGAATTGAGAGCCAAATTTTACTACAAATAAATCGCTTTTTAACTTTCTATACTTCATGAATTTTCCCTTTTGAAGATATTTTCATTTCATCTTTTAATTTGTAGACAGACTGTAGACATCCTAACTTTATATAATAAGTATATGTAAATCATGTATTTGCCTCTCCGTATTTGTCCCCTATATTTGCTTTATTTTTGTAAATTTATTTAAAAATAATCAACAATATAGTATCAAACGTTGCTACATATTATACTTGAATAAAATACAATAACAAAGGAAAAGATGAATGAGTAAATTAGCAATTATGTATCTTAGAAATTAGTTCAAATTCTGGTAGGAACCGTAAAATAGAATATACATTTCATTTTAGTTAATTAGTAATTTTAAAAATTGCAGATAGCAATATATTTGCTTTATTTTTGTAAATTTATTTAAAAATAATCAACAATATAGTATCAAACGTTGCTACATATTATATTTGAATAAAATACAAACAAATGAAAAGATGAATAAGTAAATTAGCAATTATGTATCTTAGAAATTAGTTCAAATTCTGGTAGGAACCGTAAAATAGAATATATGTACATTTCATTTTAGTTAATTAGTATTTTGAAAAATTGCATATAGCATCATAACAGTTTTCTGTCACATTTTCTGGTATATTTTCATACCTTTTTTTTTGAAGAATTTATTTGTTTGTAGAACTTACACATTTGTAGGTTTTTATTTATTTCAATTATATTGAGATCGGGTGATTGTAGTAGTAGTGTCTGTAATTGCTTTGCGCACTATGTTTTGTATTATTTCCCTATTGGAAATACTATAAGAAGCGTGCTAAGTTTTGTAGCAGAATCATTTAGATGACGTTTAAGAAAATCTAAATATGTTACTTTTTTCATTATAGAATCTAAAGGGTGTTTCAAATTAATAATAATAATTTGCATTCACTTTCAAAAACTTTTTATTCATAATTGAAGTATCAGTTATGACATTTACATGCGAAAAATAATATCTGCCAAATGGCCTCCTCTTGCAGCTCCACAGACGTTCACTTTTTGCTAAAATTTTAAATGACATTTTGACATAATCGAGGCTCTATCTCACCTATGACACGAATAATTTTATCTTTTAAAGCAGAAATTGATTGTAGATTGTTTTTATAAACCTGACTTTTCACATGACCCCAAAGAAAATAGTTTGACGGTGTCAAATCACATGATCTTGATGGCCAACACATCACCGTTTCTTGAGATTACACGTCCAGGAAATTTTTCTCTCAATAAATCAATTAATTCGTGTGCAATGTGAGGTGTAGTGCCATCCTGTTGAAACCACATACCTCTAGATCAATATTCATTAATTCAGGCCACAAAAATTCGGTTTATCATCCGACGATATCGATGACCATTGACAGTTACAGCTTCACCAGCAGCATTTTCAAACAAGTAAGGTCCAATTACACCACCTGACCATAATGCACACCAAACAGTAACTTGTTTAGGATGCATAGGTTTCTCATGAATAATTCGCGGATTTTCCTCACCCCAGATACGGCAATTTTGTTTATTAACATAGCCACTGAGTTTAAAATGTGCCTCATCGGAAAACATTATTTTTTGAGAAAAATCAGCTGGTTGTTCATTGATGAAATTGACAAATGAACGACATTTTAAATGATCTAATGACTTCAGTTCCTGTGTTATTTGGACCTTAACATATATGCCTTCAGAGCTAAATCTTTTTGCAAAATACGCTATATTGTTGAACCACTAAATCCAAGTTGTTGTGAACGTCGTCTAATGGACATTTCATGATCTTCAGCAACACTTTCACGAACCAAACCAATATTTTCTTGTGAACGACCACTACGACTGTATTTTTCACTTTTTTGATCTTCCACGGAACTGGTCTCTTGAAATTTTTTAATAATTCGACCAATGGTGCTTTCAGATGGACGATTATGTAAACCACAAAATTCACGTAATTTTCTAAAAACTCTTCACAGAACGCTGATTTTCATAAAATAATTTAACAATTTGAACGCGTTCTTGTACGAAGCCATTTTTATAAATGTCATACATCACACTTTTTAAATGCCCACATACCCAGACGAATTCAGTGCGCCATCTATATTTTATTTATTCTTAAAAAAACGCGCAATTTGAAACATCCTTTATAAATTCAAGATATTTCGTGCCACTAGTTGTCATATACATATTTTCAGAAGAGGACACAAGGTGTTGATGATACGTATCTTGATTTTAATTCTGCTCGTGGTTTTTCTACCGTCTGTACTAAATAGATTTAATTTTGACCTATCCGAGGCAATAACATTTGTCCAAAATTTGTCAGGATAACTTACATATTTTTGTACAAATTCTATCATTTAATTCTTCTTTGAGCTTCTTACAGTTTATTAGTATTTACTTCAGAATTCATTTTAATTTGTCTTGAAATATAACCATTATCGTGGTCACATATACAAATTATCTGTAATTACATCAATTTATCTTAAAAATTTACCATAAAAAGATAATTTAATTATTAACTATCGTGCGTAAACTGCATTTCTCTCAAAAATGTGTCGAAATTTCCTTACCCCTTGGTGGGATTTACTCAATTTCAGCGTTCTATTTTTTTAGTTAAAATAAGTAAAAAAGAATTTTGCTTTTCTATGAAAATAGTTCAACATAAAATAAAAGGATATAGTTAGTGCCTCAGTATCATATTTACAATAATTCTTAATATAAAATATGTAAAAACATGGCAGAACTAAATTAAAGGAATAAAATATTTGAAAATTGTATGAGTGTATTCTTATTTCTGCGAGTGACTGTATTTTATATTAAAATATTTTCTAAAACGTAGATATAAGAGTAATGCAGATTAAAACTAATATAAATGCCGTCTACGTCTACCTCTTTAATCATTATTTAGAACGAGGGCGAAATGTCCTGCTTCTGTTGGCATTTCATCTATTTAGAATGTAGAGCATATTTTACTTTTCAATGTCTTTAATAGACTTCTGCTAACGTTTCATTAGATATGTAAGTATTTTACAGAATATGATTATACGTTAAGGTTGATGATAAATTTCATAGATTTAGTCACTCAATTTTTAAAATGCGCCCCTTTATTGTAATCTTTATGGTGACCTGGACTGACATAGAAGTCAGTTACATTTCCAAAATGCACTACAATAACTAATTTGTTCTGTTTCAGTTTATTCGTTAACATGCTATAACTGCACTGAACCTTGTGACCTAGACAAAAATAAATTAACCTGCGGTAGTGGTAAATTATCTACAGGCGCAGATGGACAGGCTGCCTGTTTGAAATCCGTATTCAAAGGTATGTTACATTAAATATTTTATTAAAAACATAGTTTGCACAGCGAACATGGAAATCTCAAGTTATCGAAG
This sequence comes from Dermolepida albohirtum, assembly GCA_031893035.1. Classification (NCBI taxonomy): domain Eukaryota; kingdom Metazoa; phylum Arthropoda; class Insecta; order Coleoptera; family Scarabaeidae; genus Dermolepida; species Dermolepida albohirtum. The sequence continues at coordinate 316,745 of JAVIWB010003364.1, read as the reverse complement.
TAAATATATCTGGAATAATATATACGTTGCAAAACAAATTTATCTATCTCACTCTGATATATTGTACAAAGATCTATATTTCTTGACTTGTTTGGCGATACTTATATGTATGCAACAACATTGCCTTTTATATTAAGTTTAATTTACATTGTTGAAAATACGATATCGCCCTTCTTTGAAATTTAATCACTGAAGGTTGATATATAACCCCTTGCCACATTAATTTTCGTATTCTGTATACGTATTTCGACAACTAAGTTGTCATCATCGGCAGATAATTAAAAAGTGTCGCACCTGGTGAACTACGGCGAAAATTACCCGTACGAAAACGAACTCCGTACGCGATCCGTACCGTTGAGAACCAAACTGTACATTGTGTACATTTTGGTTCTCTTTGGGGTTATATATCAACCTTCAGTGAATAAGTGAATCAACCACAGGCTCCATCAGACCTACCTTCTTTGAAATGGAAGAAAAACGTATTCAATTACTAAATTATATTTTCCACTTTTGTACAAAAATTGATTTGTTTCACTATAACAGTCCTGTTGAACATTATATTGCGAAAAATATCTGATTTGTGATCAAACAGTTATTAGATTTTGCATTTCGGTAACGTGTCCATTCGCGTTCTATAATTTCAATGTATTTTTTTTCTAGAACTGAAATTTCGTTTTTATCTATGCATCTTCTCGATTTTTGACGAAACAGAGCGATTTAAGGCAATATGGTTATTGCAACTCACAGTATCAAGTGTCTTTAAACATGTTTTCAATCGCTTCGAAAATAGACTTATAATTTATTACTTTAATTCAGTTGTCATAAATGAAACTCCTGGTAGTTTCTCTTATATTAGTTAGTTGTACATTAAACACTGAGAACTAAAACGTTACTTTAGACATCCTTTCGCTGTTTTCTAACGTTTTTCTTCTTGAACATTACAAAAAGGTTAGTATTCTGAGATAGTATATTAATTAGATTGTGAAATTAAAATATTCAGGTTATTTAATGTTCTTTTGTGCATCACATTTATGCATTATTATAGGCAACTTTTGGGGACTATTTACGTATAGTCATTTAATTATACTTTAACACTAAAATGAAATTTTAATAATACATTCTTACGTATATTATTGTTCTTATAGTTCTTGGCCAATTTTTTAGAGTGATCTACTGATGAGAAAATAATTTAAATACATAAATATATTTAAAGTATTGCAGAAATTACATATATAGACCTATAAGCAATATTTCACGATTCACCTTTAGCTTTTATTACTTCTTAAATTCTTTTTGGTATAGTGTGCACATAGTGCTAGATGTTCTTTTTAGTTTTTGAATGACTACATATCTGCAATATTTGTTATAAGTTGTCGATAAGCGTTGCGTCCTCCGTGATACTCAATACAATAGCATTTAGATAAAATTTCCTATCCTCGGTAAGACCGGTAAAATTAGCAATTCAAAAAAACATTTACTTGCTTTTGCTTTGTATACTGTTGTGCATAATTGTGTAGAGACTTTCTTTAAATTCAAGTCACATGGCGACAAAACATTTTTCAGCACATATATAATTCTTCGTGTTTTCGTAAAAATTCAAGCCCTTGTGATGTTATACACGACCAAATTATAACCGGTAGTGGGTGTTTCAGTTTGTCGTATATTTACATTATTAGACGTTCTGATGATTCTTATGAAGTGAGCCTTTTCAGTTACTGCCTCTATATTTGTTTTATCGCTGAACAATTATTTATGTGTATATTATTCCGTACTTTTCGTGAAGATTTGCGCATTCATTAGTTTTGATTTCGGGTTTTTAATAGAATGCTTGCTTATTAAATCGAATTCAGACAGACTGTACTTTCTCCATATGGAATTTTCGGAAGGTCTTTATTGGACAATTCTTAGGTCTTTAAGTATTTTAATATGTTAATTTCCTTGATTGGCAGTGATAATACTCTTTTTATCTCAAAACTATTTTCTGCTTGTACTAGATTTGTCTTCTTGCTTGTCCTAGATTTGTCTCCTTTCATTAAATAGACAGTTAGTTGCACTGTCTATTGAGAGACTTCTAACTTGCAATCTATTCAATAGTGTAGAATATAGATTTTTAGTTTATTTGATATATTATTCTTTATAGTAATAATAAGAAAATGTAAGTTGGTATAAAAAATTCAATACTAATAAGCAATAAGTAAACAATTTGATTTCTACCAACCAATAAAAGCATTATAAGAGCAAAGAATACTTTCTTGACCCATCTTTTAACAATTGAAAAGGGACTGACTGGGAAGATCAGTAGCAGGTGCAAAGTAATTACATAGCCCTCTTGCAATTTTTTTCCGAAAAAAATATTTCTAGAACACACTAAATAAATATATAGTAATCACATTGCCTACGTTAACGTAGTTATTTACAAATTATAGTAGCCTAAAAAATGCTTAAAAATTCAAACATTTAAAGTGATCTTAGTAAATTTGTTAGAGACAATAATTATTTAATTAATAGATGTAGGTAGAGTGTTAAAATTTTATTTAAATTTCAGATAAGAGTGGTTCGAAAACTATTTCAAGAAAGTGCATACTTAAGGATCCGAAAAAAGATCATCAATGTATTGCGCCTACAGGCCAGGAACAAGTATCGTGTAATACTTGTACAGAAGAATTATGTAATAGTGCACCAGGTGTAAATTTCAATTTCTTTAGCGTATTGGCGTCCACAGCTTGCTTGCTATTGGTTGTTAAATGTTTCTTATAATTAATTTGAATAACAGTTTGATTCTTTTGTATTCGTGTATTATATATTTTATAAGTGATTTACCGTTAATTAGTATTGTTGTTAATTGTCTATTGATAATATTGATTAACAACTTTTAATTTTTAGTTTCGTTTCTGTTGTTAATGTTTATTGTAAATTATGAATGAATTCTAATAAAATACTCCGATACTTAAAAAGTGGTTTTCATGAGCATTTTTTTCAGAAAATAAAAAAAATATTACAGTCACTATAATTTTAATTATTTTGAGTATGTGCGTATATCTAAGGGACATTCCATACATGTATGAATTGTTCTGTTGTGTTTGGTTGGATTCTTTAACGACAATAAAATAAAACGTCTAAATAACATTGCTGCGTACATTGTCTTTCAAAAGTTTCATATAGTGTGTAATTATGTTTCAATCAACTTCATTATCTATTTGTCTCAGTTCGAAGAACACAGTTAAAAAGTTGATTCTAACGCAGCTCGAGATGTAATGATAAAGATATAAGAGCAAAGCGAGTAAGGTATTTTGGATCAGTTTGCTTCATAATTATAGTAAAAAGTCAGTATTTTTTGAATTCATAATTTGTTTAAAGTTTTCCTTATTATGCTAATACGAACTGATCGAAATGTTTTACACTCTAGAAAGCCATGAATTTCTTTCTCAAATTTAAGCTAGTAGTTAAGTGATACCGATAACAGATCATACTAGGTTCTTTTGACAAATAATTACATGCATTTAATACAAAACATCAACATGAACTCATTTTCGATACATAACCCGGTATTTTGAACAGGATAATGCGAACAATGTAATTATTGCTCCTCATATTTTTTTAGCTCAAGCATTTACATTATTTTAAGAATTTGCATCTATAAGTTCTGCTTATAGCAAATTACTGAAAAGTCAATAACTGGTTAACTCTTGCAGTGTGTAGATAATGTTCATATTGTTTTACCATAAGCAATAATAATTACCAATATTAAAACTAAAACATCAATATCACAAAAATTACAACAGTTCAATAACTCATTCTCTTTATGAATATCAACTATTACGCAACTTAGTGAAAAGGCAAATAGCTGCTGTCTATTTCATTTAATATCGCAATATTTTTTTACATGATCCCAAACATATGATCCCAATATATACAAATACAATACCTTTTTGATTTATAAACCTTCTTAAGAATAAGGTATAATCGCTATCGCTATTTATTGGCATTAATATAATTTTTATGAATCGTTACATAAAATGTAATCAAGTGTCCATACTTCCATGAGCGGGAGTGTATATATGAGCCTGTATATATATATATATATATATATATATATATATATATATAAACTTTATAGGTTCATATGTATGTTATCGAACAGTAAGTAAAATGAAAAGGCACTTATTTCTTTTAATTATATTAAACTGTATAAATACAGGAGATAATATAGTAAAGGCTTTAAATAAACATTCATTGGAAAAAAAAGAAGATACTGACAATATGTAAATAAGCCTTGAAGACAATTTTATTAACATTGAATTATGAATTCTGTCAAAGAACTGTGAAAAAGTAATTGCATCTGCATGCTTATAAAATTTGTCCTACGCGAGAATTATTACTATTTTTTACTCTTTAAAAGACAAACGTAATATGTATATGAATATGGAAAACATACGTTATTTTTATTTTAATTAGTAAACCTATCACCGAAAGAAACACATATTTCGCTTTATTTTTGAAATACTTCTTCATAATACAAATTAAATTTTTATATTGTATTGTAAATTAGTAGTAATGTCAAATGTTTTTACCATGACTTTGCTCACACTACCGTAAACCTAGTCACATATGTATATATTTATAGAAGGAATAATAATAACCATTGAATTAGATACAGTAGTAGCAGAATTCACACCGGATACATATACAAGTGCACACATGAAGTCTTCTATAAAGTTGTAAGTGTGTACGAAAATCCGGAAAAGGATTCGATATACATACGAGGGAGCGTTTTTATATTCGCGGAATGGGGGACAAGGGGTGGAAATAAAAAAACCAAATTATTTTTCTTTTTCAATATATTCACCTGCAAGACGGATACATTTTTCACATCTTTCAATTAATTTATTTATACCCTCATAAAAAAATGATTTCTCTTTATCTGCAAAATACGCCGAAACTGCCTCCTTGACTTCATCATCGGCAGTAAATTTTTTACCCCGCAGCTCTTTTTTCATTTTCGGAAACAGGTAATAATCACTCGGGGCCAGGTCTGGGCTGTAGAGTGGGAGATTCACAATTTCGAAGCCCACCTTATGCAGGGCAGCTAACGCCACGCGGCTCTTGTGGCCGGGCGCGTTGTCGTGCAAAAGCAGAACACCTTTTGTCAATTTTTCCCGTCTTTTCTCTTTAATGGCTTCTTTTAGTCGCTCTAATATTGAAGCGTAATATTCTCTGGTTATAGAAACACCTTTATCTTTATAATCAATTAACAATATTCCTTCCGAGTCCCAAAATATCGTTGCCATGAGTTTCCCAGCTGATTGTGACACTTTAAATTTCTTGGGAAGTGCTGTGCCCTTTTTATGCCACTGCATGGAGTCTTGTTTGGACTCAGGTTCATAATGATGAACCCAAGTTTCGTCTCCAGTAACAATTCCACTCAATACACCATCCTTGTCTTCATTACAGAGGTCCAAAAATGCACGCGAACACTCTACGCGCTGTTGTTTTTGCGGCGGCGTGAGCATTCTCGGCACCCATCTTGCGCTGACCTTAGACATGCCGAGATGATCGTGTAAGATTTTAAAAATTGTTGTATCGGATACTCCAACCATTTCTGCGAGTTGTTTCTTCTTTAGTCGAGCATCTTCGAGTACAATTTGTTCAACTTTTTGGATAAGTGCTGGCGTGGTCACCTCAATGCTCCTGCCCGGCCTCGGGTCGTCTTCAAGGGATTCCCTTCCTTGTTTAAATAAACTATGCCACTTGTACACCATGGTTTTTCCTGGACAAGAGTCGCCGTAAACCAATGACATCTCATTCATTATGGTCGCGACTGATTTTCCTTGCCTGGTAAGGAACTTTATAACGGCACGACTTTCAATTTTTTCCATATTTCACTTTTCACTCCTGATTATGTTACTTGGTTGACGATAGCTCAAAGACTAACTGTCTAATAACAATGAAACTTCGTATTTACACTAATCATGAGTCGCTGCACAGGCCACGCCCCCAATGCGCCTACTCACCCCTCTACAACCCGCTCATTCCGCGAATATAAAAACGCTCCCTCGTATATATAGAATTACTGGATGAGTGTAACGAGAGAAAAAACTTTTTATTATTGATTTCCCAGAAGAAAAATATTCCTTATAAAAGTTTTTGCTTGTTCTGGGCAGTAATACATGGCAGTTCAATTTATAAAATTTTATATAGAGCGTTTTGAAAATTACAAAATATAAAAGTGCATTCTAGTAAAGTAAAATTATTTTTAATTTTTGAGATGTTATCTAAAATAGTTTTAGAAATAATTGTTGAATACTTCATATTCCAATTTTAGTTGAAAGATACGGAATTTTTTTTTGTAAAATAATTAAAATAAGTACTAAAAATAAGGTTTTTCTTTAAAAAATCTGTCACATAAACTACCTTAAACTAATGATAGAAATGTTTTAATAAATAGATAGGTGAAACAAAATAAAGATATAATAAACAAAAGTAGTAGTATCTAGCCGGTATTACCAACTTTTGTAACACAAAGTTTCACGCTTTCACTAAATTCTCTAAGATAATATTTTAGCATTTCCAGAATTATGGTTTTTTTAACATATTTCTTTGAGATATCTCTATAGAAAAAAGTACATAATTGTTAAACCAAATGAGGGCGGTAGTCATAAATATAGAGGAAGCTTTTGAATCTAGCCCAAATCAAATAATCCTCTCTCTGTCAGCATGTGTAAAATGAACAGGGCATTTATCCTGTTTAAAATATAGCTTTTTGAACACGTTTAAAGTGCTTCAAACTCTTTTAAGAAGAACTTATTTAGGTCCTAATAACTATATTGGTTGAGTATTCTCTCGAACAATTAAGTGTCAATGATTCTATCAATTAGTAACGCACACCGAACATTTTCCTTTTTAAATTGTCGATTGGAATTAATAAGTTCCAATATCGGGTATTGTAGAACGACACTTGACTTTTTGTGGAAAATGTGCATTCGCCAGAAAAAAATGTTCTTTATAATATGTCGATTATTAGTAATTTTATGCCCTATTTAAGAAAAATCTAACCGCTATCTGCTTCTGGGCTCCCGGGCTAGAACCGCGTCACTGGTATACTGCCGATGTTTCGTACCCACTCGTATGGGAAATGTTGGTTCAGATACGTAGATGACACCTTCGTTATTTGGGCGCATGGTTGGGATTCCTTGAACAACTTCCTTGTTTTCCTAAATTCCCATCACGATTCCAGAAGTTTCACCATGGAAAACTGAGTTTTCAGTGCAGTAGTTCAGCCCTGAAGATGTCCCATACAAATGAGTACGAAACGTCGGCAGATATACAAGTGACGCGGTTCCAGCCCCGAAACTCAAAAGCAGATAGCATGGACCACAACCGCGGAAGTTTACGAACCAGATTAAAAATCTAACCGCTTTACATCTTTGCAGATTTCTAGCATGTACCGAAAACGTGGTTTACATCCTCTTAAATTGTTCGTAACACAAAGAAGTAACAAAAACGACGCATTCATATTTAGATTAACTGCACGTTTTCAAAGTGACTGTGATTTTGGTTGACTGAATCTAATGCTAAAAGTGCTTCTGCATTTATAAAAACTACAAAATAGGGTTTATATTTTTAAAACCAGCAATAACGTTATGAAGTCTATTTTTTATTTTAACACAAATTTTTTTTTTCTTTTGCTAAAAATATCCATGAATATTCTCCAAATAATATTAGTGTGACAGACTTATATTAATTTCTAACGAAAGTTCTATTTCTAACTATTCTCGATTTTTTAGGTAAAATTCTGCTTTTTTTAATTAAATTTGGAATTTGAAGTACTCAATAATTTCTAAACAACTTTTTTAGATGATCCCAACAAATTTAAAATAACGGTACTTTTCTAGGCAGCACTTTTGCATTTCATAATTTTCAGAACGTCCCGTGCAATAATTTATAAACCGAACTGCTATTTATTATTCCTCAAAACAAGGAAAACTTTCATAAAGAATATTTTTCTGAGGAGTTAATAATAACTTCCTCTTGTAACTTCTAGCTGGCAACGCTCTAAAATAATCTTCTAGCAGAAGAGATATAGCAGATACATCAGAAACAGGTTAGAATTATACCAATTATAATTTCTGCCGCTACGAAACACGTAAAGAACTTGATCTCAATCTAGATTTTTAGATTGTAAAATCGAAAGAAATATCTATCATAGTTACGTACTATTGTAGTGGCAATAATGTATCTTTCTTTATTGGTAACGACATTGTTCCTTACGTGTTTCGTAGCGGCCGAAATTATAATTGGTATTATTTTGACATGTTTCTGATGCTATTATTGCTATATCTCTTCTGCTAGAGGTTTATTTTAGAGTGTTGCCAGACAGACGTTACAAGAGGAAGTTATTATTGACTTCTCAGGAAAAATATTCTTTATAAAAGTTTTCCTTGTTTTAAGGAATAATAAACAGCAGTTCGATTTATAAATAATTACACCGGGACGTTTTGAAAATTATGAAATAAGTGCTGCCTAGTAAAGTACCGCTTATTTATTAGATTACTCTAATAATATTGTTTCCGTATCTACCATTATTAAAGAATTTTACTCAATTAAATGTAAGGGCACAACTCCTAATATTTGTATATCTGTGTGCGATTTATCTTAATTACCTTGAATATTTTATGATTAGTGCCTATTATTGAGGTGTTTGTTAGGTTTTGTTATTTGAATATGGCTTTCTTAATTTCTACTATCTCTAATTAATTTAGTTTCCTGCTTTAATTGACATTATATAGTAATTTATAACTATTTATATCGGGCAAGTGTTTGATTTACACAATTTTCCGCGAATCTTGTATTTTTATTCCTTTAATTGACTTTTTATGTTCGTTTAACCTAGTTCTTATATTTCTACCGCTTTGTTTGCTATGGATAGCATTACGATCCTCGCAGTAGAAATATAAGAACTAGGTTAAACGAACATAAAAAGTCAATTATTCAAAAAATTAAAATTCGTAGAGCATTTTATAGATAATATCCTTTTTCCTGATAAGGCCATGTTAGAGCAGCAAGCCATGTAATATTTATTGGGTCTACTGTTGTGTGCGTACGTACACTCGGCAAATTATTTGTCAGATTTCTAAAAGCGTATTATGTAGGACGGTCTGTATTTTTATAGTGTATTTACAAAAATTCCTATATTGTAGTTGTGATTGTTATTGTTCTTTATGTAAATGAATTACTAATTACTTCTATTTTCAAAATAGAAATTTAAAGTCGTGTGTATTTTATTTTTAAGCAAAAATATATATCTTTTAACATTTATATTCTATTATCTATATTATCTGTTTATATGTTTTACCAATATCTTTCATATTTTTTAAAAAATGATTTAATTAAGTATACGAAGTATTTCGCTATACTAGCATGCTGTGATATATTAGATAATGTTACATGTACAAATAATATCGAGTTCGGATTTGATCCCATGGGAGGCAATTGCTTGGGTAAACAGGAAAATTCATAGGTTTCGTTAAAAACATACTGTAAGCTCATTTTCATTCACTGGCTTTATCTTGGCTTTCGGGTTAGTACCACGTTTTAGGTAATTCTGCTGTTGACATATCGTCTCCTTTTGTAAAGAGTTTTCCAATAAGGACTGACAACTTTTTTTCAAAATAAAATGCAGACCATTTGAGATATTTCAAAAACTTTATTATCGGGTTGAAGTACAATCAAAACATTTATGAACGGAACTCGACTTCGTTCATATGGCCACCGCGGGCACGTTTGCAGCGGTCGATTCGTTGGACCCAATTTTCGATGACTCGACCACACAATTCGGCCGAAACGTCTGTTATTTCGCGTTCAATGTTGGCCCTGAGCTCTTCCAACGTTGTCGGCTTGTTGGCATAGACCAATGACTTGACGTAGTTACAAAGAAAAAAGTCTAGAGGCGTTAAATCGCACGAACGAGGCGGCTAATCGACTGGTCCATTTCTTGATAACACGCTCATCAAACTTACTCTTCAATAAATCGATTGTAACGTGTGCTGTGTGGCTTGTGACACCGTCCTGCTGAAATCACATGTTGTCCAAGTCCATATCTTCCAATTCGGGCCAAAAATAATCGGTAATCATGGCGCGATAACGATTACCATTCACAGTAACGTGACGATCATTATCGTCGACGAAAAATTATGGCCCTATGACGCCGCCGGCATGCAAACCGCACCAAACAGTTATTTTTTGTGGATGAAGTGGTGTTTCATGAAGCACATGTGGATTTTCACCCGACCAATAACGCATATTTTGCTTATTGACGAACCCATTGAGCTAAAAATGAGCTTCGTCACTGAAAATGATTTTGCGATGAAATTGATCATCTTGGCGCATCTTTTTCAGAGCCCAATCGGAGAACGTACGTCGCTTCAAATGGTCCATTGGCTTCAATTCTTGAGTCAGCTTGATCTTGTATGGGTGCAAACCAAGATCCTTACGCAAAATTCGCGTGATCTGGGCGATGCCCAACTCTTGAGAACGCCGTGGAATTGACTGATTTGGATCATTTGCTACGGACGTTTCAACGGCAGCGATATTTTCGACACTTCGACCAACCCGTTGTCTCACTGGCACGGTAACATCACACAACGAATATGTAGACTCAAATTTTTGCACTAAACTTGTTACTGCCTGTCTACTAGGACGAGAATTACGACCGAAAATCGGAGTTAACGCTCTTAAAGTAGCGGTCACCGACTCCGAATTTCTGTAGTAAATTTTTATAATTTGCAGACGTCGTTCGTTCGTGTACTTTACCGTGATGAAAATGTTACGTTTACTGAATAAATTGACAGTGACAGTTCGATGATTAGTGAAAGGGTGCGTTCACAAATTAAATTAAAAGTTGTCAAGTCCCTATTGGAAAACCCTTTATATATCTTCAGGTCTTAACTGCTGCAGAAGCAGCAGTTATGTCCCATGCAAGTGGAGATGAAACGTCGGCAGCAGAATTACCGAAAACGCCGTCCATTCACTGGCTTTCGTTCATTTTTAAAAATTTGATAAATAGTCTTGTTAGTAAAGCTTATCTTGAAGTTTTATATATATATATATATATATATATATATATATATATATATACACTATAGGCCATAAGTGAGGGATCGGTAGATGAAATTTAAAAAAACCATGCACGCTTAGTGAAACAAAACGTATATTTTTACAAAACTATATTTACGAGACAAATGAACAGTTTTCCTTATAAAATAAAATAATTTCAACATATTCTGTAGAATTTCTTATCATATTCGACTTTCGTCGAAGTATCCACCTCTGTGCTTAATGATTTCTTTACAAATATTAGGCAACCGCCATACAAGTTTCTGGAGCATATCCATTGGTAAATTATTCCACACCCTTGTAAGTTGCTCCCAAAGCTGTTTCTGCGATTGTGGACAGCTTTCTCTAACGTTTCTATCTAATTCAACCCACAGTAATTCGATAGGGTTGAGATCGGGTGATTGTGGTGGCCAAATCATATTTATCAGCACCCCTTCCTCCTCTCTTTGATTCACATAGTTTTTACAAAGTTGGGTTGTGTGTTTGGGATCATTATCTTGTTGTAGGTGAAAACCTTCACCAATTAACCTTAATCCAGACGGAATTGCATGTTCCTCCAAAATCTTCAGGTACCCCTCTTTTTTTAAAATGCCTTCAATGCGGTACAAATCTCCGGCACCATCAAAGGAAAAGGATCTCCAAACAAGCACAGAACCTCCCCCGTGTTTAACAGTTGGCACTACACATTCGGCTAACATCCTTTCACCCACTTGTCTTCGAACGAAAACTCGTCGATTACTACCAAACACTTGGAACTTTGATTCATTTGTCCATAACACCTGCTTCCACATTTCCATGTCCCAGTGTTGATGGTCCTGGGCCCATTGTAACCGTTTTTTACGATTTCGTGGATTCAATAATGGTTTTCGAGCTGCAATACGCCCATGTAGTCCCGCCTTTGTCAAAGGTCGTTTTACAGTAGTCAGTGACACCGGCTTTCGACGGCCTGCATTCAGTTCTGCTCGAAGCTGAGGAGCTGTGAGGTGCCTATTTCGTTTTGATAGTATTTTTAGGCGCAAATCCTCTTGTCTGGTAGTTACCTCGTTTTACATCGTTTTATTGGTTGGAATGATTCACTTTGTGAATATCGTTTCACTGTTCCTTGCACCGCGTGATAAGATAAATTTAACTTTTTAGCTATTTGCTGCAATGAAAATTTTTCACCATGTAGCGTTATTATAGAACTACGAGTTTTTGCGCTAAGTTCCTTTCTTTTCGGCATTTTTATGAGTTACTTTTCGTCTGTTCTCAAATACTCGTATTGCAACTTACTCGTATGTAACTTACTGTATGTATATTTATTTATAAATATATATATAAAAAGATTAATGAAAACTATGATAGGAATAAATTAGATTTATTATTTGACAGTTTGACAGAGTTATTAATCAAAAGAAACAGTTTATAATTGTAACTATATTCTTGACACTTATTTATATTCATTTTTAGTACGTCGAACGTGCATGTTTTGCTGAATTTTAATTGGGTAAAACATTTTAGTAAATGCATGTTTTCTTTTAATGCTAAGTAGAGAACGTGTAGTTATGAGTAAATCATGTTTTTGCTTATTTTGGATCGGATTCGTTTAACGTATTTACATTAAGTATTTTTAAGTACTGATTTTGAGTCAATGATTATTATTGTTGGTTTAGAAGTATACTTAACGAGATATGGATTGGATTCTTGGCTCGCGTGTCATGTATTGACGAAGATAATTTTGCTTGCAGGAAATGCAAAAGACAAAATCGAAGAAAATAAAAAATCGGGAATCTACCGAATTGAATGTTTAGAGTGCAATAGACAATACATCGGCCAAACTAAAAGATCAATCGAAACCAGGTATAAAGAACACCTTTCGCACATAAAATTCAACCGACCGGAAAAATCGGGTTTAGCGAGACATGTATTAGAAAATAACCAGTCTTAATATGGATTGTTTACATCTGATAAAAAACGTGTATAATTATCGAGAACTAGACACGTATGAAAGCATGCACATCTTAAAGAATTTAAACCATGTGGTGAACAATAATGAAACTGGCCCCGTACAATCGACCCTTTTCTCCCTACTTAATGTCAGAGGAGGAACAATATAATAAATTACAGGCAGGCACTTGACTGTCTTGACCGGAATTCCCTTTTTTCAATGTAGTGCATGTTAGTTTAAGTAAGAATAATTTTAAAAATCTTGTGAAACAAACACAGTGTACATCTTGGTTTTGAACGGTGTGGATCGCGTACGGATTTTCGTGCGGTTGTTTTTCGCCGTGTTTTGCCAGGTGCGACACTTTGAAATTATCTGCTGATGATGACAACTTGGTTGTCGAAATGCGTATACAGAATTTACAAAGTTAATGTGGAAAGGGGTTATATATCAACCTTATTGATCAAAACTAAGGGAAATAAGTTTTCATAATATATATTATATTAATGATCTGCAAATAATCCTTAGTGGACGTGATAACTCGATCACTAAAATAAATTATTTTTTTCTGTGTGGATTGTAATTTTGGGAGGTATTAAACTATTTTTTACGGGCCATTTAATCGGCAAAAATTATTTAAATGTCAACAAATATGTCCTCTTCAAGAATATACTTTATTGGAAATAAGAAGACGTATGTGGTACCATGTGAGTTATCATAATATCACAAACGACATTCCTACACTTTTGTGAAAACTTTCGTGGTAATCTGTTCTGGATTCCAGGAGTATTATATTGGATGGCGGTTGTAGTATTAAGGCTTATTTTCACATTCTTCTTCGTTCTGAGAAACGATACGTCAAAACAACACTGGAGAAGAACGAATACTATATACATATATAAAGAGAAAACGAGGTAATAAAGAACTTAGAAAGGAAACGCAATCAACGGAAAGGAACCACCTAGAGGATTAAGTAAGCTTCAGTACTGTAACGTCCGTCCAACTTCTGGAACCGACGACAAATTACCATTGCCATCTGCCGTAGGTCTAATTATGAGAGTTGAAAAGATTTTGAGCAAAATTAGTTCATTGAAAGTAACACTTTACTTCAGTATAGAAATCGTATTTTCTCATTTGCATTTATATGTTTTCCTGTTCCGAATCTTGAAAAGTTTTTCGTAAAAAACGTTCTTTCAAATTAACTTTTAAACACTGTTTTAAACACAATTTTATTTAGCATGCAAATTTTAGAGATTTTTGAAAAATACTGTTCTTTCTTCTGGTTCTATTTAATACTAACGTTTTTTTAACTGACTTTTAAATAGTTTTTTACTCTTTACAAATTTACCTAAACCTTATAATTTTACTGGTATCAGCAACAAACGGTTATTCCATATGAGTCGGTACAGAAATGAAAAGCGGTGCTTTCGTTAAATATTTTGAGAACTTTTTCCTATACATTACTTCAATTCACTCCTACTTTTTTTTTTGTCAACTAATGAAAATAAAAACAAACTGCTAAATGTTCTCCATCGTATGTATTTATACTCGTATATAGTTGTAGGTTGGCTATATTTGTTTATTCAAGTAAAAGTTTATTAGATGTGTTTTTATATTATAGCTTATGTATTATTTGTTTTGTTCGAATCTGTATTTTTAAGCAACCTACTTATTTTTGTAGGCATAAGTGTCTATTCTGTAAAGGAAACGTTAAATTTAATTCCCTGTGTTTGGTTGTTAGCAGGGAAAGTTGTGCAGAATTATTCTGTGCAAGTTTTACCGCGACACTGTGATTAATTATCTGATGATGACAGCTTAGTTGTCGAAATATGTATACGGAATACGATCATTGAAATGGTAAAGGATTTTATTTGCCTTTTTTGATTAATTCAATTAACCATAGTTTTCATTAAATTTACCTCTGTTAAAATTTTAACGACCCTCTAAAAAATTGAAAATTTTGAAATGGTATTCTGTATCGGGGTAGAGGTTAATCTTAACAGAACTTATTAGTAGAGAATTAATATTCTGTAAAACATTTCGATAGTTAATTTTTAACCACTACTGTTAAATCAAGTGGCTAGTAAGTTAATTTTAAACGCTTCTTAAGAAGCGGTGTAAAGCGCTGTTGTTTTTGCGGCGGCGTGAGCATTCTCGGCACCCATCTTGCGCTGACCTTAGACATGCCGAGATGATCGTGTAGGATTTTAAAAATTGTTGTATCGGATACTCCAACCATTTCTGCGAGTTGTTTCTTCTTCAGTCGAGCATCTTCGAGTACAATTTGTTCAACTTTTTGGATAAGTGCTGACGTGGTCACCTCAATGCTCCTGCCCGGCCTCGGGTCGTCTTCAAGGGATTCCCTTCCTTGTTTAAATAAACTATGCCACTTGTACACCATGGTTTTTCCTGGACAAGAGTCGTCGTAAACCAATGACATCTCATTCATTATGGTCGCGACTGATTTTCCTTGCCTGGTAAGGAACTTTATAACGGCACGACATTCGATTTTTTCCATAATTCACTTTTCACTCCTGATTATGTTACTTGGTTGACGATAGCTCAAAGACTAACTGTCTAATAACAATGAAACTTCGTATTTATACTAATCATGAGTCGCTGCACAGGCCACGCCCCCAATGCGCCTACTCACCCCTCTACAACCCGCTCATTCCGCGAATATAAAAACGCTCCCTCGTAGCTTGCACATACTTTTCGGTTCGTTTGACTCGTCTTCGGTGTGGCCTCGTCGCTCTGTTTACTATCCCATGCGTACGTGCGTACATATGTGTAATTCGATCTTCGATCTCACGTCACTCCACAGTATAGTCCAATTTGCACAAACAAAGGGTACTAGGAAAGTTTTGCAATACAGCTTTGTTTATTTAATTTTTTCAAAGTAATTTACTCTACACTCAATACACCTCTCCATCCTCCGAAACTAATCTTTAAACCAGTTCTGCCAAGTTTCACTAGGGAGTAAAGCACACTCGTTGTCCCAAGCCCACAGAAGGTCCTCATCACTGGAAAACCGTCCCCATTTTAGCTTCAATTTCACATGCGGGAACAGTGCAAAGTCGCAGGCAGCAAGATCTGGACTGTAGGGAGGGTGCTCGAGAAGTTTCAATCCTGTCGTGGTCAAATATTCGGTGCAGGCTTTGGCGCGGTGAGCTGGAGCATTATCGTGATGGTGGAACCAGGTGTCCATTCTTGATTTGGGCCGCAGGTTCTCTATAGATCCAATGTCTTCAGGCAGGCACTGTTCAGTATAAAGGAGACGAAGAAAATAATAAGAGCGCAGAGGATTTCTGCAGTCAGGGCTGCAAGGGCGCACACGACCACGTCGGCGGAGACAGCGGTAACAATCGGATTGTTGCCTGCGGATATACGAGCAAGAGAACTCGCCAGAAGAAGAAACGCGGTTAGACTGGACAGGCAGAAATTCGAACAATGTACAGGATTGGACATTGACTCAGAGGATGTTGAGAGCAGCAAACGAATAACAACGGAGATACATCCTGCGGAAATGGGCACGGTCGATTTCTCGCGAGACGAGGATATGCGGGAGAAGACGAGAATAAGTATCTATACCGATGGATCAAGGAGCGAAGAAGGCGCGGGTGCGACGTTCGTTGTATACGCGGGCGACGAAGAGATTCAGAATAAAAAAGTCAAGCTAGCCGATATTTGCGACAATTACCAGGCGGAACTGGTAGCCATAAACGCAGCAATTAAATATTGCAAGGAAATGAAAATAGGGCAAGCAACATTGTTTACGGACAGCCTGTCTGCTCTACAGGCGTTAAAAAGTATAGGGAAACCCACGGAATTCTTGTTAGAAACATGGAAGATGATACGAGATGGGAACGTGCAGCTCAAATGGACACGCGCGCACGTAGGAACCGCAGGGAATGAAAGGGCAGACGAAATCGCTAAAGAGGCAGCTGCAACGCAGAATGCGGACATTTCATACAGGCTCGCATCGAAAAAGACGGTAAAGAACGCGATAGCGCGGAAGTGCAAAAATGAATGGCAACGAAGATGGGAGGACGCAGAGAACGGACGCTGGACCAAGAGATTTATAGGCAGCGTTGAAAAGTTTAAAGAAATGAAGGTCGCCTTGTCGTACCAAGCAGCACAGCTGATAACCGGGCATGGGAATTTCAAAGCGTACCTGCACAAAATCGGAAAGAGAGACGACCCACAAACACGAGTAGGAGCGACACACTAACACGCTCAAACACTTGCGCGACGTATACAAGGTGAGCATTTGTAGATCTACGGATTGAATGTCCGAATGAACGTATTGAGTGGAGAAGCTACCGGGTTCTCTGTTGTTACAGGGGCCCAAAATCCCAAAAGGAGGAGAGGCGGCGGAGAGATTCCATCGGGAAGAGGAAGGCCAAAACTGTAGAGCGGAGACAAGATGACGGTGAAGAACGATTCATCGGCCTCTCGACCTGAAGGGATGTGTATGATAGAATATTGGACCTTTTAGTGAAAGAGATTTATAAGTAGCGGACTACTTCCGAAGGATAGGAGCGGAATTGTGAATAATATTTAAGCAGGACGCGGGCCAGGCCACACTTAGAGCTCTAGATAAGACTAGTTTAGATTTAGATAGTTAGCTTTGTAGTAACTAAAGATTAAGGTTAGGCTACATCCGGTGTAGTGCCACAGGCGGAGCACCGGATTCTAGGATAATTATTGTTAATTATCTAAGTTTCTTTTTCTAAATAAAGACTGTTCGGTATACCACTTAGCTGTGACTGTCTTCTGCGTGTCCAAAACGACGCGTTCCACAATTCCACTCGATTTGAAAAATATAGCTGTCATTTTCTTCTTTACAGATCGGGATTTTCTGACAACTACGGGTGTGTCCTCATCATCAATCCAGCCCAAACTTTGTTTTGAGCTTTGGTCGGTACATCATAATAGTACAGCCAAGTCTCGTCACCTGTCACGATGTTGTTCACATACCGAGATTTTTCCTTATTAAACTTTTTTAGCATCTCCCGGCACCAAGTCACAAGTCGTATCATCTGCTCTTCAGTCAGTCGATGCGGCACCCAGAGAGAACAAAATTTCCTCACGTGCAAATGATCATGCAGAATCGAACGAATTGCTGGTGCATTTAGGCCTGAAGTACCGTCTATCTGTTGGTAGGTCACTCGCCTGTCCTGGCCAAGCATTTTCCTAACAGTTGTAATGTTTTCCTCCGTAACTTAAGTTCGTGGCTTTCCCGGCCTCTCAACATCCTCCACAGTTAAATTTCCTCTTTAGAATTCTCTATACCATCTGAAAATCGTTGCGCGATGTGGACAAACATCACCTAGTGCAAGAGTCATTTCTTCGAAGCACTGGTCTATGTTTAAACCACGCACGAAATTATAACGCAAAACTGCCCTTATCTCATTTCGTGACCACGATGCCATCGCAAGCACTTTACACTTTCACTGCTTCTTACAATTTATTGTTGCGTTATATTGCAAAACTTTCCTAGTACCCTTTGTTGTATGTACATATACTGTTTGTAAAAGAAAATGTACAAAAGCGTATTTTACTGTCTTGTTTTTAAGAGAGCATTATAATACTTCGTATTTTTTTTTATATAGATTTAAGTTCCTTTGTCCATTTTTGAGACATCATGCACTAGATCCAACAATTCTTTCATATCTCGTAGCTTAGGAGATAGTCGAAACATTTAAGGCGCTCCTGGTTGACAGATCAGACTATACACATTAAGTGCTGCAAAAAGTCTTATATTTAGATATGTGAACTCTCGAAATACTCTAAGTTTTCACTTGCAAATATGTTGTCTAAGCAACCGCCCTTACCATTGCAATACCTGGTCACCTCAATTATCCACTTTTTCAAGTCAAGAAGGCATTTCTTGACATTAATGTTATTAAACAAGTCAATATTAAAATCGCCCACTAAGATAAGTTTGTTTCTCGAACATGTCCTACTAATTTTGTCAAACGCAATAGTTATTCGGTCCAAAAATATATTTATGTTTCCAGTGAGATGCCAATAAGTGACGATTACTATTAATTTGCAATTATTAAGTATAATAGCGTAAAATTCACAATCCCCATCAATACAACAGTCAACCAAACTTACATTCTCATACTTTAGGTAGTCCTTTAGGAGAATATAAACACCATCGTGAGTATATTTTTCCCTGCAAAAGGATGCTGCTACTCTGTAGTTATGTAACAAACATCATTCATACTTGCCGAACTTAGAGCCAGTGTTCGGATACACACAAAATATCCACACTATTGTCAAACAACATTGATTCGATTTGCGAGAAGAATTGCACATTCAAGTGGAATAAAGTTATACAGTTTTTTGCACTATGTTACATATATATAAGAAAACAAAACGAACCTTTCTGAGTTACGCAGATGAATACTCTCCCTAAGATTGCCGTTCAAAAGATAAAGAATTGACATCAACATACTCACACTCCACATTCGGGCAAAAGCATACATCTTACAATTAAATTCGAAAATTAAGCTATTCAATATTGATCTCTGCCAGTAGAGAACAGACACGTGAATTAGGTTAGTGTTTTCTGAAACTATTGCTAATTTGTCCAATGTACTAAACACTTAAAATATTGTTTGACCTGGCCATAATTACAATAAAGTCATATTTGTTATAGAAATTTACTCAGGTTAATCAGATCGCACACAACATCCTCAAGACTGGCACCAGGCTTACAGATAGTTTCCATAGTAAAACCATCGTCAAGACAACAACACCTTAGGCCTGTAATCAACATGTGTGAATACCGACGACCGTTCAGTTTTTTCATTACACGGATTTGTTCCTGAATGGCCTGTCGAAGACCGTCAAGCAGAGCGCTGCTTTCCATCATGCCCATCTGTGTTATTGGTATATCTGTAGGTATAATCGTTTTGTTTGATGGCCCCGAAATATCCAATTGTTCAGTTATAAATTTTAGTTTGCAGCATATTTGAATTTAATCGTATTTTAAATGTTAATTCTTTTTGTTCCTTTTTCAATTTAGCGACCTGAATATCTATTAAAAATAATTTTATTAAATAATTTGAAAAATGCTTTATCCATCATGTGTCGCTTTACGTGTGCAATACTTTGTACTACAGTCTCCACCGAATTATTAAGATCACATCCCACATCATCAGGAATTAAATAACCTTCGCTTGATAGTGTTATTAATTGGAAGTCTACTGCATCTTTTAGTTTTTAAATAAGTGTGCTTTTCTTTCCACTCCAATATACAATATACGCTTTTTCCAATTCAATTATAAGTTCGTGTACCTCTAAGGCATCCATTCGAACAATGTTATTTATGATTTCTTTCAATATTAACTAAGCCACATCAAAATAGATCAAGTAGTCGGTTCAGTAAATAAATAGTGTTTCCAGGGATGGGATAAAACATTTAAAGTTTTTTAACACAAAAACATTCACGAGCACGAAATGTGTACACAGGTTTCACCTTCCCTGAGAAACAATATGGAAAAAAATAATTCACAATAACTTCCAGCTAAAGACAGATACGACTTCCATTAAAACATAATTAGATTCTACTCACTTCAACTCGTTTACTAGTGCAAAAGTTACGCAATTCGTCACACTTTAAACAATCCAAAAACAAAATGAACATAGACCACAGAAAACATGTGTATCCTGTCACATATACGCATGTTACAGAATCATAGTTGTCTAAGCAATTGATTTCTTCAATTTGCAATGCACATTATCTTATGTACTGTTTAAATGTAAATATTTTCAGAAAGACTTGTCATTGTTATCGTATTGGTGTTAATAATTTCAGCAAGTTTTCACAGATATGTTATCATCAGAGACTGTGGAAATCTGTCGTGAAATTGCAATTATCAACTGTTACGTGAGTAGTAAATCTTACCCAAATTTCTATTTTAGCAGTACCAATTCCTTTTATTATTAATGAGGCTTCCTCACCTATCTGTATAAAGCTCTTGGCTTCAATCAAGCTCAAATCACTTTCAGTATCTACTAAACCATATACAGGTTTATCATTCAGTATTACTTTGTTGCGTATAAATCGCTACATGAGATTTTAATGCATTAAAGGTTCTAAAATTAGAACTTTAAGTTCTAATTCTCGAGCGTTCCTTTTTGTGTTGAAGGGAAATCACCGAATTATACGAGTACATGTAGGTGGGGATTTCCTTCGCGTGCTTATAGAATATTTGATTATTCGAACATGAATATTTAATATGTGCACACATATTTTGCTGACGCTCCGTTGAAAAGTGCAAGTGAGTGAAATTCAATATATCAAATAAACGTAAAAAAATACTTTGTCATTGGAAACTAAAGTAAAGATATTAAGAATGCTTGATGAGGGTGTCCAAGGGAATCGTTTAACCGTAGATTTCAATATAACAAAGTCTGCGACCAGCTATATAAAATCGAAAAAGGATGCTATATTAAATGCTGTTTCCAACACGTATCAGGTTTCAAAAGCTAAATCTTAACCTAGCGCGGAATATTTCGAAATGTAAATTCGTCTTTATGAGTGGTTTTTAAATCAATCTTGAAAAAAGGTGCACAATAACTGGACCTATATTAAAAACGAAAGCAAAGACGATTTTTGGTGAAGCGTATCCCGATAAAGATGAAAGTACATTCCATGCAAGTGATGGATGGTTAACCAATTTTAAGCATCGACACGGCGTTCGTTACTTGATATTTGCCGGGGAAATACTTTCTAGTGATGTTGAGGCAGTGCCTCCATTTATTCATAAACTTCGAGCCAAAGCAGCTGAAATGGGGCTTATGCAGACACAAATATATAATGTCGATGAAAGTGGTTTATTTTTCCGTTGCCTACCAGATAAGGCATATGGTGCTGCTAATGAAAAATCTGCCCCTGGATACAAAATACAGAAAGAACGCATTTCAATTTTACTAGGGGCAAATTCTGATGGCTCACATAAATTAAAGCCATTAGTTATTGGATTAAAGGATTTAATAATCCACTTCATTATAATTTTTCAAAAAATGCTTGGATGACTTCGTGGATCTTTCATGAATGGTTTCACAAAATATTTAATAAAGAGGTGAGGAAAAGAAATCTTGTTTTTTAGATTAAGAATTTTTAATATATTTTTCGTTCAACAGATCATCCATATTTCTGAAGAGAATAATTTGCTTCCGAAGACCCTTTTACTTATTGATAATTGCTGTGCTCATTCTCCAGTCGAGGAACTTCATAGTGCCGATGGAAACATAGTTGCATATTTCTTTCCACCAAATGCGACAGCAGCCGTGCAACCAATGGATCAAAATCCCATAAAGATAACAAAGTTCACTTACAGGAGTAAACTTCTTGCTCACATAATAGCTGAAAGTGGTGAAATGAATACTGTTTCGAAACGCTATTCAATTCGCAATGCAATAATTTTTTTGAACCAAGCTTGGGATGAGCTTGGTTCAAAGCGTACTAAAGAATGAAGTTCTCGAAAGGAACCTAAGTCTTTTAGAAGAAATTGCACCAAACAATTCCACTGGTGTTGACGAAATCGAAGAATGGAATGAAGATGTTGTTAGAAACGGACTTGGAGACGAACTTAATAGCGATGATGATACTTCAGATAGCAGCGACGACAGAGTTAAGGAAGACATATCAGTAATTCATTTTTCTATAGCCATGGAAAGCGTCAACAACTTGATACGATGGTGCAAAAATGGGAAGTTGAATTCCGCCAAGCACATGTCTAATCTCTTGTTCCTCCGTAACGACATAGTCCTTTCTAATATTATAAAACTAAAAAAACAAACTCACATTACAGATTATTTGTGTACAAGTAATGATAAATAAATAATAAACAGAAAACCTTTTTGAACAATTAATTATTTTTTATCCTCGGTGTTATTTTTAGCTATTTTGGGCTAATTGTAAAGATGTTCGGAAATTAGAACAATTTGAAAATTAGAATTGCCCCGGGAATCGTGAGCGTCTACTGTATATAAATATTAATCAACAACAGGGAATTGAATAGTATTGAAATAATGTCAGTATTAAATTGTCTGTGAGATAAGTATTAGAAATAAAATTTATTGACATAATGCATTAGGTCTCACATTAATTGTTACAATAATTCATTGGTGGCAAAACACGAAATTACACTGTGACTCTATTGGAAGTAATAACAAGTGAAATACTATATTGACCAAAAAAACTGCATCTAACCTGGCCGCTCTGTTACTCGGTAAGGCGTAGCAGTCCGCATTTTCACGTCTACGACCACTGAAACCGGCGTCTCAACTCGAGTTAACTAGCTTGGGGTAAATTGATGAAAGCCTGAATTAATTTTACATTTCTACTGGAATGAAGTAATAAAAACGGAATTTTGAGAACATACCCAAGCAGGCTGAATAATCTGCATTGCGGGGTTCTAGAAACAGCAAATAGCCCGCTAACAATGTCGCGCACGTCAACAAGGTTATTTAGCTTTAGGATATTGCTCATAAATCCATGCGGAATTAATAATTTAGAGTTATTCAGAGAAACACTCTCCAAAATGGCCCACAAGCACCCTCACAAGTTTTGCCTTTTGCTACCAGTGAGACCAAGCGAACGCGAGTAATCGCGATCGCCGATAGGACAACGCAGTCACGTGATCGACATACGCGTTCTAATTAGTCCAAATCGACGCATGCTACAAATATGGCTTACAGAAAGATCATTTATGTTAAAATTACATGTTCATGTTAAAATTACAAAAATAAAAAAAATTGCTTGAAATAATACTGAAATGATATGATATTAATTAAATTAAACAAATTTTAAAACAGCTTTTACAGTAAAAAAACGCAACAATAAAAATTTAATGTTTATAAATAAAGTAGCAGTACTTGTTACGGCAGTACCAAGTTTTTTGTGATTTAGTGATTTTTGACTGCTAGGTAAGTTCGTTTCGCCTCTTCAAAAATTTCCATTATTTGTTTCCTTTCTTATATTCCTTTGCAATATGACTATAATTGTTGTAAGAAAAACATTTAGTTCCACCAGGTTCGTACGCAAATTTTGATAATTATTTGTTCTTTTCTCGTTAGGAACTAATGGTTTGATTTTTATCAATTGTTTTTCTTTTAGTCCTTCATAAAGTTTCGGCTTTTCATTAAATTCTGTTATGCTTGTCGCTCCGTACAGCTTCATCTTATTTGTTTCTTCATCAGTAATGCTCTCTATAAGATATTCGATTATTGCATCTTCTTTGATATTTCCTTGTGCTGTAACTTTTCTCATGGTTAAGGAGTATTGTGAGAAATTTTCTTTTTATTCTCTGTAGCCAAAGAATTATGCTATTTCTTTAAATTTTTTTCTAATTTAATTCGGTATCGCCCATGAAATTATTCCTTTTTCTGTTCTTACAAAAGACAATACGTCTCATTTTAACAATCGTTTTGCGTAAATTATTAATTGTTCTATTTTATTCCACTTTATTAAGAGAGAAGTCTCTTCCAATTCCATTATCGATCTAGTAACTGGATAGTTTTTTTAGTCATAGAATGTCTGTAAGGTTTCTTCAACATCTTTAAACTTCATCATTAATTTCGGTGTTAAATCATCAGAGCGAATTCGAATAGGCGATATACTGATTGTATGATTTGCTTCATTTAAATTTACAATTTTGTCTTCGTTATCAACTTCATCGTTGTCGGTTTTAGCAATATGTTTTTCACTTAAAGTAGACAAATTGCTTAGCTTTTTATATATGATGTCAATAAATTTTTCTTTGCCATTTGCGTCGTCATTTGTATTTAATACTTTGCAAACTGAACTTTATTCTCCAAACATTAAATTGCTCATAGCAAAATCAACTTTCTTTTTTAAAGAATCTTTATTTCCGTTGTTGTTTTTAAAATTAAACCCTATAAATTCTTCTAGTCTCTTTCTATTATTTCTGCCATCTTCGTATTCAAATATAAATTTATGCAGTGCTTTAATTGTTTTTGTATTTGCTTCTGTAATATTTTGTCCTATCTTTTTCGTAGTTGAATAATTATGTTAGAAATAGGATAATTTTGGAAACATTAACGTTTTCTGTATTTTAAACGGGTTTATGCGAATCTAAGCAGCGTTTCTACTTTAATTTTATTTCAGTATAATAAAACATGCATCTATCTATTTGAAAAAAATTGTGTATTTGCTTGCACATACTTTTCGGTTCGTTTGACTCGTCTTCGGTGTGGTCTCGTCGCTCTGTTTACTATCCCATGCGTACGTGCGTACATATGTGTAATTCGATCTTTGATCTCACGTCACTCCACAGTATAGCCCAATTTGCATAAACAAAGGGTACTGGGAAAATTTTGCAATACAGCTTTGTTTATTTAATTTTTTCAAAGTAATTTCCTGTACACTCAATACACCTCTCCATCCTCCGAAACTAATCTTTAAACCAGTTCTGCCAAGTTTCACTAGGGAGTAAAGCACACTCGTTGTCCCAAGCCCGCAGAAGTTTCTCATCACTGGAAAACCGCCTCCGTTTTAGCTTCGTTTTCATATGCGGGAACAGTGAATAGTCGCAGGGAGCAAGATCTGGACTGTAGGGAGGGTGCTCGAGAAGTTTCAATCCTGTTGTGGTCAAATATTCGGTGTAGGCTTTGGCGCGGTGAGCTGGAGCATTATCATGATGAAGGAACCAGGTGTGCATTTTTGACTTTGGCCGCAGGTTCTTTATAGAACCAATGACTTTAGGCAGGCACTGTTCAGTATACCACTTAGCTGTGACTGTCTTCTGTGTGTCCAAAACGACGCGTTCCACAATTCCACTCGATTTGAAAAATACAGCATCATTTTCTTCTTTACAGATCGGGATTTTCTGACAACTACGGGTGTGTCCTCATAATCAAAGACTGATTTCAGGTTTGGTCGGCACATCGTAATAGTACAGCCAAGTCTCATCACCTGACACGATGTTGTTCACATACCGAGATTGTCCCTTTTTTAGCATCTCCCGGGATCAAGTCATACGTCGTGTCATCTACTCTTCAGTCAGTCGATGCGGCACCCAGAGAGAACAAAATTTCTTCACGTGCAAATGGTCATGCAGAATCGAACGAATTGGTGGTGCATTTAGGCCTGAAGTACCCTCTAGCTGTTAGTAAGTCACTCGCCTGTCCTCGCCAAGCATTTTCCTCACAGTAGTAACGTTTTCCGCCGTAACTGACGTTCCTGGCCTTTTCCCCTTTGGAATTCACTATACCACCTGAATATCGTTGTGCGATGTGGACAAACAACATCTAGTGCAAGAGTCATTTCTTCGAAGCATTAGTCTATGTTTAAACCACGCACGAAATTATAACGCAAAACTTCCCTTATGTCATTTCGTGACCACGATGCCATCCCAAGCACTTTACACTCTCACTGCTAATGAATAACTGAGCTCACCGACATGGCGTGGCGGCTACTATGCACGTATGAACATGTCTCTACATGCAGCAACAAGCAGCTTCCTACGATTCATTGTTGCGTCATATTGCAAAACTTTCCTAGCACCCTATGTATATTACAGTAGAGCCCACAAAATATATAGTTCGCGGACTCGAGCATGTGCACATATATGGTGGAATGAGACGCGTAAACGCTTTTAAATTATTTTAGTGAATAACAAACAATTTAAAATGTAAATGATATAGTCTTAAAAGATGTAATATTTTGTAATTACATAATATAATATTAGGACAAATTCCTTCATATATAATGTAAAGGTGGTTATAGAGTACAGATTGAAATTGTTGTAATTGTAAATGTTAAAATCTATTAAAAAGAAAAAATAGAATATTAGTAGTATTCAAAATGATCAAAATATTTACGAAATATAGCACAATTAGAAAGCATAGTATTAAAATAATGTACAATGAGTGAGGAGTTTGGGCCTAATAAAGGCGTAAATATGAAAGAACATGACAGTAATTTATGTAGAAAGGTCCAATTGTAGGGTTTGAAGTAGCAAAATAAGAGTAAATGATTCAAATATGTATAAAAATATTAATTAAAATCATAAAATTAAAAAAACTTAGAAACTAAGTAAATGTCATTGTAAATTTAAAGATATTTGTACATGCAAGGAAAATATTAGAAAGGCGAAGTTAACTTATAAATAGCTAAATTTTACCATTAAAATGTAGAAGTTCAAAGACAAAATAAGAAATTTTGTTAAGTGAAACATCATTTGAAAAACTTGTAAAGTTAGAAATTTAAAGTATAAAAGTAATATTGGGTCTGGGAAAAAGTTCGTGGCGTTTTTCCCGATAGATGGCATTGGTTGCCGATAACTAAAGAACAACAAGTCACAGCGACACCACCGACGGCTCGTTTTTTAGATGACCTTCCGAACGTTAGTTTGAGCGTAGAAACATTGTAATGGGTGCAGTGGTTGGAAAGTTATTCGCACTTGAAAATGGAGAAGAATAATGAGAAATTTCGCTATATTCTGCAATATTATTATGATAAGGGGAAGAACGCTGCGCAGGCTTGTGATAAAATTTGTGCTGTGTACGGTGAAGGTACTTTATCGAAATCTGTTGCGCGGAAATGGTTCGCTCGCTTTCGTTCTGGAAATTTCAATGTGAAAGATGAGTCACGCTCCGGTCGTCCAATCACTGAAAAATCTGATAAAATTCGTGAAAAAGTCCAACAAGATAAGCATATCAGCAGTGTAGATATTGGCATGGAGCTAGGCATTGACCACAAAACTGTTTTGAACCATTTACACAAAGCTGGTTACAAAAAAAAGCTTGACGTATGGGTTCCTCATGAGTTGAGCGTGAAAAACATGATGGACCGAATTAACATCTGCGATGCGCTGCTGAAACGGAATGAAATCGAGCCGTTTCTGAAACGTTTAATAATCGGAGATGAAAAATGGATTACGTACGATAATCGGAAGCGTAAAAGATCGTGGATAAAGGATGGTGAGCCGTCACAAGCGTTCGCTAAGCCAACATTGACGCCAAAAAAGTGATGCTGTGTGTATGGTGGGACTGGAGGGGAATCGTCCACTACGAGCTACTTCCAACTGGTCAGACGATTGATTCTCAACTCTACTGTGCACAACAAGAGAGATTACGCCAGGCGATTGAAAGAAAACGGCCCGAATTGATTAATAGGAAAGGTGTTGTCTTCCATCATGACAACGCCCGACCACACACTTCTTTGATGACCCGTCAAAAATTGAGAGAGTTTGGTTGGGAAGTTTTGATGCACCCACCTTACAGTCCGGATATAGCACCCTCTGACTATCATCTGTTTCGATCTCTGCAGAACTCTCTCAATGGAATTAAGTTGGTTTCAAAAGAAGCCTGTGAAAACTACTTGATTCAGTTTTTCGACCAGAAACCACAGAAGTTTTTCACCGATGGGATCATGGATCTACCAAAAAAATGGCGAAACATTGTCGATAATAATGGAGCATATTCGGTTTAAGTTTTTCATCGATGGGATCATGGATCTACCAAAAAAATGGCGAAACATTGTCGATAATAATGGAGCATATTCGGTTTAAATGAATTCGTCCACGCGCCATGCGGGGACCAGTTGAATTTTACTGAAAAAACGCCACGAACATTTTCCCAGACCCAATATAATGGGTAGGCCTACCTAATTAAGCTAATAATTTTGAGGACAGTTTAAATAATTAATTTAAATATATAAGCAAATATAAAGAACACAATAGGAATAAGAATATTTAAAATCAATTCTTTTTTGTCGATTTATGTATATAGAAGCTAAGTATATAAGCCGACGAGTAAATTCTAAGAACCTTATTAACAGTGCTAATATCAACACGTTCAGTTTATATAAATTAAGAGAAAAATTAATGAATTACTTATCCAGATTAAGCGTTAGAAACGTAAAATCTAACTAATTCAAGCACCATATTTGTAAAGTGTAAGTAAATGTTTGTGTAAGACAAAGATAAATAATTTGGTACGTAGACTTCCGCGGTCGTGGTCCATGCTATCTGCTTCTGGGTTTCCGGGCTGGAACCGCGTCACTAGTATATCTGCCGACGTTTCGTACCCATTTGTATGGGACATCTTCAGGACTGAACAACCGGGCACCATATTCAATTTAATTCAACCAAGATCCTATCCCGCACTAACCACTTCTATGGTCGCAAAATCCGTGAAACTATAGAGATCTTTAAGCACCCCAATAATCTTAACCGCGATGATGGCTACCCCCTACATAACGCCTGGCAATCCTGCATCTCTAATCTACCCAACCGTAACCGTAACGCTCCATTGACCCATGACCCATTATCCATATATAAACACGTCCCCCATCGATTTACACCAGTTTCAGTGCAGTAGTTCAGCCCTGAAGATGTCCCATACAAATGGGTACGAAACGTCGGCAGATATACTAGTGACGCGGTTCCAGCCCGGAAACCCAAAAGCAGATAGCAAAGATAAATAAATAAGTTAAAATACATTTCACATATTATTCGTCTAATCACAGTTCAACTCACTTCATTCGGTTTTATGTAATTTTCAAAATTATTAACCTACAAAATGTCGAACGTTAAGTAGGCGTTATTGTATGGATATACGTTTTTTATTATTTTATTACTATTTCAATTAATTGTTTATTAAACTATTTTGCGTACTGTCGAATATGTCTGCGCACGGGAAAAATACGATTGCAATTGCAGCTATTAGTATTGAATTTGTTGAAATATTTGAAAGTGAAAAAAAAATATAGAAAACTGAACGAAGCCATTTTTGTTGCATGCTATGATTTGAGTCCGCCGTAATGAGTCTATTGACATTGGTTCCATTTCGAAAAATATCAATTTCTATTATAAGATTCTTATCAATCGTTTGCTTAATTTCCCACTAACGAAAGTAAGATACGAAAAAGAATCGAACTTTCTTAAGAAAATCGCGAGATACAATGGTTTTGATTCGGAAATAATCAATGGATTAATTAGGAAGGCTTACATAAGAAAAACAATCCGGAATACTACATGTCTGTCACGTCAAAGCAATCGGGACAAGCAGTTTGTATATTTACTTTTTCACTGTTTGACGAAAAATTTAAAGTGTTTTTAAAGAGCGCGGTTTGCAAGTTACATATCAGTCCACTAACTCCATCAAATCCCTTTTAGGAAATGCAAAAAACAAAGTCGAGGACATCAAAAAATCGGGAATTTATAGAATTAAACTAAATTGCAGTAAACAATACATCGGCAAAACAAAACGACGATAGAAACTCGGTATAAAGAATATATTGCGCACATAAAATTCAATCGACCAGAAAAATCCAGTTTAGCAAAACATGTGTTGGAAAGTAATCATAGTGTTAACGCGGATTGTTTGCCTTTGAGAAAGAAGGTGTGTAATTATCGCGAATTATTATAGATACGTATGAAAACATGTACATTTTGAACACTGACCAGGGCCCCAACCATAACTCATCTCTATTTGATATCTCAAAGGACAGACAAGGGAGAGTGCAATAAACACAGGTATGCATTTGTCTTTTCTTTCCTTTTTTTCTTTTGTCTTTTATCTTAGTTTAAGACTAGAATACGATCTTTTAAAAATTATGTGAAACGAATATGCAGTGAGTCTTTAGGCTTTTAACAGTACAGATCGTGTGCGGAATTTGTTTCATATGGGTACTTGGCGTAGTTTTCCAGGTGCGACACTGTTATTATCTGCTGATGATGACAACTTAGCTGTCTAAATACGTATACAGAATATGAAAATTAATGTGGAAAGGGGTTATATATCAACCTTCAGTGATTAAGTTAATCAACCACAGGCTCCATCAAAATTACCTAATAATTTAACTTGCTTTTAATTTAGAATTTTCATTCGTATTAACTTTATTAATGGCTTTCTTATAGTAAATTCGAAAATCAATTTTAAAACTATTCTTTTTCTACATGAGATAGTGTCGTTACTTTAACATATTTAGAATTTTTAAAATAAAGATTTCTATCCAGAACTGGAATATTTACATTAATAGTGGAATATACGACATGACAAATATATAGCTTGGAGTTTGCACAAGGTGCTTTCCAAAATGAATATTTTTGTTGTTCAGTTTTACTTTAAGGTCTTGTTTAATACATATATTTCTTTTGTATAACTAAGACATTTTCTGATTTACATTACTTGTGGCTAAAGCTCAGACTATAACTAAATAATACATATATCAAGAATGTAGGAATAATTTAATAATCTGATGTTTAATATTTTATTTGTATTCTAGCCTCCATTAACGTAAATTTGAATGCTAACCAACTGCTATTTTTCAATGTATTCGTTTTTCATACTTATATTAAACACTATTTAAATATTATCTTACTTTATTCGGTGCGAAACTAAAAACGAGGAATAGCATTCTTTACAAATTTGCAAGGACATCGTGGGGTGTACAGGCAGCTACTCTGCGGATCCCTGCATAAATTTGACTACAGAATACTGCGCCTTCACCTGATTGAACATCTCGTATGTATATAAATAAAGTGGAGTCTATTCTTAACTAGAACATGCAAATTGTTTCCGGGACTGTGAAGTCTACCATAACAATTGTGGCTCTCCGTTTTGAGCTACATTGAGCGGCAGCACATTCGGCGACATAGGAATTTATCTCGAGAGTATGATAAGATCACTAAAGAACCGGCTCCGTCAGTTCATAAAGATGTCACTGATACTGCATTTGATCGTCTTAAAGCGAGAAGAGTTCCTTCAAAATCTGCTTAACTACTTTCAGAAAAAGGCTTTGATGCGGGGAACTCACGAATAGCTGAATAGCGGGACTGCGCTTCGCAGAAGTGTTAGCCCTTGTTGAACGTCAAGCAGTCTCTGCACGGATTTGATTTACCGCGTCAGAGTTGGGCATCTCTCAATAGAGTGCGAACGGGTTATAGTAAGGCCGAGTTCTAAATGCGACTGTGGTGCGACGAATCAAATAATATGATGACGGTAAAACATCTACCTGGCATATTAAAGATAAGAAAGCTTATCCACCAGAGAAAGTAAATCATAGCCTGTACAAAGGGCAGTGCGAATACTCCTACCGGATAATCTAGGTGTCGTAAGAGGTGATTAATCAGACTTGGCTACCTCCACTCCTAACACTTTACTGTATGCTTAACTCATAGGCTCTTAGACGACGAGGCTGTAAGAATACTTACATATATATGTATGTCTTCTGTCGTAAGAAGTGACTAACCAGTTATGATGTCGTAATTATATATAAACTGCGGGTTTTTCAAATAAATATTAGATCTGTTCCATAATACGATTTATGGCGTGTTAAAGGACTCGAAGTTACACTGCCTAGTGGCTTAATTGGTAAAGCAGTCGTCTAGAAAATGACAGATAGAGGTTCGACTCCTTCTCCAGCGCAGAAATTTTTAATTAATTCTGTGTATTTAATTAACGATGGAGTAGCAGAAAATAATATAATTTTCATTAAATTTCCCATCGTGAAACTAATTTATATTATATATACATAATTACGAAACTTTGAAAGAATTTGGAAAACGGAAGAATTAAGGTGGAAAGATTTGAAATGGAAAACTTGGCAATTTAAAAGTATTTAAAAATCATGTTAACAAATACAGCCGACAGAAGGAAAATAAAGAGCTTTTAAAAAGTAGGCTACATACTAAGCAAGTATATTAAAAATTTATAAAATAATACCTACCTTGCGCGTTTTTTTTAAGAATAAATAAAATATAGATAGGGCACTGAATTTGTCTGGGTATGTGGGCATTTACAAAGTGTGATGTATGACACTTATAAAAATGGCTTCGTACATGGTGGTACAACAACGCGTTAAAATTGTTGAATTATTTTATTAAAATCAGCGTTCTGTGAAGAGTTTTTTGAAAATTACGTGAATTTTATGGTTTACATAATCGTCCATCTGAAAGCACTATTGGTCGAATTATTAAAAAATTTCAAGAGACCGGTTTCGTGAAAGATCAAAAAAATCAAAAATACAGTCGTAGTTGGTTTGGTTCGTGAAAGTGTTGCTGAAGATCTTGAAATGACGTTCACAACAACTTGGACTTAGTGGATCACCAACATTGCGTATTTTACACAAGCATTTAGCTCTGAAGGCATATAAGGTTCAAATAATACAGGAACTGAAGCCATTAGATTTAAAACGTCGTTCATTTGTTAATTTCATCAATGAACAACCAGCTGATTTTTCTCAAAAAATAATGTTTCCCGATGAGGCACATTTTGAACTTGGTGGCAATGTTAATAAACAAAATTGCCGTATCTGGAGTGAGGAAAGTCCACGAATTATTCATGAGAAACCTATGCATCCTAAACAAATTACCGTTTGGTGTGCATTATGGTCAGGTGGTGTAATTGGACCTTACTTCTTTGAAAATGCTGCTGGTGAAGCTGTAACTGTCGATGATGATCGATATCGTCGGATGAATTTTTATGGCCTGAATTAATGAATATTAATCTAGAGGATATGTGGTTTCAACAGGATGGCGCTACACCTCACTCTGCACACGAATCAATTGATTTATTGAGAAAAATTTCCTGGACGTGTAATCTCGAGAAACGGTGATGTTAATTGGCCATCAAGATCATGTGATTTGATACCGTTTCTTTGGGGTTATGTGAAAAGTCAGGTTTATAAAAACAATCTATAATCAATTCCTGCTTTGAAAGATGAAATTATTCGTCATTGGTAAGATTGAGCCTCAATTATGTCAAAATGTCATTGAAAATTTTAACAAAAGAGTGGACGCCTTTGGAGCTGCAAGAGGAGGACAATTGGCAGATACTATTTTTCGCATATAAACGTCATAACTGATACTTCAATTACCAATGAAAAGTTTTTGAAAGTGAATGAAAATTACGTTTTATTTATTCTTTAAAAAAAACCCGAAATTTGAAACACCCTTTAATATCAAATACATTTGCGACAATAATTTAGCTCTCTCATAGATCGTGTATT
The DNA here is from genome assembly GCA_031893035.1 of Dermolepida albohirtum. Classification (NCBI taxonomy): domain Eukaryota; kingdom Metazoa; phylum Arthropoda; class Insecta; order Coleoptera; family Scarabaeidae; genus Dermolepida; species Dermolepida albohirtum. Next base: position 282,708 of record JAVIWB010003364.1, on the reverse strand, counting down.
AGAAAGTAACATAACAGTTCCAACTGAAATACACGAAGTAGAAGCACACCCTCCTCATACCATATTCTCCTTTATGTAGATCTTTCTCGGAAAAATTGTCTTAGCAATGTAATTATACTAATACACTAATTTTTGTAGTGAAACAGCCTCTATATAGAATAAAAATTTATTAAAATAGAATAAGATATATGTATAATTAAATCACAAACTGTAAATATGTATATATACATAAATACATACGAAAAATAAAGAGATGCATACATGATGTTTTCTTTGCAGAATTCTTCAAAATTATTCATATATAGTAAAAGTTATAATGAGTTTCCTGATTCGTACTGTTTCCTTTTCTTTTACAACAATTTGCATAGTGTAAAATATTGAATACACTGATATCGCCTAGCGAAATAAAGCAATCGCAAATTTTAGCGAATACCAAAATGATTTTCTAATTTCACATTTCTATTAAATAAAAAAGAAAGCTACAATAGTTTATACTCAATGTATGTATATATTATGTTCAATGTTTTTGAATACGTTTCTATAGTATTTTATTGTTACCTTACACTAAGATATATATGTACATATTTAATATCAAAAAGACATAGAGTTTTTAAAATTAAAAGAAATAAATTTTAAAAAAGATACAGTTACGTACGAAATGCAACAGGTCTTTTATATAAAATAATTACTATTTTGTAATACTGAAATCAAAAATATGCTTTAAGTATAAATTTGCTTATCACTGTATCTCTTTTCAATAGAAATGTTTATTCAACCTGTACATACTATGTTGTATACAATGAGAACACTTCAAGTAATGGAATACAAATGCATTAGGAATAGTCTAGTATTGGAATCTCATTGTTGTTAGAATGAGATATTACGGTTTGTTTTAAATAGTTATTCTGTTCGTACAAGCTTGCATTATTGTGAGATTTAAATTTTTGACGGCAAGAAATGCTTTCCAAGTTGAAATCAATTTACATTGAGCCATCTGAACGAACAAAAGGTCCTCCACTTGAAATTCAATATCTTTTTGTTATTAACATATAATGGTAACTTTAAACAGAACACTAAAAAAACCATTTAAAATAAATATAATAAGCATGCAGTTAAAACTCCGATAAACGTGAAAGCTCGAATATTTGTTGCCGAGTTACATTTGTCGGTATCGCAAGTGTAACAATCTATGGTGTCTAAATCTTTATCGGCGGCAGCAAATTGCATTAGTTTAGCTACTGCCTGGCAACTATTAATTGGGCCTGTATTGACACCGCATCCTCGGGCAATGTATTCATTTCCGTGCTTATCTGTAAACATAAAAAATAATTGTAATATTTTCAATAAATTCATTATGACATTGGTATATAAATACATAGGGTTGACATTCTGAATTCAAAATTTAACCCTAGGCACTATGCTATTCTGATGCAAGGAAGCAATTTAAAAAAATGTGTATGTGCTATTTAAATGACACTATAAATATAAATTATTTTTTAAACAAAAAGAGATATAAAATGTATTTGTTTATGATTTTATGATTAGTTATACTTTTTTAATTATTTTCAATGTCAGTACTCAACTTATTAGGGAGATTTTCGAAAATAGTATTACCTTTTGCAACAATTTTATTGCAAGTGCTTGGAATGAAACTCAAAAGTCCAGAATTTGCAGAGCAGTCCTTGACATTCAGTGTAAATGAGAGCAGTCCATAATCGCAGGCCACATTCTTACTGCTGTCGCATTCGTAACAGTTTAGAGTGAAAGCTGGAAATAAAAAAAAAGTATATCAAAATTTATATTATTTTTAGCCATTTATTGTTAGCTATTGATAAATTGGCTGCATTGTTTAAGAATATTTTTGTACGCATGTTGCAAAGATGATATAAGTAGTACAATGCTATAAATCATTCATTATAATATTAAAGTTGTTATATAAAATTGTCAGAAAATATAATAAATGTACAACCATCAAATGTCACAAAAGTTTTTATGTACTGAAGACAAAAAATTTCGAAAGTTAGCCCATATTAATCAGCAAATAAACATTAGAAATTACAACATAATCAATAAAGCAACATTAAAGAAAGTACAAATTGCTGGAAGACTGACAAAAATCTTCTTTGGCGACTAGCAGCTATGTTGTAACTAATAATGTTTATTTCAAGAGTTCCATATAAGTTCAATCGGGTTTAAATCTAACGGTAGACACCGTTGTTTACACAAGTTGTTATAAAATAAATATACTTGATGTTCGTGACAATTTTTAAAACAATCACTTTTACTAATATTAGTTTATGTTTCCGATGTTAATTTTGTTGGAAAATCCATTCATCTCTCAATAACATTTTTTACATTTACATGTAAATATTGTTTGAAGATATCTAAATATACCCATAGATGCGCAGTGTGTTAAATGAACATTAAACCTATTTCAATCGTCGCCATAAAGCCCCACATTAAACTGCCTCAGTATTTCGCAGTTGGAAATAAATTCTTTACATTTTCGGTATCTCTCATTTTCTTCATACACGTATTTTTCTTCTCCCATCATAAAAAAAATATTTAAATTTGTCCAAATTGTCATCTGTTTTAATTATAAACAAATTGTAATTTTTATCTACCTATTAATATCGTCAATAAAGAGGTTTTGACGTGGTGCTCTTTCGTTAAACTCTGCTTCTAATATTTTTTTCTAGTTTTATTAGCAAAGTTGTGTACATAAGAGTTCTTATCCTATTTATATACGAGGATAATTTGCCAGACAGTGAGACGCGAAGTGTAACAAGTGAGTTAGGTAGAGTGTTAACTTTAATGCAAGTTCGGATTTAAGGAATAAGTGGAAGTCTCTCTGGACTAGATCTGACTAATAAGCTGGATGAGGTATAACCCGAAATTTTGATTGGTCTAATTTTTGGTAAAAATATGAGAAGACGTGTTGTCGTGATAAAATTAAATTTTTTATGCGTTATATTCAATCGTCAAATTATCCGAATCTCAACAACCGTAGCCATTACTACTTGTGGATAGAAATGTTTGACAAATCCTCGCAAAAATAAGCTCGGTTCTTGTTAAGAAGCTTCAAATTATTATTAAATTTGACGGTGTATTCTTTCAAGTTTTTGATAACATTTCAGGATTCGACGCACCCATCTTGTAGACTTTTGAACATTCTAGGTGCACGTTCAATCGACATGTTCATGATACTACTTTTTTACTGTCAATTTTTCAATCGCTTGGATCAATGCCATTAATTTGATCGATTTTTGATGGTCTTGGTCCCACATCACCTTCGATTCTCATATAGTAACCTAGTTACATACTATGATTTTCGGAGAAACATTGTTGGTCAAAGTTTATTGCACATTAGTTAAAATTTCAGATGTATTCAGTTATTTAAAAATAAATATTGGATTGCACAGATGTAATTTTAGAATTAAATGTAAGTAGTAGGCGTGTCTCACTTCACATAAAATCATCTTAATCATCTATGGTTACTTTTAGGCATGATTTTAACTATTTCGGATGCTTTATTTATTTATTTAATGTTTTTGATACACTGTTTGTCAATAATTTAATTTTAATAGTTTGGTTATTAACTCATGCACATTTATAGATATGTGCTTACTTTTATAACACATCTTTATAAATAAGTACATCAAATGTTTATTATTCGTAAATGAAATATTACGAAGGGAATTTACCAACATTTCTTATTTTATTTTTATTTATTTATTTATTCTTATTTCACATAAACATTTTTTTCTTACTTTCAATCACAAGAAGCCTAGAAAAACGATTTTTTGTGAAAATAAAGCAGAATTAGTGGAGAAATACGCAAAAATTAGTTGAGGTTAAATTACAACATATATATATCTTGGATATGTGCTGTTTCCGCGCTAAAATTTTGGTCATCTCCGCATTCTCCGACTTCAACAACCACATAAAGTTGATTTTTTTCAAGACTCAAAAGTTTGTCAGTATTTCGAATTCCTTCATCTTCGTGTCAACATGAATTGAATAAACTGTACAAATACCTTTGTGGTATTCAATGTTTGGAAAGTTTCTTGACTTTCTTGTAGTTTTAATATTTTAAATAGTGTTGATGGAAGTAAATATACTTCATAATTAATAGAATGTGAACGACTCTTATATTCGTTTTCAATGTACGTACTTTTTAGTTGCCAACAACAACACAATATTGTATTGTTTCAATGTCTGTATATACAAATGCACATATAAAATAAACAGTGCCTGCATACATTATTGACTCATTGTAAAGGCAAGTACACAGTAAATATTAAATTTATTCAATATTATGCAAATGAGAATATAAAATTTAAATATGTTTCTTATTCAGTATTTGCATTAATTAAAATTTATATTAATTGAAATTCAAGGTAAAAGCAATGAAAATAATACCTAAAGTTGAAGTCTGCCATGTTAAGTTTTAGCAGTTATTTCTAATAGTTTGTAATATATATAAGTTTTAATTTCATATCTACGGCAATTTTCATTACAATAGTGTTACTATTAAAGTGGTTGATTTTATGGGCGAAGCATGAGCGTCATACAATGGACACTCGGGCAAATGTCAACACATAAACCTGCTACTTTACAATATAATGGCAGTCATATTCGATGCAAATCAATATATGAAAACTAAAATTTATTATGGACAGCGTAGCCTACCACAGCAGAAAGAAAGAAAAAATCCCTCATCACGAAAAGCTGATATGTAGAAATGGTTACATAAAAAATGCTTGTATGGTGAAATTAGAATTACTACAATTAATAAAATTACATAAAGACAAATACAATATAAGTGTAGCAAATGAAATGACGCAAATAAAAAACAAAGTGGTTTCGAATAATAAAACATTTATGATAAATGAGATAGAAGACCATTAGTCACAGTATTTGAAAATTTTACTTTTGGGGAGTGGACGAAATATGCAGAACATCTAATAAAGAAGTAAGTAAAAATGTCTACACTAATAGACAAAATTGCAGTCTTTTGTTTTTTGAGTTTTCTGATCATGAGCTTTTATTTGCCCATGCCTTAAAATAGCTGGCGCTACTAAACGCTGACGTATAAAGTTCTGTCTGTTGCAGAATAATTCAACAATTTTTTAATTATCTATTTTTGTTGTAGTATGGGCCGAACAAAACATTGTTCGTTGGAAAAAAGAGCAATTATACTCGATCTACTTAATAGAGGCAAAAGCTACAAATTTATACAAAATATGCTCTCATGTACTGCGAAACTGATTGCATTGTTTATGCGTGGAGTTGACAAAGATTGTATCTGCTGCTAAGCCGAAACACATTGACGATCTGTAGATAATATGCCAAGCCGAATGGCAATCAATTTCAGCAGACATTTAGGCAACTAGTGAACTTGTTGCTCCACAGATGTCAAGAGGTAATAACCAATAAAGGTCAAGCAAGAAAATATTAAGTGTTTTAATGCAGCCTTCGGCTTCAATACAACATTTTGCACGGTCGAATGAATTTTTAAGTTCATCTTTAGAGATGTCCTTCAAGATTTCTGCTCATTTCTAATAAATTCACGCACAAGTTTGATGTTACTTTCCATAATCACAGATTTTTTTGCACTAGGACGTTCGTCCCCATTTATTTCCGTACGACCATCTTTAAATCGTTTATACCACTCATACAGCCTCGTACGTGATAAACACGTATCACCATATATGTACTTGTTTCATCAAATTAAACGTTTCAGTGAACGATTTAGCGAGTTTAGCCAAATACACGCTGTTACTTTATGCATAATTTCTCTGCTTCTAATGGTGCAATGTCATGATATTTTGACATAATATTGGTGAAAGATCTATCTTACCGATGCATATTTTTTTAATAGATTGTGCCACTAAGAATTACTATTTTAAAGAAGTTCGGTTTTCTCTACGACAGACTGTGTATAAATAGATTTTCGGTGACAGACAATTATTAACACCCGAGCATACGGAACAATTATTGGTAATTTACTTTCATTTGAATTCTGAATGTAAACAGTGAAGTCAGGATGTGTATATTTTATAAAGTCGACAACACCATATTCCTTTTGGAGAAAATGTATTTACTGTTACTTGGTAAGTACTTGTTTCTCTACACGTATTTTGATTTGCTTGTGAAAAATGTAAAATCAGGTTTCACGATGTCCTAGCTCCATCCATGATACTGACGTCATGTATGTACCCACTGACATTCGATCCCGGGTAATAAGTATACCTGTCGTAAATAAATCATTTCAAATTACATTTGCATTTACGAACAAAATTCTTATCTAGAATGAATACTAGGATACCGTACAGAAAAGTATTAAATCGTAAACATTTACATACATAGAACGCTTAAACGTAATAAAGAATAAATAAGTACCTGTTTCAAGTGGGACGTGATAAATTTAAAATAACAAAGATTACATTTTGTAACAGATGCTGGGTGTTGGGATGATTAGCAGCTGACTAATTTATGTATATTTAAATTGAGTAATTTCGCAAATTATTTCCAGAAGATCGATCTATTAGTCACATGATAGAGGCAGTTATTGCTTAAATCAAAACAAACTGATGAAAGGCTTTTTAGTTCACACAGTTACTTGCAAAAGTATTTATACTTTTCAATAACACTAGGTAATTTTGATGGAGCCTGTGGTTGATTCACTTAATCACTGAAGGTTGATATATAACCCCTTGTCACATTAATTTTCAAATTCTGTATACGTATTTCGAGAACTAAGTTGTCATCAGCAGATAATTAAAAAGTGTCGTACCTGGTATAGTACGGGTATTTTTGGCTGTAGTTTACCAAGTGCGACACTTTTTAATTATCTGCTGATGATGACAACTTAGTTTTATATTTTTTAGAGCAGATTTAATACTGATCCACTTTTTCGAACTCACAAGGTAATTAGTTACCTAACGTTCGAGCGCTTAACAATGCGTAGTCTGCATTGCACTCCAAAACTAACGGAATGATTCCTTCTCGACTATTTAGATTACAAGTCGTCAACATATAAATTGTATGCAACACAAACTCCTTTTGATATGTCGGATGTCATTTTGTATGTTTGTATTTTTCTGTGTTCACGAGTCTAAAGCAGTCCGTTTTCTTCCAACAAAGGAATTATTGTATGACATTAAACAAATTATTTTAGCACAATCACTGATACTGTCCACGCACACCAGCTTGTTATTATTCTGCTTTGCACTAATAATTATGTTACAAATATCAAATATTGATCGTCATCAATGCAATAAAAACCCGTACATGACTAAACTTGCAACATTTTAAAACATGCCTGATATACGTCGGTGACATCCGTACCATCTTCTATCGCTCATGCATGATATCTAAATATCTCCGCTTTATTCATTAGCGAGTTATAAAACTAGACAGAGTATGTTTATTCCTTCTATGGATCGAGTCAACTATGATGTACGATTGATGTGTTTATACGAGGGTAGCCGTTTATATTTCGTACTGTCTCTTCCGGCGGATAAAACCGTTGACCACGAAGTTTATTCTTCACTTGTGCGAACAAAAGGAAATCACAGGGTGCTAGATCAGTACTGTATGGCGGATGGCTCATCAACTTAATGTTTTGCCCGGTCAAATATTTAATTGTTTGAACCTACCTGTGAGAGCTCGCATTGTCATGGTGGAGAATGATCTGTCGTTTTCGGTTTCTTTTCTTTATTTGTATTTCTTCAAAAACTTTTGGCGAACAAATAGTCGTGTACCATTCGGAATTGACCGTTCTACAATTCTCTAAAGGCACGGTTGCAACGTGACCGGTTTTTTTAAAAAATTTGATGTGCTTCGAGCGCGAACAACTTTTGTTGGCTTTTGGTTCATCTTGGAATACTCACACAGTCGACTGCTGTTTACTATCGGGTTCATACCTGCAGATCCAAGATTCATCTCATGTGACGACTATATAAATGTTCTTTGAAGCACTGCCATTGTATGTTTTGTGCATTTCTTATCTTATGCACGGTGGTGTTACTAATACCTAGAGATGCCTCGATCTCACGGTATATCACATGGCGGTCTTGCATTACCAATTCAGTCACTACATTAATGTTTTCTGACACAACAACATTTGTGGGACGACCTTCACGAAATTCATCGTTCAAAGAACGCCGTCCAAGTTTGAATTCACTATATCAACGAAAGATAATACTGTAGTTTTCGATGGTGCTTCATCACCATCTAAAGAATTCAGTTCGTCGATGCATTCTTGTTGAGATAATCCATGCCGAAAGTTATGAAAAATAATTGCACGAAAATGTTCGCGAGTTAAATCTATTTTTTCACTGACATAAAATTTTCAAGTTACTGTCAACAATAGAAATTGGGACCGGATAATAAAACTGTCAAGGTAAATATATTGTCAAAAATGACAAACTTCGCGATGCAATCATCAGATCCAACACTAACAGTGTTGCCGGTTCCCGAAGTATAAACGGCTACCCTTGTAATAGAACTAGAATAATGCTCAGGTTTGAGTGGGTGAGTTTTTAGTATCTGACCGTCCTATAAATGGTTATATGTGATAATTTGAAATATTTCCAAAAATTAATTAAAATAATAATAAAAAAATTAATTAAATTTAAAAATTTTTTAAAATTTAAATGCATCTATTCTATTTGGAGAAATAAAAACATAAGAGTACTAGTAAATTTAATATTTTATTTTTCAAAGTATGTGTTCAAAATGTCCACCATTTTCCATTAAGCAATGTTCATATTTAGGAAGTAGTTCTACGTCTATTCTCCTCTTATTATGCCTGGAGTAATAACTTAGCACATTCGAAATGTTTTGTGTTTTCCACAGCAACAACCGATTTCTCAGTATAAAACTTTCAATAAAAATTTATTTTGTAACTAAAAATAAATTAGAGATATAAAATTATTCACATACATATAATATAAGGAATAAGTAATTTTGATTTTAACATAAGTAAATTTAGGCCTAATATGTTTTAAATAAATTATTGAATGACGTCAATTAACACTAATCCATCCGTTTGGTTGTTATCGGTAACATTCATAGTAGAATAAGTACATACAAGAATATGTTTTAGGCTACGGAAAGCAAGTTTTACTGTTTGGTAGGATTTCAAGACAGCCTAAGTTTTGGTAAGGTCGTCCTGGTTTATTCTATAAAATTAAGAAAAATTTGCCGACCAACTAGGTAGCTTACATGCTACCTAGAGTTGAAATGTTTTTAGTCAGTCATCAGGAAGAAAAAACATGAAATCTAGTGTTCCGCAAGGAAGTATGGTAAGACCAGTATTTATAACTGCTATTCATTGCTAATTTGATAATAATTGGACGACTAAAATCTTCGCTGATTACCGCTTCAATAATTTTATACAGGAATGCGAAAGTTTTGTTAAAGATCATACAAGCCTGCCATGACAAAATGATGCACTGCAGTCAATGACAAGAAACACAATCACTTAATAGTAAATCTCTCCTACAAATAGACGATATCGAATATCTTGACACGCGTTTATATCATTGCATGACCTGCTGCAATTATTTTTTACGAAGCGGAAACTACTAGGGTAGCTGTGACCAACCTAGAGCCAGTGAGCCATATATTAATCTCATACAGAAAAATTGTCCTAAATTTTAAATTAATGTTATGAAACTTAAATTACCCTTTTACAAGTGCGTTGGCTTGGCAAATTTTTTTTTTTTAATTTAGTACACCAGCGGGGCGGCGGTTGTTAGATTATAAATTAAGCAAATATTGATTCATTTGTATGTATAAAATGATCGTGAATCCAATGAATGGAGTGTAGCCTTAGGTAACAGCGAACTTTAATGCACAAACGATGGAAAGAATTCTGTCAAAAGTGTTTCGATTTATTGAATACAAAGTACAAAGTTGAGCTGCGATTTGTTAGTCGCAACAACAAAAGTCGTAAGTGTAGTGAGCTGAGCAATACAGTGACTGTTTCCTTTTTTCTCGGTTATATGCAACATTTCTTAATTTATAAATGGATTGTCTACTTTACAATTATTCTTTAGATGCTAAAGAGTCTATTCTTTGCCCTTTTTCCATAGAGATTCCATAGTAATTTTAAGTAAGTGGAGACATTAAAAGATATCTCTTACATTATGATTTAGATTCCGCTTTCTTTTCTAATTTATACTAGTCCAGTTTTTGCTATAATTCTATATTTGCAATTCTTTCGAGCCATTACATTCCCACTATATTTTTCTGACTCTGAAGTTGTTTTTTGATTAGCGTAGTGATCATACATGTATCCGAGGTATAAAGTAGTATTGACATCATTGCTGAGTTAAATACATCAATTTTCGTTTTGATTTTCAAAACCTCTATATACAACCTTAGGCATTGCTAATACACATTCTTTAAGGAACATGTCCGTTAGTTAAAATATCTGGCTGTATCACACACAAAGCACTAATTCCAAAAATGGATTTAGGAGTGATATTCTAGAAATTTTTGGTTCTTAGATGCCTTAATACAAATATTTAACAATACGATTTCTTTAACGTGCTCTAATTAACATTCGTCTTTAAATTACGTATCATACGTTAGTGTAATTTGATTGCAATCACCTAGCAAAATTCTATTCAATCGTGTTTAGCGAGATAATATTTTATACAAAATTATTGTTTCTGTGCTGGTTTTTTTTATAATATAACGAATTATTCTTTATACGATAGGATATAGGCTATACTTACATATTTTGGTAGACTATTCACCGGTAAGCCTTGCCGAACTGGTTTTCAGGTAGGTCTACGTCTTACCTGAATCTTTGTTTTTACATTTTTCCGAATCCTTTCTCGTATTATTCAGAAGTGAACTTTAATTTAGTACAGCCAAACAGTATATGTACCCATTGCAAGTACATATATTTTTGCGCTTTCACGTATATTTATTAATAAAGCTAATCATACCACTGCAAATTGCTTTTTATATAGTAGTGTGCAATAATACGTATAGTGCTATCGAAAAAAATTCTCTTACTCTTTCAATAGATATGTTTTCTATTTCAACCGCTTTTTAGTGCCTATGATTAGCAATCGATTTTCTTTTGAAGCTATTGCAAAATCGCTTTATCTTCAATATTCCGAACATCTTTCAGGAACAACCAAATTCATGTTGGGCAACTCAAAATTCTCATTTCCGAAAAGGTTAATTACAGTTCTTTTGATTTACTTTTTATTATTTCATACAATACAGTATTTATTCTATTAAAAGAAAAAGTAGAAATGCAAGTAAATGCATTATTTAAATTTCATGTTCAGACACTAATTATTTGTAGAGTATTTAGTATTATCTACGTTTATATATTAATTATTTAATTACTATCTGTTTATTAATTGTAAATCAGCTAAATAGGTAAACTATTTATTGTTTACGTATTTGACGTGCGCATGACTGGAAATCACTATGTCATTTGTGATAAGTTTTTAATAATTCATCAGACATACTGTAAATTTGAGATCTTAAAAACAATCAAACCGTTACGAGACAATTCAAATTTAATTGATTTAAAAATTTGAAAGATATGATGTAAAAGTAATCATGTTTTTAATCATTTCTAATTGCAGTACAACAATAGCAAGAGTAAATATTTGATGAGATTCTGTCGTTAATTAAATTGCGGCTTAACAAATAATGCAAATATTGGGACAAAACTGGAGTAATATAATTTATATCATTTGGTGCAATATTAAATTACATATTTTACGAACACACGTAGTATTTTTAGTTTTCTACACCAAGACGCTTACAAATGGATATGTATTTCGGGTCGGTAGAACAAAATATACCACTATAATCAACGTGGAAACTGTGTGTAATTAAAGATTTCGTTTCCTATTGCTGAATTTTCTGATACGTACTGTATACCTACCTATGTTCAAGCAGTCTCACGCTAGTGCAATGTCGTTGTTAACTGAAGCACAGAAATTTATTGTTATGACTTGTTTTGTGTGTTGGTGACTGTCGTTATCGTATAGGACTGTAACATGCGGATGCGTAGTAGATATGATATTGTTTTTCGTTCGGTTATTTTGATAACTGCATTCTTTAATATATTGTACCTCTATTATTATATTATATTTCATGAATAAAAATAAAAATATTTATCTGTAACAGATCTTGAAGGCTTGTGTAACATATTAAATACATCTTGAATCTTACGGTCCATTACGGTACTTGTGTTAATCCGTTATCTTTACGTATTCATTTTTATTAAATGGTATTTGAAAAAAGCGCTAATGTTTTATAGGTTATAACATTGTGTGAAATCACTTAGTAAGATATGTAGCCTAGTGACCTAACCTGTTATTAAATATTCTTAAAACTTCCTTTTTATTTTTTTTACATATATACATACATATCTGCTTCTGGGCTCCCGGGCTGGAACCGCGTCACTGGTATAACTGCCGATGTTTCGTACCCACTTGTATGGGAAATGTTGGTTCAGATACGTAGATGACACCTTCGTTATTTGGCCGCATGGTTGGGATTCCTTGAACAACTTCCTTGTTTTCCTAAATTCCCATCACGATTCCAGAAGTTTCAACATGGAGATTGAATCAGAAGGATCCCTTCCTTTCTTGGTGTATCATCGTCTGGATGGTTCACTAGGATATTCAGTTTAGCGCAAACCCCCACACACACTGACTGGTAACTTAACGGCCTTTCCCATCATCATCCCGCCCAGAAACAGGGCGTTATCAACTCCTTAGTCCAAAGAGCTTTAAACATATCTGACCAGCACTCTCTATCCAAGGAATTAAGCTATGTTACCAAAGCTCTTATAATCAACAATTTCTCCAACCTTAATATTTAACAAAGCATAGATCGACATCTTAATCCCAAAGTCCCACAACTCAATACACAGCATACATAATCTCTCCCCCTCTCTAAAGCCTATATACAAGGTGTTACTGACCGCATCAATGGGGTACTTCTCAAAACCAACATCAAAATCATCTTCAAATCCTATTCCAAATTATCTGACCCTTTTTCCGTAAAAGACCGTGTTTCTTTAGAATCACCTGGTGTGTACAGGATTCCTTGCTCGTGCGGCAGTGTAATATGGTGACACAAAGCGGTTTGTCGGCACTTGTGTTTCTGAGCATGAGCATGGTACTAGGTTACTGCGCGTAGCTGGTTCTGCACTTGCCGAGCACAGACTAGAAACCGGGCACCATATCCAATTTAATTCTACCAAGATCCTATCCCGTACTAACTATTACTATGGTCGCAAAATCCGCGAATCTATAGAGATCTCTGAGCACCCCAATAACCTTAACCGTGATGCTGGCTACCCCTACACAACGCCTGGCAATCCAGCATCTCCAAACAACCCAGCCGCAACCGTAACGCTCCATTGACCCATGACCCATATATAAACCCGTCCACCATCGACTTACACCAGTTTCAGTGCGACAGACAGTAGCTGAAGTAGAGCCCTGAAGATGTCCCATACGAGTGGGTACGAAACGTCGGCAGTTATACCAGTGACGCGGTTCCAGCCCGGAAGCCCAGAAGCAGATAGTATGGATCACGACCGCGGAAGTCTACGTATCAGATATATACATAGTCTGTCGCAGAGAAAAAATAAAAACGGAAGCTTACTATTTTGGTAAAATTCATTTATTTAATTAAAATAATCGCCTTCGGCTTCAATACAACGTTTTGCACAGTCAATTAACATGCCGAATAAATTTTTAAGTTCGTCTTTAGAAATGTATTTCAAGATCGCTCTCGACGCTTTTTTAATAGCTTTGACGTCGGCAAAACGCTGTCCTTTCATCGGCAAATATAATTTGGAGAATAGATAGAAATCACAGGGGGCCAAATCCGGTGAATATGGTGGATGATGGTTAAAATGCCATTTGTAGTTAGAAAATCAGTGATAAGCGTCGAGCGATGAGATGGTGCGTCGTCATGTAACAAACGCCAATTACCATTTTCACGATATTGGGGGCGGACACGACGAATACGCTCCAAAAGACGTTCCATAACACCAAGATAATATAGAGCATTGACTGCTTTATTAGTTGGTCCAAACTCTTGTACATACTATGCCTTTCTAATCATAAAAACAAATAATCATTGTCTTTATTTTTCCAAATGGCTTTTTTTCGATCTTCGCTTGGATGTTACTATGCAAGCTTTGACGCTTGGTCTCTGGATCATATTGAAAACACCATGTGTCATCGCCAGTTACATAGAATACCTGAAGTTTTCGTCTTTTTTTGAGTCCTTAATCAAGTCTGTACAATGGTGAATTCAGTTAGCTTGTGTGGTATAAACCTTGCACAAATCTTTCTCAGTCATAAATACTGTGTCAAAATGCGATGAATTGATTATTTGTAAATATTTCCACATGTCGCAACGAGGATTTCGGCTCATTTCTGATAAATTCGCGCACAAATTCGATGTTACTTTCCGTAACCACAGATTTTTTTGCAGTGGGATGTTCGTCGCCATTTATGTCCGTACGAGCGTTTTTAAATAGTTTATACCACTCATATACACTCACACGTGATAAACACGTATCACCATACACTTGTTTCATTAAATTAAATGTTTCAGTAAATGATTTACCGAGTTTAAAACAGAACTTGATATTTGCTCTTTGTTCAAAATTAATTTTTTTTCGACCAATGCCAAATACACACGGTTACTTTATGCGTAATTTCTCTGCTTCTAATGATGCAATGTCATAATATTTTGACATAATTGGTGAAAGATCTACCATATCGACGCATTTTTTTTAAATAGTTGGCGCCACCTAGAATTACTAGTTTTAAAAAGATCCGTTTTTTCTGCGGCAGACTGTGTATCGCTGGTCATACAAGCTCTGTATTTCATTTCGTTCATGTTAAAAGACAAGAGTTTCAATAATTTTTAAGTAAAAGTATTAACGCGAAATGTAGTTACAAAAGTAACTTGCTCCAGCAGGGCTGTATATCTGCAGTGAATAAACGTAGAGTTGTTTTACATTTTGAATACTTACATTTTGGTGAAAGGAATATGGGATTTTTTTATTGACCTATGCCAAGATTAGATTCATCGGACCATATTAATTTGGTCTAGTTATCTATATTCCAATGTCGATATTTTTTACCCATTAAGACGCTGCTTGTGGTGCAACTTGGTGAGTAAAAGTTTACGTCGTGGTTTCAAGGCACATAAATGCGCTATTATTAATCGCCTTCTAACTGTATACACAGACATTGGAAAGTTTCGTTGGACACTGAGTTCAGCAGAAATCTATAGCGGATTTGTATCTATCTCAGAGCGCGATTCGCTGTATTAGTCGATCTTCCCGAACACTTGCAACACGTTTTCTGCCGCTTTTAGGTAAATTATAATATTCGCCAGCCATTGGTAACGGTTAATTGTGTTTTGCGCTGCACAAAGCCAACACCGTGTCTTAGCAATTTTTACTTAGGATAACACTGTACATATGTAATAAAATTATCTGGCCTCGTAAAGCCGTAGATTATTGTAGCTTTCTTTGCACATTGTTTATGTACACGTATACCAATAAACTCACAAAGGAGAAATCGCACTTTAAAATAATTTTTGAAGTCGACAAACGATCTTTTCTTCTGAACGTATAATATACTACTAAATGTAAAAAGCTTATCTTTCATCTTACATACCCACCTAATGTACACTTTCCAGGAATTTCTATTTTAAATGCTGTTATTAACGGTTACACGTACATTCTTGATAACCCGTATCTCAGAACTACTACCTGCTTTGTGAAACACCTGCTTCATTGGGGTGCCCATAATATTTGCTCGCAGCTGTAATGCTTTATTTCATTTTTTTTAATTTGGGATTATTTCTGTATCTTACATCTGGAACACGCCTCGCGTTAGAAGACTCGATTGTAAACACCACTAAATTTAACAAGTACAATTCATACAGCGGGAATATTAATGCTAATATATATATACATATGAGTATTATGGACAAAATATACTTCGAAAGGCAAATTTCAGATAGTTGGGATAAATTTTTCTGGGCTTCCGGGCTGGAATCATGTTTCTGGCACTGCTGATGCAACTGTTAGCGTATAATCTGCTCCCTCTTACAATAATAATCTTCAGGGCTAGTTTTTCTCATCGTTGTTCTAGTGAAATTTGGTTCTGGTAGGGGTTATATAAGAACAGTTCCGGTGGAGTGTTTTAATGATATACGATATATATTATATAACGTCATATGCACTTCCATCTTTGCGAGAAATATTCACATATAATAATTAGCCTATCTACGTCTTGGAATTCTCTTTTGATAACTTTGCTTAAGTGATGTAATCTATGAGAGAAGCAGGTAATATAGAGCATATTTGAGTTTTCTTTAACTACGAGTATTTCACATCAACAGAATAAAATTATCTGCATGGGAATAATTAATTTTATGTGGGGTTTTGTTTGACCTTGTTGCATAATGAACCACTTTCTTTTAACATCTATGCTATTACGATCAATTCTGCAAAATACACTGTAATTATTACAATAGTCATTTTTATGATAATTAATCTAATTAGCAACGGAAGTGTTATAATACGAATTTTCTACAATTAGATTAACTCTTGACATATGAAATGAATACGAAATAAATAGATTTATAAAATACTAAATAGCAAGAAAAATAAGTATAGTAACTAGAATAAGAGAACAGAAGATAAGATAAAAACGGGAGCTAATCTAAATCAGTATAATTAAGTATGAGTAACTATAAACACAAATAAATTCCCAAAGAAATTAATAGCAACTTTAAATTAATTTAAGAAATACGAAATGCATCTAATTAATTCAATAAACTAAAGCAAAAAACAACAATGCCAAATACAACAAATGATTATGAACAAACTAGATCACGGGACCAAACGATACTGTTTTATAATATTTATATATTCCCGTAGCTTAATCGAACACCGTTAATATTCACATGTGTGTGCATATAACCTTCCATTCTTTGAAATAACAACAAAATATATAAATAACAGAAATGACAAATTCAAATTTTAAAATTACTTCAAATGTTAAAAAATTAACTGCTATAACAATTTCTAAATTTTAAAATTATTTATGTAAAAAAGGACAAATTAAAAAAAATAAAATACAGAATCTGGAGTCAGGAACTTATAGTGAAAAGTTATGATTAGTAAAACTAAGTTTCACTAATCATAACAAAAAATCAGCTTGGTTCTTATTAAACAGTTTCAAATGATCGTTTCATGTTCGTATTTTTTCAAGATTTTCATTACAATCACGGCGAAATCTTTTTGACAGGTTGGACTTGTTCAATTCTACCTATAAAACATATATGTTGATATACTCATTTGAAGATAATTCTTCAGTTATACAAAACAATACCATTAATTTTATTAATGACTACCGGGATTGTTGCAGTTTTTGATGATCCTGATTGAACATATTACACGCTTAAATTGCACAACCGTAGACAAATTTTGACTTCTGAAGGTCCATTGTTACCCAAAGTTTGTTGTATAGAAATAAGTATTGGCATACACCACGAATTGTGAATTTATACATTTCAGATATTTTATTCGCACTCGTAACTTTCATATCAAATGTCACAAATTAATCAAATTTCGCCTATTATAATAAAAAGAATTAGGTTTTGGACTGTTTTTCCAAAAGATGACACTAGTAGTCAAGTTTTATTTCCAACCAAATCATCTCTGTATATAAATCCGGAAGATATTGTTATAGTAATAACAATTTATCCTATTATCCAACAGTAATACTTATTTTAGGATAATTTTAAATTAAGAAATGTATAATATAGAAATAAATTACCTTGTACTAAATAAAAATTAAACTGCATAATAAAAAATAATAATAATAGAATAAGAAATAATAATTAATAATAAATACAAAGCCATATCACATATCACAACCAAGAACGAGAAAAGAAATAGGATAAACCATTGTAATTGAATTTTCACAAACAAAAATTTTTTCAATGATATTAAATCAACATTGAATAAATTAAGAAGTGGCAAATAGAGTTAGCGTTTCTACACATTGATATTACTAGTGACTGAAAATGATACAGAGTTCCACTAAATGGTAGGTAGAACATAGTGTTGGTCCGACAGTTTAATCTGGGAATATTTATGTTTAAAGAACTTAACACACTGGGGACGCACGTACGAGGGAGCGTTTTTATATTCGCGGAATAAGCGGGTTGTAGAGGGGTGAGTAGGCGCATTGGGGGCGTGGCCTGTGCAGCGACTCATAATTAGTATAAATACGAAGTTTCATTGTTATTAGACAGTTAGTCTTTGCGCTATCGTCAACCAAGTAACATAATCAGGAGTGAAAAGTGAAATATGGAAAAAATCGAATATCGTGCCGTTATAAAGTTCCTTACCAGGCAAGGAAAATCAGTCGCGACCATAATGAATGAGATGTCATTGGTTTACGGCGACTCTTGTCCAGGAAAAACCATGGTGTACAAGTGGCATAGTTTATTTAAACAAGGAAGGGAATCCCTTGAAGACGACCCGAGGCCGGGCAGGAGCATTGAGGTGACCACGCCAGCACTTATCCAAAAAGTTGAACAAATTGTACTCGAAGATGCTCGACTAAAGAAGAAACAACTCGCAGAAATGGTTGGAGTATCCGATACAACAATTTTTAAAATCCTACACGATCATCTCGGCATGTCTAGGGTCAGCGCAAGATGGGTGCCGAGAATGCGCACGCCGCCGCAAAAACAACAGCGCGTAGAGTGTTCGCGTGCATTTTTGGACCTCTGTAATGAAGACAAGGATGGTGTATTGAGTGGAATTGTTACTGGAGACGAAACTTGGGTGCATCATTATTAACCTGAGTCCAAACAAGACTCCATGCAGTGGCATAAAAAGGGCACAGCACCTCCCAAGAAATTTAAAGTGTCACAATCAGCTGGGAAACTCATGGCAACGGTATTTTGGGACTCGGAAGGAATATTGTTGATTGATTATAAAGATAAAGGTGTTTCTATAACCGGAGAATATTACTCTTCAATATTAGAGCGACTAAAAGAAGCCATTAAAGAGAAAAGACGGGGAAAATTGACAAAAGGTGTTCTGCTTTTGCATGACAACACGCCCGTCCACAAGAGCCGCGTTGCGTTAGCTGCCCTGCATAAGGTGGGCTTCGAAATTGTGAATCACCCACCCTACAGCCCAGACCTGGCCCCGAGTGATTATTACCTGTTTCCGAAAATGAAAAAAGAGCTGCGGGGTAAAAAATTTACTGCCGATGATGAAGTCAAGGAGGCAGTTTCAGCGTATTTTGCAAATAAAGAGAAATAATTTTTTTATGAGGGTATAAATAAATTAATTGAAAGATGTGAAAAATGTATCCGTCTTGCAGGTGAATATATTGAAAAAGAAAAATAATTTGGTTTTTTTATTTCCACCCCTTGTCCCCCATTCCGCGAATATAAAAACGCTCCCTCGTATATGCGGTTGTTAATTTAAAGAATAGCTTGTCGTTAATAAATACAAGAAATAAGAACGCCCCCCAGACGTGATACCCCGGAAATTGACTGATAACAATTAGACTCAAAACCTAGATACACTACATAATTTATGCGTCTATTCAGATACGAACGAAGAAGATTAATAATATCATCCAAAAATTCAAACCGATGGTAATTTACACAAAATCACACCATATTGTATTCGATTAAATGCTTTTGAGAAATCGGTATAAATCGTATCAATTTGGCGGCGTTCATTCTAAGTTTCTGAAATATGATGAACAAATAAATGTACACAAAATCGTAACGGTCGACCGCTCCTTAATTAATTCCAGTTGTCAATAGTATTGTGAAATATATCAATGTCGACCCTTGCGTACACCGATGCAAAATGTTCAGCAAAGGCGTTCGTTATTCAATAGGCGAAGACAAAATCACCTCTCCGAATGCCAGCCTCCTTAATATACGTGTAGAATTTAATTTATCCTTAACAAAACTCCAAAGTTTGTTTAGATTCAGTCTAGTATTTTTTCAATATCAATCATATAATTCCTAAAATCATAATTAATAGTCGTTTTAATTTTGTTAGAAACATTCTTAAATTAATTGTGTTTATACGAGTATATATTGTTAAACAATGCTTCTTATTAATCAGCTTGCGAGTATGAAATGAAAACCAGGTAGAAAACGAATCACCCGATATACAAAAAGGTATAGACTTCTTGAAATTACTCACTAATATGTTCGTAAGTTTATCACATGCTTCATCAACATCCTCAGAATCAAGTACAGAACTCCAATTCATTTGTCGATTAAATTATAGAAGTGGTTGAAGATAATTAGCACGTTTAAAATTAAAATTGTTAGTACCCGAAGTTTTAAAATGTGGGGTTTTTATAACATTATACTATATTCAAATATCAAAGCTGGATTATATGCATTCTCAACCACCAACCAGTAAATAACCTGAACGCAATTATATATAAATATATAAATTAGTTTCACGATGGGAAATTTAATGAAAATTATATTATTTTCTGCTACTCCATCGTTAATTAAATACACAGAAATTAATTAAAAATTTCTGCGCTGGAGAAGGACTCGAACCTCTATCTGCCGTTTTCTAGACGACTGCTTTACCAATTAAGCCACCAGGCAGTGTAACTTCGAGTCCTTTAACACGCCATAAATCGTATTATGGAACAAATCTAATATTTATTTGAAAACCCGCAGTTCGGTTATGATATCGTAATTAATTTCTGTGTATTTAATTAACGATGGAGTAGCAGAAAATAATATAATTTTCATTAAATTTCCCATCGTGAAACTAATTTATATATTTATATATAATTACGATATCATAACCGAACTGCGGGTTTTCAAATAAATATTAGATCTGTTCCATAATACGATTTATGGCGTGTTAAAGGACTCGAAGTTACACTGCCTGTTGGCTTAATTGGTAAAGCAGTCGTCTAGAAAACGGCAGATAGAGGTTCGAGTCCTTCTCCAGCGCAGAAATTTTTAATTAATTTCTGTGTATTTAATTAACGATGGAGTAGCAGAAAATAATATAATTTTCATTAAATTTCCCATCGTGAAACTAATTTATATATTTATATATAATTACGATATCATAACCGAACTGCGGGTTTTCAAATAAATATTAGATCTGTTCCATAATACGATTTATGGCGTGTTAAAGGACTCGAAGTTACACTGCCTGGTGGCTTAATTGGTAAAGCAGTCGTCTAGAAAACGGCAGATAGAGGTTCGAGTCCTTCTCCAGCGCAGAAATTT
Organism: Dermolepida albohirtum; assembly: GCA_031893035.1. NCBI lineage: Eukaryota > Metazoa > Arthropoda > Insecta > Coleoptera > Scarabaeidae > Dermolepida > Dermolepida albohirtum. Next base: position 261,354 of record JAVIWB010003364.1, on the reverse strand, counting down.
TTAATTAATTTCTGTGTATTTAATTAACGATGGAGTAGCAGAAAATAATATAATTTTCATTACGCTATATCTTTTGCTCATTGAAATAGCCCTCCTTTGGCTTGTAAGACTTCCTGGACCATTCATGGTACGCGTTCTGTTAGTTTGTTTAAAGTTTTACGGGAAATGTTGTCCTACTCAGTTTGGAGAAGTCGGCGGTCTTTCGTAGTTGGACAATATTGGTCTGTTGAGTTCATCCCATAGTAATTCGATGCGGTTCAATTTCTGATTCTGCAGGGGCCAGGGCATGATTTGTAAAACGTTCTCTTCTGCTTGAGGCGTTAGACAATCTTTACAGATTTGTGCTGTATGTTTGGGGTCGTTATTATGCGTAAACACGTTCTCCTCAATCAACCACAATTCGGATGTTGCAGCGTTCTCTTCCAGTATTCATCATCTACAATTTTCTTTACGCATAACCGTCGATTTTTACTAGATTTCCTGTCCCCGCACTGCTAAAACAACTCCTCTTTCGTTTGTTCCACAAAAGCTCTGCACTTGTAACTTAATACTTTCGTCAGTCTAAAGAATATTTTTCCAATTTTTTTCTACTCAATTCCTATAATTTTTGACCCATTTTAATCGTTTTTGGCGATTTACACGATGCAGAAACGGCTTTTTTATCGCAAGGTGACCGTAAAAATTGGTTTAACACTTTAAGATGTCAATCTTCCGCACGCGTTGTCATTCTTGATCGACCTGGATTTTTCCGCCATCACATACACGGAATATCTTTCCTCGCGTAATGTAAGAGATTGTTTTTATATAGTTCTTTTCCTTTCATCATCTTTTTAAATATTTCCACAAACACTGCAACCAACTATCCGTATCGACTGACATGAATTATTCCGTATTATGACACACAGATACAATTTTACGAAGTTGTAGATCCATTCCCTCTATTGTAAATAATACTTATCGGCCATCCATTAAATATCGTTTCTAATGATTTTATTACACGCTATTAAATTGATATTTCTCTCTTTTATATTTATTTTAATGTGGATTTCCATCTTAAATACTTTATTGTTATCCCAATTTTGTGTAGAAGTTTTACAGTAATACTAAGTGTATTGAATATTAAACAAATTGATTTTTGAAAATTCTAATAGTTGTCCTAACTTTTATGGTCGGTTGTGTATACGTTTGGTAATATTTCAATTAAACTCCTTTTTTACTTTATATAGGGTTATAACTATTAGATCTGTGTCCATGTGATTTATAGTATATTAACAGACTCGAAACTGTACTGCTCGGTGGCCTAATTGGTAAGACAATCGTCTAGGAAATGGCAGAGTTTGAATCCTACTCCAGTGCAGAAATCTTAATTAATTTCTGTGACTGTAATCACTGATGGCATAGCAGAAACGACTAATTTTTATTAATTTCCCTTCGTAAAGGGCTTGATTATATATATATATATATGTATATATGTATATATGTATATATGTATATATGTATATATGTATATATGTATATATGTATATATGTATATATGTATATATGTATATATGTATATATGTATATATGTATATATGTATATATGTATATATGTATATATGTATATATATATTTACATACACACATTATATATTAAGGTATTGATTATCATATTCTGTGAGAATGCTTTTATTTCCTTGATTTTCCTTGTTTTAGTTTTTGAACGTAATTCTTTTAACAAAATTTCGTATTTCTTTGTTCTTATATATAACCAATCAAACATAATTTTTATTAATCCTAGCGTATAATTATGAATATAAGGATCTAGTTACACTTTTAACGGGAATAACATTCGGCGAAGTCTTGCTGAAACAGCATTATTTTTATCCCAATGAATTCAAGACAAGTAATGAGCACAGGTATTCCCTGGGTATGCTACCATATTTAACGGCTGGACATATACTTCACGAGATTAGTGGTATAAGAATCATTACTATAGATTATACTCACGACTCATGATAATCATAATCAGCAAATATAGAATAAACATTTGTTCGTAGTTGTTGATGTTTTCTTGTATACATATACTATATTTTCCGCCACGCTAATCGAATTCCTCAATGACGACGACATATGTACATACATATATGTATAGTCAGTTTCAAAAGTGTTTGTTATTATAGGTTAACTACTTAGAACCTACAGTATTGGAAATTTTTACAAATCTTAAGTTTTTTATTGTTCCTTCTAACATAATGTTTTTTACTCGTGCATGTAAAGCATGAGGTAATCTTAAAATTGTGGCTAAACTTTATTAGAATATAACTTTGTTTAAATAAACAAACAGAAGCTGAACTGACAATAAGAATACATGGGATATTGCATATTAGCTATTCCCTATTCCCTATATTCAAATTATGTGATAGAAAACAACATTGTACACTATTTAATGAAATAGTTATATATGCCAATTTTACTTTTTCGTGTATATTTCAACACAGTTGATATCGTAATAACGGAAAATTTACTGAGCCCTATGCAAAGACGGCTACAAGCTATGACAAATGCTAATTGTTACCCCCCCCCCCCCCCCCTGTAAATATCTAATTTACCACACCGAAGTTCATATTCCGTATACGTATTTCGACAATTAAGTTGTCATCACCAGCAAATAATTAATCGCATAGTATCGCACTGTGTCTACTGATGATGACAATTTAGTTGTCGAAATACGTATACAGAATATGAACATTTATGTGGCAAGGGATTTTATTTATCTTTTTTGATTAATTCAATTGACCACAATCTCCATTAATATTAACATTTTAATTGTTTAACTCAAACATAAGCACTTAAATACTTTTTCCTACACAATTTTAGAGATGTTTGTATATTAGTTTGTCTTCTCTGTTATTCATATGAATTTATACTTTATAATACGCGTGCTTCTCCTATACTAATTATATTTCATGCATAATATATATAACAATATGGGTTATGTCACAAAAAGTAACACAAAAAATTTTTATGTCTCATACCATATTCCTTATAATATAAAGTAACAATAGTTCTAAGAAGTGTTCGTGACATAATGTATGTATTCTAGTAAATAAAATTTACTGTGTTCTTGTTTAGAAATAAGATGAAATATACAGCTAGTCAGTCTATTGTAGACCTTGGAAAGAAATTGATTTTTATTTCAAAAAACCTAGCTAGCGCAGTCAGTAGACTTTTTAGTGAACAGGTCGTTTGTGTTTATACTTTGTTTCGCATACCCAAAATACCGAAAATCATCGCGATTTTCAAGAAATTCATTGGGACACAGTGCAGTAATCTGAAGAAAGAGATTCAGGACAACATGACCGAAGATTCTAACGAGGAAATCAAGGACAAATATTGCCAGCGATTTCCAACCAGACGGAGGATATCATCGCCGAAGAGCCCTAGGTTAAGAAGACAAGAGGAACAAACCAAATGAAACGAATCCTGATTTTATTTAAGTCTATATTATTGTTTACCATTAGTATTAGTTTATGTCAGTTGACGATTCTCCTTTCGAATCAATTATTGAACAACTTTTAAATATCGCAATAGACGACGACACGATGGCACGCCCAAATATTTCTATACGAGAAACCATCCTTTAATTTGGTGGTGATCCTCTGTATATTTCTACCTTCACCAATAGTTGTGAAACTTTTTACAAACGGTGGCAAACCAAACGACTACGCGTAAAACGGTTTTCTACTTCGAGCCTTACTAAATAAATTAATTGCTAAACCGCGCAGATTGCATCGAGCCGTAATACTGAAAGTTGGGATGATTAAAAAAAATTATTAGTTGCTACATTTAGTGATAGGCGAAACGAAATTACCTTAATTATGGAATTGCAAAGATTAGAACAGTCAATAAATAAAACACCTACATCATTGTTTACATTTATGTACTCTATTACCAGCTAGAATTAACGTTACGGAACAAAATGATGCCTTAAAAGTAAATAAAACAAAATTAAACCGTCATTAAGCGTTACAAACATTTATTAGCGGATGAAAAGAACCAACACATTTAATTATGCAATGTGAGGTCCTAAAATGTTAGAAGACGTACTTAACTACGCACAAAAACAAGAAAATTGACATTATCAACAGCAAAAGATTACAATGCCATTTAGTAAACCAAATGTTCCTAAAATCCTTTAAACGCTACAACAAATTCATTTTCCTAATTTCGCAATGCATCGATCACAACTTTCACTACGTCCATTTCAATAATCTTGTTCCACACAACCTCAATCAATGCATGGCGATCGTTTTTCCAACAACAACCGCAATTTCTTCAACGATCACAAATGTATTCGCAAAAGCCACAATTCCAAAATTTTAAACCACCTTCGCAAATGACAAGAAATACATTTCACCCAAACTTTCCCAAGCTAACGACTATGGATCGGTCAAACTCACTATCGGGACTCACTAAACGAATAAATCTAAATTACCAACAAATTTACTAATCAAATTATGATCTAGAACAATTATTCTATCAAAATGAACTTGACCCACAAGACTCCTATATGAATCAAAATTCTCGACATTATTTTAATTACGAGGAATGTGAGAATTATGAAAAATATATCGTAAGTCATGAACAAGAAAATGTCACAGAGAAAACCGAAATTCAATTTAATGGCCAAGAAGAAAATTTTCTAACACTAGCCTCGGAAATAATAAAACAATATAAATTAATGTTACAACTTCTACATCGAAACTTCCTTAGATTATTTTATCTGAAATAAACTCCAAATTTATGTTAGATACCCGATCTACAAAATCATTAGTTTCAACACATTTATCTTCAACTTATTATTCTCACCTCGTGCAAGCCAACATAATTACAGCATAATAAAGTCTCTCTCGCGAATTTTTAAGGAAAACCTTAATAATAAATTTCATATATTTGATTTTAATCCGAACTACGACGGTTTAATAGGTTTAGATTTACTACAAAAAGTAGATGCAAAAATAGATTTAAAAAATAATATCTTGATAACAAGGAAAACACGAATTCCAATTTATACAAATAGTCAAATCATGAAAAACTTAAAAATTCCCGCACGATCAGAAAAGATAGTTAAATTGCCAGTAAATGTAAATTCGGAAGATAAATATTTAGCGTTTAAGAAATTAAAATCAAATTTAGAAGTAATGCATTTTATGACCGCAAATGTATTCGCAAAAACCACAATTCCAAAACTTTCAACCGGCATTGCAAATGACAAAAAATACATTTCACCCAAATCTTCCCAAGCCAACGCCTATGGATTGGTCAAATTCACCATCAGGACTCACTAAACGAGCAAATCTAATTATTTAGCTTTTTCAATCTTTGGTGACTGCTAACTAATTTGCGTATTTAAAAAAAATATTTCTTTCTTTTTTTAGCCCATTTCATTAATATTGTAGTTTACGTATTACATCTCTACATAACTTACACTGACTTGAACGTATAATCAGGGTATTTCCCCTTTTACAAACATCTATTCAAGGTTATGTACACGTATTATTCAGTGTTACTGTACTTTTACTCCTTTTTGCTTTTGCCTAATTGTGTTCACTTGTTATTCTTATTTTTTTCTTCATTGCTTAGAGTAAAAAATATAATATTATTGAATATGTAGCAAATTTGTACCGCTCAAGTATTCACACGCTTTATTTTAACTACTAAATAAGTAAATATTAGGTAACTAACGCTTAGTTAGCTCTCCTTCCGTTTTCATAATAGCGTGAAGACGTTGTTGTCAACATTGTGTCAATGCTACTATTAATATTTGTCCACTGTTAAAATATTTTACACTTAAACATTTCTTTTTTATGTATTTCGAATTTTTTAAATGTCTTTCAATTTCAGCCCACAAATTCTCTATAATGTTGGTGTTCGAACTCAGGGGTGGTATTGCTAAATATTGAGTATTAACAGTGATTGCTTAACAGTATTGCTTAACAATGCAAGAAGAATATTTCAGATAGTTTTGTTGCAAGTAGAAGTTCTCTGGAAGGCCAATTTTTTTTGTTGCACTTTCAACAGATTTTCCTTTAAAATATTCAGATATTTATCCATCATGCTATATGAAAGCTAGATTACTCACTCCACGGACTATTGTACAGCCCCAAAGCATCATCGAGCCGCCTCCATATTTTACAGATGCTTTGATATTTTTTAATTCAAGTTCTGTATTTGTCTGTCGCCACATAGTACTTTTATTGTCAGATCGATAAATAATAAACTTGCTCACTTTCGAGAATATAACAAATTCGCAAAAAAAAATTCACTCTTTTTTTAAATATTCCATGTTATTAAAAATAGTTTATTTATAGCCACTCGATTATGGAAACCCGAATTTCTTTATATTCTTTTGCAGGTTTCTGCAGTAAATTGTTTATTAAACTTATTACTCTTATTAGTAACGATTTGTGGATTTTTGGATTAGTAAAATGTATTTTCCCAACTTCGGTGTAAACGTTTTTGGCTGTGCTTCACGAGGCTTATTAACATTAGTAATTGGAATTTTGTATTTTTTAATGATCGACTGCCGACACTAGCTTTCGTTTGAATAATTTTCATTATTTATGTTAAAATATTATTTAAAAGAAATAAATTTCTGTATTTAATTATTGTGTAACGAAACGAAACATAAATTCATTATATTTTTTGAGATTTCTTTATATATTTAAATTGCTGTAAAGAAAATAGATGAGAGTAACTACATATATGTATAATAGTAAATGTATCCTGATTTTTTAATAACATATTATTAAGGAGGTTCTCTTATTAAACTCAATGTCATGTTGGCTCTGTTAAGAATGTTTTTTAATTTCAATAAATAATATAAAATATATTAACTAGAACACATACGTAAATATTATGCCACATTCTAAGAATGTGTTGGAAAGTTGACTCATCTTTGCTAAAAATGAATAACGAACACTGCTTTGCTCTTTATTCATTGTATTTTGTACGCTTTAATCACAATTAAATTTCGCAGGTTTTTATTGACTTAATATTGTTTTTATATATATTATATATTAACAGATTTTTTATTTCTGATGCATTACAAGTTATTGTAGAATAGTCGAAGACCGACAAGGATGTAATACTAAAATGGCAAAGATTTGTATTCAAATAAAATAGTAAATAGCAAATACCTATTACAGTAATACGTCTATGAGTGAATAATGTACTACTTTATGCATTGAAATTACACAGAATTCCTATGGACCAATTGTAAATTACATAAATCAGATTTTCTTCAGCACATAAGGCCGGTTTGGTTTGCTAATCGATTAAATCTAAATAAAATTCATGAAAATTCACTTACCTGGATGTGTGACGCACAATAAGACAGGGATCAAATAAATAAAACTCTGCATGTTGACTACACTTAACTTCAATATATAAAACAGATTGATAAGATTATATTTAATCCAACGAACAAGACACTTATGTACGTTGCTCTCCGGTGCATACGTTCTTCGTGTTTCATAACTTCGGCCTAGTACTTTCCTCTCCATTCGGTATTTTTCGTGTTTACTCGGGGTCTTTGTATTGAAATAGAAAATTAAAAAGTACCTGTAATTAATTACAATAATTTAAATAGATATTTGTAAATATTTAACAATTGTTACACGCAAATATTTATTATCTAATTAATGTAAAATATTGTACTTGATCCGATCCTTCCTATTTCTTTTCTTTGTTAAATAATCAAGTGCTGATTCCAATTTTTAAACATTCAAATACAATTGCTATATCAAGTATTACATATCTATAACCATAAAGTGCACGTAACGTTGTAAATTGGTAATAAAAACTTCTAAGTGGTAAGGTTAATTTTGCCTTTATATAAAATGATTATACAAAACTTAAATTTTTTGAATTGATTATTACAGAATTGAATAATAAATTTGAATTCTCAATTTGCCACAAGGAATAATATACATTGTAGATACAACTATAGATAAAATCAGGAATATTTTCCGATCACGTGATCACTATCGTATGAAATAAGATGTCGACAGGAGGTGAGGATGTCAAAATAAATACTATGTATATATTGCTGTGAGATGCGATAATGTAATATATACTTAACCTGTAAATAACAAATGTAAAAGCTGCTTACGTAGGTTACCTAAGTGTAAATTTACAAGGATGATGAAATAAATATAATAAATTAGCTGTTAGAACAATAACAAATAGCAGCGGTAAAATACAAGGAATATAACAATATCGGAACCGTAGAAAAGACGAACTTCACAAGTCAAAAGTCAAAACACTATTTTATCTGTATCATACGTGACACAGGTGTGCATAATTTACATGCTCTGTATACGTCTGGTTCCACTTTTTCATAAACTCGTTTTCTTGACAAGACGTAGCGCGTAACTTTATAGAAGAACGTTTGCGCCCTTTCTTTCTTCAACACGTGACTTCTGATGAATTAGACAAATGCCGGTATATGTTTGTATTTTGCAGTGTTATTGATGCACCGGCAAACTTTGGTGGATTCAATAATATACTCAATAAATCAACACCCCAATACACCGTTAAGTTAGCAGTATATGATAGTATTGGATGATTATAGTACTAACATCAAAAGTTAATTTCGAAAAAGGACTAAGTTTAATAAAATAGATTCAAACTAATAATGGTTATATTCTCCAAATAATAGATAATATTCTAACTAAAAAATGTATGACAAAACTATTTTAATAGTTTACCCAAAATCAAAAAGAATTTTCGCAATAAATATAAAATAATGACTTATATTGACCCAATATTAAACTGGGAAAATTTCTTAATAAAATATACAAGTAGCATTCAGAACTAATAATTCTCTTGCAAATCACATAAAAAATAATAGAGACCAAACCCATAATAGCAGTAAGTCAGGAATCTATAAGTTAATATGTGGTACATGCCCAGGGGTTTATGTAGGCCAACAGGCAAAACTTTCGACGAACGTATATCAGACCACAGCAACTCATACATAAACAGAAAACAGATTCCTCTCTCGCTAATAATTTAATGGATAATAATCATAGGATATAAGTTAAGATTATTAGAATGTTTATAAGTTAATAAACTTAAAAAATCGAATAATTTAATAAACAAACAAATCGACCTAAACGATTCTCCGTTAACTAATATGTTTAGAGAATAGAAGTTTAATACGAGGGTAGCCGTTTATATTTCGACTGGCAACACTGTTAGTGTTGCCTCCAATCTGGTGATTGCATCATGAAGTTTGTCACTTTTGACAATATATTTACCTTGACAGTTTTATTATTCGGTTGCTATTTCTATTGTTGACAGTAACTTAAAAATTTTATGTCAGTGAAAAAATAGATTTAACTCGCGAACATTTTCGTGCAATTATTTTTCATAACTTTCGGCGTGGATTATCTCAACAAGAATGTATCGACGAGTGGAATTTTTTACATGGTGATGAAGCACCATCGAAAACTACGGTATTATCGTTGGTATAGTGAATTCAAATTTGGACGGCGTTCATTGGACGATGAATTTCGTGAAGGTCGCCCCACAAATGTTGTTTTGTCGGAAAACGTTAATCCAGTGTCTGAATTGATAATGCAAGACCGTCATGTGACATACCGTGAGATCGAGGCATCTCTAGGTATTAGTAACACCAGCGTGCATAAGATCCTGCATGAACATTTAGCCGTTAAGAAGCTATGTTCACGTTGGGTACCACATAATTTGACAACCGCTCAAAAGAGGACACGCGCCGATTGGTGCCAAGAAATGCACAAAAAATTCAATGGCGGTGCTTCAAAGAACATTTATAAAATTGTCACAGGTGATGAATCTTGCATCTATACGTATGAGCCCAATAGTAAACAGCAGTCGAGTGTGTGGGTATTTCAAGATGGTCGTCTGTGTTTTCGGAAAAGCCGATTACGGTGCAATCGTTGTAGAACGGTCAATTTAGAATAGTACACAACTATTTGTTTGTCAAAAGTTTTTGAAGAAATAAGGAAAACAGACCGAAAACGGCAGATCATTCTACACCATGACAATGCGAGCTCTCACAGGTCGGCGCAAACAATTGAATATTGACCGGGCAAAACATTGAATTGATGAGCCATCCGCCGTACAGCCCTGATCTAGCACCCTGTGATTTCTTTTTGTTCCCACTCGTGAAGAATAAACTTCGTGGTCAACGGTTTTCTACGCCGGAAGACGCAGTTGGGGCATTCAAAACTCATATTTTGGAGATACCGGCTCCACAGTGGCAGTAATGCTTTTCGGATTGGTTTAAACGAATGCAAAAGTGCATTGATTTTCAAGGAGAATATTTTGAAAAGCAATAAAACTATTTTCGATAATAAAAAAATTTTTTTTGTTTGCTTCAGTAGAATATGCTTTTCCCAATATCTTTAACTTCTTATTTTAGTTTAATTACGCATTGTAACAAAATATTCCCTTAGAGTTTCTATACTGCGTATTAGAATTTAATTTAATTTAAACAGCTGAAGAAACGACTGTCTGGTGAAACAACTGTGATGTACACTCGACAAAAAAAGTGTCGTATCGTCGCTTACACAACTTCGATAGAGTTTGTTCATGTTCATGAATCATTCTTGTTTAGAGTAGCCTATGATTTCAATATAAAAGTGGTGATGATATTTCTTGAGTAAAATGTTACCAGTTGTCATAGTAATTCGTGAAAATTTGCATTTTCAAGTACAAATAGAATATTTAATATCATGTTTGAATTACAACACAAAGTATTTACTGTTGCAAGTTATTTTCGAATTGGGAGTTTACAAAATAAACATTAGAGTAGATTTATGCAATTAGTCATTGTATGCAGGTCTTTTTGCAACAATTTGTTAATTTTATAATTTCCTTGTATTAACAAATTTCGTGCATCGGAGATAGTCGAAAATCTTGGGGAGGAGCATCTAAAAAATGAATTCTAGATTGTATTGACGATGATCGACAAAGAAAAACTTATGTAACAAATCCATTATGAATTTCATAAGAAGTTCAGTTACTAGTTGGAATATACCCTGCCATTCTTAAAAATCTAAAAATATATTCATATAACATTTGGAAAATCTACAAACTTAGTCTAATTATAATAGAAGAATATTGCCGGTGGTTTTTGGGTAATTTTAGCAATAATAACGAGCTCGATACAAGTTTCTTTTTTGATAAGGTCTGGTTACCTACTTAGGACTATTTAAAAACAAAATATGAAAAAGATGGGCGGCAAAAATTTCATGAGGAGGGATTTTGACATACACAAAAAATTGGTTTCTGTCTATTAGTGACGAGGAGGCGAAAAATAAGACTGGTATTTTTTAACAAAACAACAAGTGCAAAAATATACCGAAATGAATTATTAGAATGCTCTATTAATCAGCCATGCAATGGTTCTTTGATAATCGAGTGGTGAATTTCCCTGCAAGATTTCCATATCTGACAATTGTAGATAACTTCATTATTCCAGATATGAAGAAGAAGATTTTTAGAACGACACCTTACATTATCAAATTTGGTATTAGTATTAGAGAAGTTTCTATTAACATGACTCTGTTGCATTAAACATTTTTCCAAACTTAAATTTAATATTTTATAGAAAATTCTTTATTTTTTTGACACCTGCTTTGATACTTTATACCAGATCGCAGGCGAAATGGAGTTTTAAACTATTCTAATGACTATTTAGAACACATATTCTATTTAATATTTGACTGTGTTCCATAAGTCCATTTACCTTGAAATTCCAGACTAAAGACACTTTCTTTTGCGTAATTACTTTTATATGTATATATGTATTTATATAATATTATAACATGATATTTCTTAAGATATTTAAGTATGTCAAAAGCCATTGTTTGGCCTCACGCTATACCGTTAGAATCAATCCGCGTCGTAATCGGTCCTTCAAAATATTTAACAGTTTTCTTCTAATGCTGTGGAGAATATTCTTTGTTGACTGAACGTCGCACGCAATATTTACCGCTTGTTCTTGTTTCTCAATTTTTATTATATGTTGAAGATCATTTCAGATTAAATCTTTTTCTGTGACCTTTCCTATTGCTATTTCCACTATGTAGAATTTCTTAGCATTTCTATCAAAAAAATTTTGTTCTTTTAATCGATTTTTTGCAAGCTTTATTGCAATATTAATTACTAATAAGCTTTTTGTAGAAGTTTTAGGTTTAGACGGGTGTAATAAAATGTTTTTTAAAATAAACAACAGATAGTTTTGTGAGCAGTCAATAACTTCGTATCTATATTTTTGTTCCTAAATCGTAGTATTAACTTTCTCAAATGCTATAGTTTATTTTTAAGACGATAGTTAGGTCTTTTCTACCCTCCTGTCTTTTCTTCATTATTCATAATTCCATGTAGTTAGAATTACTTGCATTTAAATTTAGATTTTCATTTTCCGGCATTGTCACAAATTTCTGGTATATTTATATTAATTCATGTTTTGTCCTGACCAGTATATACCTATATTAGTACTTGGCTTACTCTTGTTCTCGAGGTCCCTGTTTATGCCACTCATTATCTATTCCAGTAATATGTTAAATAACGTAAGTTGATTGAGGATATCTGTGTTTTATATCATGTCCGTTTGGAAATTTTATTGTTGCATTCCATTATAGTTTGTATATAGATTCTAGTCATCTTTATTAGATTTACTAATTTGTTTAGGATTTTAAGGATTTCCACTGCCATATATATTGTAGTTTTTTCGATATATAGGTTTGTTTGAAATCTATAACCACTACATGTATTGGGTCTTCAACTTATATAGATCTATTACAAATCTCCATGTTCTGAGACCACATTCAAAGTATTTTAGATGGATAGTTGCATACAACGTGTCTAGTAGACAAATTTCTCTGAAATTTTGGCTTTCATCTTTTTCCTTTTCCTATACTGGCACTAACATTACCGTGTCCAGGTTTCTACTATTATTTCTGTTTCAGTTGATGTAAGTTATTACTAAATTTCATTCATATTTTCTTAATTCCACTTTTATAACATTTTCACCATGGATTTTGAGAGACAAAAGCCCTGAAGAAGCTCTGGATTGAAAAGGCTTTTGTCTTTCTTGATGTATTGCTGTTTCTGTTTTTCTATTATTTCTTTTTATTTATTGATACACACTTTCTGCTTTTTTTAAACTCCTTTATTCTATTTTCTAGGTATACTCTGTTCTTAATTTTGCCTACTTTATTTTTTCCTGCTTCTTATAGTTTTTTCCATAAATATGTAAACGTACTCATGTTTATGGCAATATACAATTCAGTTAATTTAATTTATTAATAATTTATAAATTTCATGTTTAACTAGTAGATATTATATTTTTACGAATACAGAACCAAAAGTGCTATTCATTTAACTTACACTAAATGGTTTAGAATACAATGCCTTAAATATATTAACTAATACTTGTCATTCTGAATGTTTTAGCATATTATAAGGAATACATTAATAATAATCTCGAAGGTTAATATAAGATAGTTTTCTTTAACGGTAGATACAATCAAATAAACAGTAGTATTTAAGTATTCGTCTATTAAAGAACCGTTGTTGTAACGTGATATATTTATAACAACTTTAATAGGTACCCTTTTTCTAAGACATAAATATTTTTGGGTTTATTATATGGTATAATAATGGCATAGTTTTAAAAAATTATTTCTTTTGTGAAGAAAACCTGATAAAAAATAAGAGGAAGACAAGATTTTGTTGTTGGTACAATAATAAGAATATAATTTTTATTTGTTTAACAGGCTCAACCCTAGTTATAGGGAAATATAAAATACATGTAAAGTATAGGTTTAAAGAAAGGTACAATTTGATTCATATAAATCAAAGTCCAGGCTTACAGAATAACATCAATTATAATTATATTTGGATATATTTATGCAATTCTAAAAAATGTGTTGCGCATACCTAGATTACGCATTATGGACATGGATGACTAATGTTAGTATTCGTTGGCAAATAAAAAGATTTACTTGTTTGCGAATACAATCTAGGAACATGTAGCGAAAATTGAGAATCAACTGAATCATAGTTAACAATTATTAATATATTATATAATTATACTAACAATTCATTCTGTGTAATTCCGATTTCAGGATGTATACTATCGTTCTCATAAGAAAGAAATTTCAAAAATTTCCATAGATATGATGGAGTTAAAATGCGTAATATGCATAAATTGGGAATCATATATATTTATATTAATTTGTTTGCCTGTTGAATTTCTTCCAAAAATACGACAAAATCGATACATACGCACAAATATTCAAGAAGAACAAAAAGTAAATATAAAATTTCCTAAATCATAACTCCTTACATGTAAGAACCTGGCTAAAGGAAAAAATAAATATATATATATATATATATATATATATATATATAAGTACAGAAATAAGCAAAAAAAATGAAAACTTAGCAATTCCCCCTATTTTGTTCTCAATTGCTAGTCTGAGTAATGCTCCCATGGAGTCATTTTGAATGTCTCCTGCACAAAATATTTTATTAAAATTACTGCACATTACATACAGACTTTAATATTACACTAGCTCTACTAGGTGGACAGGTAAATGTAGTGTGATAACGAACCGACAATCGAGGAATGTGAAAATTCAATTCTTGAAGGAGGGAAGGACAATTGACGTCATTATGTAAAAGTTTATATAAAAATATTAAACCAGTAGAAATGCGTCTGTCTTCTAGCAAGGTCACATCAAATCGTTGCAGCAGTTCCAACTGGTCAATACCCTGTGCTGGATAAAAGTCATCAACTCGAAAGGAGAGATATTTTAAAAACTGTCGTTGCACAGCTTCCAAAATGTTCTTATGGACATGATAGTAGGGATACCATACCAAAATCGCATATTCAAGTTTGGATCTAACGAGCGAAAAATGCAGAAACTTCATTGCTTGTATAGAAGTAAACGCTCTACAATTGCGTATAACAAAACCCAATGACTTCTTCGCAGATAAGGCGACGTTTTCGATGTGGTTGACAAACGTGAGTTTCTCATCAAATAAAACGCCAAGATCTTTGACTAGATTAGTCCTTGTTAGTGAAGTAGCATGCAATGAATAGTAGTGCCTAATTGGGTTGAGCTTCCTTGTGTATGCCACAATCCTACATTTAGATAAATTCAACTGTAAACAGTCATTCATATTTTGGATTGAGATAAAAATTTATAAGTCATCAGCAAAAAGCGTGAAAATGATAAGATTTATGCCCATTACAGCACACAAATTGTCTCCTGTCATGCAAATAGGGCTCAAAAAACTTCGACAGTGCCTCACTGAGCCCAAATGATTTTAATTTATTTAGTAACATCAAATGATATATGCGATCAAAAGCTTTAGAGATGTCAGTATATATGACATCAACCTGTCCGTGTTGATCCAAAACGGGTGAACTGTATCTTTCGATACAGAATTTTTCTGGAAGGGATCGTTCGTTAATAATACAGATCTGCCTGACGATGAATGATTCCTTTTAACATTCTTTTATTCGGCAAATCGCCGTGGTGCAAGCGTCTGTCTATATACACTCTGGATACACACTGGTTGCAAACATGCGAGATAGACGCGTTCTCGCTTTGTCGTTCAATACATTTTTGCGTTGGAGAGAGAGGTAGGCAATAATTATTCATTCAAATAATTGACCATTTCGATCTAAACACAATTGTGTTCTAGTGTCGAGTTAATTGTATTGCATAATTTTGCTGTATGAATGCTGTAAGAATATATTCCCGAAGATTTTTAACATCATCAAGTGTTCGCACGTAAACACAATTTTTTACGCAGCTCCAAACAAAATAATGTTTCGTTAAAAAATATGGGTCTAAAATGCCGCCATACGTTAAAACCAAATCTCACTTTCCTTAACAATGTGTTGATTTTCAGTTTTCCAAAAGTGAATATTATGTCTATTAAAGAAGCCAGAATTTGCTTTTGTTAGACCATAAACTTGTAGGAAGAAAATTATTATTATTTTCAAATTGGTTAATATACCATTGGCAAAATTGTAATCCTCTCTTCTGGTCTCCATCTTGAAGTCCCTGTAGGATGGTATACTTATTCAGGTGGAATTTGTGACGTTTTCAAATTCTTCGTACTGTAATTGTAAACATGTCAGTACATGTTCAATTTCTTTAACAGTTATTAAAAGAAGAGGTCACAGTTGTTGAGCAGTATTATGAATTTCACATCAAGTAAATGAAAAAGCAACTCAGGTTATTTTGTGATCAGAAATGTGATGAGGATTTTGATGACAAAGGCTTCAAAAATAAACATTTTCGATAAGTAGAAGTATGTGTTTTATTACAATTTGATTGGGACTCTACTACAAAAAAAGTTATATCATTTATTAGACGATCATCATCCCACATACTATGCGAAACTTTTTATTGTTACTTGCTAACCAATTTAATAATTTATTTATAAAATTCATTATAAGGTCTGATTTGAAATGAAGCTATGATAAGTTATCCAAAATTTATTGAAGAAAAATTTACAAATTTAACACATTACAATGTATTTTACATATTATAACATTGACGCTAATTATAAACACACATGTAACACTAATATTTAACATACATAACACATAAAGTAATTATAGACATTATTATAGAAACAGCACCTACTTCTAAACGGTAGCTGGCATTGCACAAGTTTTCTGAACAGACTCTGCATTTTGTTACGTTATAGTAAAAAGTATAGCCATTTGTAGCTAACGAAGAACAAAACGTATCTGCATTTTCAGCGATCATACAGCCTCGATGTATTTCGGTTATGTTACGTAAAAAATCTAAAATAAACAGATAAATGTAAACATACATATCATGTAATAAAAAATAATATTTATTGTAAATGAACAACAAAACAGAATATATTGAACGAAAACAAAATAGTATATAAGTATATATAGTATAAAAGAAAATGAAAGTAATTTCTTTAATTATTAATAAATTAACTTAAACTTACGGTTATATGTCACATCATACGGAAGCCTAAATAGTTTATTTCGCATGACCGAGATATTAGATTAGTTTTCTTGATTTTATTAGGTAACATGATAATTTTATACCAGTATAAAAAGCGCTTCTTTTATATATTTGTTGATAGCCTATATTGAGATAAGTGAAACATTCAGCCATGTCTTGTGTTATATACTAGTTATAATTAAAAGTATTTATTAAAGACAGTAATGACTTTTTGCATTCCTCTATGTATAATGCAGTAAGTGCTAACATGTTTTCTGTTTAAATTTTTTTTACAGGATTATGTGAATATATAATCCACTAGCTTAATTTTTAGTTATCATTATGGATGTAGTATAATGTTTTATTTGCTTATGTTTTGGCCGTTCCATTGTGCAAAATTTTTAATCAGGCCATCCGTGCGTCCGTGTTTCCGGATGTCTGGAAGGTCGCTAGGATATCACCTGTATTCAAGAGGGGGGACAAGTCTGATGTCCGGAATTATAGACCTGTCGCAGTGATCTCCACTTTTGCTAAAATATTTGAAATGCTGCTTCATAGGCGTGTGTCTGTTGGCACCAGACCACATCTGTCCAACGCACAGCATGGCTTTACGACTTAACGGTCTACTACAACTAACTTGGCCATTATATCCCAGGAGATCGCTCAATCTCTCGATGCTGGTAGTCAATTGGACGTCATTTATACGGACTTTTCCCGTGCATTTGACTTAATTGATCATCGACTTCTGCTGTGTAGACTGAGTTCCTTTGGTATCGGTGGATCGCTGTTGAAGCTGTTCCAATCGTATTTGAACAATAGAATGAATTATGTTTATTACAATGGGTTTAAGTCTCGGTTTTTTCATTCTGCCTCCGGTGTTCCACAGGGGTCTAACCTTGGACCACTTTTGTTTAATATTTTTGTGGATGACTTGATTAGGTCTATCGACTGCCCGGTCTTGGCTTACGCCGATGATATTAAAATCTTTCATCGAATTGACTCGCTGTCCGACGTTGATTTGTTGCAGGCCAATGTCAGCAAAATCTATAACTGGTCCTTGAGTAACCGCTTAAGTTTAAACATTGAGAAGTGTTTCCTAGTGTCTTACTCTAGAAGGATTTATAGAATAGAATCTTGTTACTCAATTGGCGGCGTTACGATTTCTCGTAAGTCCTCGATCAGAGATCTTGGGGTAATATTTGACGAGAAATTTACTTTCTCCGATCATGTTCTTGGTGTGACGGCTGCGGCTTCCAGATCTCTCGTTTTTATAATTCGCACATGCCGATACTTTCATAATATGGACACTTTGAAGACCCTTTTCTTTGCTCATGTCGTTTCCAAACTGGAATATGCATCTATAGTCTGGTACCCCATCTACAAATCTCAAACTAGCCTCCTGGAACAGATACAACGCAAATTTCTGAAATGATGATAAATGTGATGGCCGATATCCTGTCCGTGGAGTGAATTACAACGAGTTGTTGGAGCTACATGACATCGTATCGCTGTCTGATAGGAGAAAAACTCTTAGCGCTTTATTTATGCAGAGTGTCGTTACTGGGAGGGTTGATACGCCGGATTTACTGTCGCGTGTTTATTTCATTATTCCACGCCTGGGATCTAGGGCGAATCAACTGATTTATGTCCCTACGGCAAGGACCAATATTTTGCTGAAGGCCCCTTTGGTTCATTCGGCGGTGAATTTCAACAATCTGCAGTACGATTTGCTATGACCACTATTTGTATGAATATATTTTGTTTTAAGATACATATTTCATTTTCACAATGTAACTATTGTTTAATTTTTTTTTGTATTTCTTTGTTTGTTACCCGTTTTGGA
The DNA here is from genome assembly GCA_031893035.1 of Dermolepida albohirtum. Lineage (NCBI taxonomy): Eukaryota > Metazoa > Arthropoda > Insecta > Coleoptera > Scarabaeidae > Dermolepida > Dermolepida albohirtum. The sequence continues at coordinate 242,466 of JAVIWB010003364.1, read as the reverse complement.
GTAATAATCTCTGTTGGGTAACTTAATAAATATTATTATTATTATTATTATTATTTATTATGATTTTTAATATATCGTAATGTATTCCTTTATTCTTTTGTTTATTCGCTAGAATTGATCAGTCAGCCGATCGTTTGCAAAATACTTATATTATATTATTTCAATAACTTCGGGCTTGCGATCAGTAATAATTTTGTTTTACAACTTTCTTATTTTTCGTTTGAATTACAAACTATTCTGAATTTATTTTTAAAATCAGTTTTGGCATTATTATTAATTATTCCCTTAGAGTATTCTAAGGCTATGAAAAGTTTCATAGTTTAGTTAATTTTCCATTATTTAACTGTTTTGTATTGTTTCCTAATTATTTTAAGTAATTTTAGTTAGTTGTCTTCTAATGATGAATTTGTTATTATTTTCTTCCCTTCTTTTTTCGTTCTTTGAAATAGGATGTAACTTAAGGAAAGACGTTAGAACGTTCCTTCTTCTTGTCACGGAACTCAGAAAGTTAACATTGTGGAAAATCGATTCGTTCTGGATGAAGTGTATTAGCATTTTTTTTATAAAGAAATTAATTTTCTTACAACATTGGTTGGATCAGTAAATGTTAATTTAAAATTTATCGAATTATAATAATAATAATAATAATTTATTGATGTTACATATACATACACACGTCATTGCATTATCATATAAAAATAAAAACACAAAAAAGAAAACCTTTGTGGCCCACAATTAATGCGCCACCAAACACGTTAAAACCCGCAAGGTCTATACAAAACAAAACACCAGAGTAACGATTAAAACATAAAAACTCAAAAATGGTAACGTCAAAATTTATACTTCAAAAAGTCATTTACTGAATAGGAAACGTTCACCATCAGCACCTTTTTTATCAATCTCTTGAGACTAATCCATGGTAGGCTTCTAAACCTATAAGGCAAAGCATTGTATATCTTCACGGCCATGTAATTTGAACTTAGCTGGCTTTTCCCAATGCGATGATACGGTATGACCAAACTACTCTGGTTTCGTGATTCGCGATTTTCGCGATTCATATTCGTGAAAATCACCATTTTTGAAGAACTTTTCTGGCGACTTATGAACAAACTCCAGGCAAGCAAGTATATACAAGGATGGGAGGGTCAGTATTTTGTGTCTTCTGAATAGGTTTACACAACTTGTGGTATTAGATACACCACTAAGGGCTCTGATTGCACTCTTTTGCATCCTGAAAACCGCCTCAGCCGCGCCAGACGCGCCCCACATCAATAGGCCATACAAGACCCTGCCCTGAAAATTTGCTTAGTACACAGTTCTAGCCGCCTCGGGTGTAGCCACTAGTTTCACTCTTCGTATAGAGTATATTGCTGATGCCAGATTGCGACACAAGTTATCAATGTGGCACTCCCAACTCAGGTTGGTCGCAATCAGCAGGCCCAGAAACTTAATATTCGCTTTGGGCTCCCCCGCCACTCCCCTTGCTGTTATTGCCAGCTGTTGGGTTTTGTCTTGATTTAATTTCATAAGGTTGCTACTAAACCACTCGCTTGCTTCCCCCAATGCAGCCTCCATATAAGCCTCTGCAACTTCCCTGTACTGGGCACGCAGTATTATGAACGTATCATTTGCAAACTGTCACGTATTATGATTACATGGACGCGATCATCCACATTGGTTTAAATTAAATCATCATCTAGGACAGTCAAAGGAATTTTGTGTGACTTTCTATATTGTATAGAGAATCCTGGTATCTCGTTCCTTTTTTATGTACGATCCTGGTAAAGATCGTGAAAGCCAGGAAACGAATCTTGCAATCTTTTCCAAAAGTTTGTGTACCACTTCCTAGAGCCTGTAGATATAAGTTAAAACTTACCCGTTTCTTTAGAAAAATAAGTTAAACATGTGATACAGCCACCAAGAAGGGTAGTTAATTTGATTATCGTTGTGAAAATTACCTTGAGTATTGATTTATCATATCGTTTTATATCGTAATTTGATGATTATTGATCAATTTATTATATAGTTTTTTTTGTCTTAATTTGCATATCCTTGATCAATTTATTATATAATTTTTATATCTTAATGTGAATATCATCGACAATTTATCAGATAGTTTTGTATATATTAATTTGAATGCTGTTAATTTAATGGACTTAATTTAATGTTCGCTAAATATTTATATTTATTTATTAAAACTATATTATATATGTGTATATAACTATATTTTCGTAGACCAATAAATCAATGGATCGTTGTCTTTATTTTGGCATTTTGTCTATTGTATTCCTTTTCTTTAATTTCTTTCCTCTTTTATCATCTCAACCATTGGATGATGATTGTATAACCTCTACGTATTTGTTGTGATTCATTACTTCAGTATAGCAAGTGGCGTCTGGGGAAGGTAATACTGTGGCGCCTTTTAGATCATTCTGTTCCTAACTCTCCGAGATATTAGCTAGCTTAGCACTCAGAAGTCGTAGGATCTGTATAAGGTAAGAAATGCGGGCTTATGATATATGTAACTATCAATAATAGTTTGTAGATGCATGACAAATAATTTCAAATATTACCGGTTAATATACGGTAATTTTTAAAATGTACATGCAAATTTGTAGGATTTTGAACACTACCGTTCATATTTTAAGAATCGTTACATAGAAAAAATATAGCGGTTTCAAAACAATTATAACCCAAATAGGAATAGTGTAATAAATTGTAATTAAAAATTGCAAAATTATATCAGATTTAAGAAGAATTATACTAGTTAGTTAGTATAATTATAACAGTAACTCTCTAGGTATCCGTGTTTTCTTGCAGTACAGCTAAGTTTGTGAATTCGATACGTGATCATGAAAAACTGTAAGATATAACTATATATAAAGGCCCGACAATTCTAAATTATAAATTCTATGAAAGTTACCATTTTATTAGGTTTTTATCTATTAAATTGGTGTAATGTTTTTCCTATATGTGTAAATATCTGTAATTTAAATACTGATTACATTATGAAGCGAATACTAATTAAATTATAGTATAATTAAACGTGAGTTGAATGTAATAAGTAAATGAAACAAAAGGATCGCACTACCTTTAGAAACGAATGTTTTATCTATTTTACATTGATGATAATGTCATTATGACGCGCAAAACTGTCGAAAAGCGCTTCATTTCGGTGTGCTTTTTTAATGTTGGCTTTATTGAAGAGAAGAGTAGATATCCTGTTAGTTATCCTTTAATATATTTTGAATAGAAGAGGAGATATCTTGTTAGCTATCATTTAATATATTTAACCATATTAATAATTTTGCCAGTTATTTGATGTAACTGAAGTTGTATGCAACTCTATGTATTCGTATGTATATGATTCATTTTTTACTTTTAGAGAAAATGTAACATTAATGTAAACTAATAATAATTTGGGGATAGCAGTATTTTAATTACAAACTGTTAAGTGTAAATGTGGCAAACTACTTCATATAAAATTATAACAGAAAATTACAAAAAAAATACGTGTCATAACTTACTTCTTGAACTTTATTATTATATTACAACTTTTAAAATGATTATTCTAAGCTTGAACACGTGGGGAAAAATAGTGTCTTTTAATACTCGTGTTTTAATATACCAATCGTAGCGGTTACTTAAATTGACAAAATATATATTATATAATACTAATTGCTATACTACTTTCAATTAAATACTTATTTGGAGTGGCCTGTGATTTCAATATAAAGTTTATAATATTTTCACAGTTGTCATCTGTTGTGTGTACCATAAATTTTATGTGGATACTTTAGATTTTTTAAAAATAGTATGGTAAGTTCTTATTTGTAATTGATTTATTTATGACAGTTTCGCACTTAATTTATGATCCAAAACCACTGACAAGGCTCAGTTCTTCTATTATATTAACTAGACTAAGCTCGTCATTTGGTCGGATAGTTTGAATTATATATGGATATAGTTTTAGAGCATTTCTTAGGATAGCAGGTAGGGCATATACCAATTGACGATTGCACTTTAGTCAGTTTCGCAATGAATTTATTAGGTAAGTTTTCTATTGTGTGTGTATTTTTTGAGGCGTTCCGCTCCTAGATTTTCGATCTACTATCAGTTATACGAAATTTATTAACATAAGCTTGAAATAAGATGCAATTGCTAGATTAGCGAATTGTTCACAAAATATTGCATATAATGATTAATTGCATAGACTTACTGTTTATTTTCTAAACTCATAGTTCGAAATAACAATAAAACTTCCTGTTTTAATATAATAATAAGTATTCTATTTGAAAATACAAGTTTGAATGAATTAAATATAAATATTGTATAACTTTATATTGAAGACGTAGGCTACTCTAAATAAAAGTTATATCGAAGGTACCTTAGATTCAAATAATCATGCTAAATTGCTTATTATAGAAGTTGTTTATATTTAATGTTAACAACTAAATACAATGACAGTAAATTTTAAGCAATATACAAAGTACAAAAATTTAACATAAGTATTTTAAAAAATTTATACTTAGTTTGTAAATTATACTACATAATTCTTAAAAATGATATCATTATACGTATGTAATATTTTTATCTTTTTTTATATCGTGCATGAATGTTCTATTATTAATTTCTGTAAAGATTGTTTTATATATCCATAAAATTGTGGCAGAGATGAAAAAAAAATATGGTCATAGTCGAATTTATAAATGAATCTAATTTTTTTTAAGATTCTTAGGCTTTTAGTAGCCTTAGGATATCAGCATTTAATTGCTTGGTTTTGTATTATTTCGCAATAATCTTAATAATAAGACTTACTTATATATGTAACATATTTTCTAAATGTCTTTTAAATTATTATTTAAAATTAATGGAGCAAATACAGAAATACATCAAGAATTCATAGACTGAGAAAGTATTCAACAAAACAAATAGAATATTTTGTATGTAAAACAAAAGTATGAAAAAGAAAATTAACAACAGTAATAATGGATTTACATAAAAACAGCATAATATATGTATGTAAGTGGACAGTATGAAAATAAGAAATTGCTATTGCTCATGGGAAAAAGAAAAAAATTAAAATATTAAAGGCCAAAAATAAGTCCGGGGCTCATAGCAGGAGATATGTATGTACAGTTGTGAGCAAATAAATGCAACCGGAGCGGAGCTCATCATAGACGTTGTCGTGGCCAGCTTTGTCTCTGACCCACTTACGAACTTTGCCTTCACACATGGCAGTAGCTCCGTAAACTTCACAAATCTGCCGGTGAATGTCTGCAGCAGACATGTTTCTTGCCGACAAAAACATATCACTGACCGTACCTCGACAGGGCGGGCGATTCGATATTCTTTAACATTTTAAAGATATAGAACAGATCTTACGGGTTACCTACACAGCTACGACTGAGCACAGTTGTTCCCAAGAAATGCAGAGACACGACTCAAGCACTCGTTGCGGCACGCGCACCACCTATTCCTGTATACAACAAAATGGCCCTTACTTAAAAAACACGCCTCGTAATAACAGTTTCATATAGGTTCTATATAACTGACAAAAAAGCTATAATTCAACGCAATTTAATTTTTGTTAACAAAACATATAACGATATAATTTGTAGAACATCCATAATTTGCTATGACACTTTCACGTCTTCCTGGTAAAAATCCATCTGTCGGTTACATTTGTTGGTTTAATTTTAGATATAGCAATTTTCAAGTCTGTTCAGAACATCAATATTTTCTCCTGTGAGGTCTTTTATGTACATATTTTGAGTCATTGTCGTGCATTAGAACAGATTTTTAAGGACATTCGGTATTTAGAATATGGATACATAATATTGGGTCTGGGAAAAAGTTCGTGGCGTTTTTCCCGATAGATGGCATTGGTTGCCGATAACTAAAGAACAACAAGTCACAGCGACACCACCGACGGCTCGTTTTTTAGATGACCTTCCGAACGTTAGTTTGAGCGTAGAAACATTGTAATCGGTGCAGTGGTTGGAAAGTTATTCGCACTTGAAAATGGAGAAGAATAATGAGAAATTTCGCTATATTCTGCAATATTATTATGATAAGGGGAAGAACGCTGCGCAGGCTTGTGATAAAATTTGTGCTGTGTACGGTGAAGGTACTTTATCGAAATCTGTTGCGCGGAAATGGTTCGCTCGCTTTCGTTCTGGAAATTTCAATGTGAAAGATGAGTCACGCTCCGGTCGTCCAATCACTGAAAAATCTGATGAAATTCTTGAAAAAGTCCAACAAGATAAGCATATCAGCAGTGTCGATATTGGCATGGAGCTAGGCATTGACCACAAAACTGTTTTGAACCATTTACACAAAGCTGGTTACAAAAAAAAGCTTGACGTATGGGTTCCTCATGAGTTGAGCGTGAAAAACATGATGGACCGAATTAACATCTGCGATGCGCTGCTGAAACGGAATGAAATCGAGCCGTTTCTGAAATGTTTAATAACCGGAGATGAAAAATGGATTACGTACGATAATCGGAAGCGTAAAAGATCGTGGATAAAGGATGGTGAGCCGTCACAAGCGTTCGCTAAGCCAACATTGACGCCAAAAAAAGTGATGCTGTGTGTATGGTGGGACTGGAGGGGAATCGTCCACTACGAGCTACTTCCAACTGGTCAGACGATTGATTCTCAACTCTACTGTGCACAACTAGAGAGATTACGCCAGGCGATTGAAAGAAAACGGCCCGAATTGATTAATAGGAAAGGTGTTGTCTTCCATCATGACAACGCCCGACCACACACTTCTTTGATGACCCGTCAAAAATTGAGAGAGTTTGGTTGGGAAGTTTTGATGCACCCACCTTACAGTCCGGATATAGCACCCTCTGACTATCATCTGTTTCGATCTCTGCAGAACTCTCTCAATGGAATTAAGTTGGTTTCAAAATAAGCCTGTGAAAACTACTTGATTCAGTTTTTCGACCAGAAACCACAGAAGTTTTTCACCGATGGGATCATGGATCTACCAAAAAAATGGCGAAACATTGTCGATAATAATGGAGCATATTCGGTTTAAATGAATTCGTCCACGCGCCATGCGGGGACCAGTTGAATTTTACTGAAAAAACGCCACGAACTTTTTCCCAGACCCAATATTTTTTAGTATATCTGTATACACGTATTGAACAAGGATGTGGGCCCTATACCATACATCTTTATACCATGACTTTAGCTCCGCCATGTTTCACTATACATATATTGTGGGCAATAGGAACTTTGTGAAAGTTTTCTAACATTTGATCGCCGACTTGGTGATCCGTATAAAGCAATCTCGCCTTCGTATTACTTTCTTTTAATCGTCTACGCACAATTAATACACTTATGGATAAATTTAATTAATTTTTTTATTCTAGCGGACGGCATTAATTAATGTTTCGCTGAATATACAGACTTGTTCATTCTAGAATTAGATATGCGCTGTCCACAAGTGGAAAGAGTGCAGTTAGGTTAAAGCGCGCGAGAAAGGAGGATAGAATATCTCTCACAGGCAGTTTCGTTTTCTCCCACTTTTGTATTGCAAACAACTTCCCCTACTTTCTCGCGTGAACCTTCTTATTCTAGTAAACAAATATCTGAAGTAGTTGACGTAAAACCTCTAACAGTTCGTCGTATTCTACACTAGGATTTTTAAAAGTTTCTTTTAATTTTTTCATTGTTTGAAAATCTTTTTAATTTTTAGAATTTTCTATTTAATTTATTTCAAGAATATTTTATTAGTTTCACGCCAAACGGCAAAACATTTCAAGAAAATAGCCATGTTTGAAAATCTTTTTAATTTTTAGAATTTTCTAGTTCATTTATTTCAAGAATATTTTATTAGTTTCACGCCAAACGGCAAAACATTTCAAGAAAATAGCCGTGTTTGAAAATCTTTTTAATTTTTAGAATTTTCTATTTCATTTATTTCAAGAATATTTTATTAGTTTCACGCCAAACGGCAAAACATTTCAAGAAAATAGCCATGTTGCATTTTATTAAAAGATTCAAATAAAATGCATCAAATAATTTATACAATTCAAAAATGTAGGTACGTATTGTCAATGCATAATGATTTACAGCCCCGACCTACACACATCATGTCGCTGGTGAAGACTGATTTCAGACATTCTCACGCGTAACACGCGAGAAAGTAGGGGAAGTTGTTTGCAATACAAAAGTGGGAGAAAACGAAACTGCCAGTGAGAGATATTCTATCCTCCTTTCTCGCGCGCTTTAACCTAACTGCACTCTTTCCACTTGTGGACAGCGCATATCTAATTCTAGAATGAACAAGTCTGTATAATCATTTTATTCTCACTAGCAGTTTTTTAACGTCCATGTTCCCTCATGTTCATGCCATTTCAGAGCATTTTTGGCGTGTCATTTTTGCAGGATGGTTTAGAAGTTTTGTATAAAAGTATGTGTTCCTTGTCATAAATTTCTTATTAATGTTCGTTTTTCAACAGAGCAATGCTTCGATCGACCCAATATATTTACATCAAAATTTATAGTTATGTCCAAATAAAGTAAATAATAATTAATACGAAACTATTTATAATATTAGCAAATATACAGGCACAATTAACATACATATGTACCGACTACAACAACAACAGAATAACAAAACAGAAGACTTCTTAAAAGATAATTCTTCTCGTGAAATCTTACAGCAAGATTCTATTACATATACACTACCGGTCATGTTTATTTGCCCACCCTTAGTTTTAGCCAAAATTATTAAATTATCAAATGTGTACTGAAAATTTATTTATTGTACTAATACCATAGTGTAAAATAAACATCAAATAGTTACATTTTTCTTAAGTATGTAAAAAGTTTATCATTAATTATTATTAAATTTTGCTCTCATCAATGTGCCCACCTTTATTTTTGATAATTGCGGCACATAACCGCGGCATACTTTTAATTAATTTTTGCAGTGTATCTTCTGTAATTTGTGCCCAGGCTTCTTGAAGTTGTTCCCACAGTACAGTGGTGGATGATAGAGCACGTTCTCGAACCTTCCGGTCCAATTCTTCCCAAAGAAGCTCTATTGGGTTCAGGTCAGGACTTTGAACTGGCCATACCATTATAGAGATTTGCCCTTGCTCTTCTAGTTGACGCAAGTAATCGCCACACAATCTAGAAGTGTGTTTCGGATCGTTGTCCTGTTAGAGTACAAAGTTTTCGCCAAGAATCCTTAGTCCTGAAGCAACAGCGTTATTTTCTAAAATTTCCTTGTAGCTTTCTTTTCTTAGGATTCCCTCAATTTTGATGAGATCGCCTACAGATCTTACACCAAAACAGCCCCAAATCATTACTGAACCTCCTCCATGTTTTATGCTAGGCGCAATACATTCTGGCAGTACTCTTTCTCCTACGGATCTTCTTACGAATATTCGCCTTTTACTACCGAAAAGTTCAAACTTCGATTCGTCTGTCCACAACACATTATTCCACTGATCAATCATCCAATTCTTATGTTCTTTAGCCCAATTTAGTCGTTTTATCTTGTTTTGCTTTCGTAGTAGTGGTTTTCGCAGAGCAATTCTTCCATATAAACCCGCTTGCCTTAACCTTCTCTGTACCGTGGACACACTAATTCGTTTAGCACGTGCCCTATTCATTTCAGCAGCAACTTCTGGTGCTGTTTTTCGTCTATCGCGTCTACTTATTCGTATTAGATGCCGGTCATCTGCAGATGTCCTCGCTTTGCGTCGTCCAGATCTTCTTTTGTTGGAAAATGTACCACTTTCTTCAAATTTTTTAACGTTATAATCAACGGTTCTGCGATTTAATCGTAATTCTTTTGCAATTTCGCGATTACTTTTACCCGTACGATGATAAGCAATTATCATAGCACGCACTTCTACAGATAATTCCTTCGTCTTCGGCATTGAAATAAAATATTCACAATAACTCTCTATTTCACTGTTTCCACAACAAAAGATGAACGATGACTGACATAAAATTTATTTTCTTTTTCGAATAACGCATCCTAATATTGTAATTAGTTAGTACAATAACACAATATTAGTAATACCTTTCGGAAATGCAGGTAAAACTGTTAATACTGTAGGGATTAGCCTATATAATATTTATGGTATTTTTCCAATTTATGACACCTTTACGATATATCATAAACAATTTAAGACTTTCGTAGAAATTCATATGGAATTACTTCCACTAATGATATTGTTGAATAATTATAATACAGATTTTTCGAAAGATAATCCGTGTTTCAGGAAACACATAAAATTGGGGTGGGCAAATAAATATGACAGGTAGTGTATACGGAAACTATATAATTATAGTTTATAATTGTTTCAAATTCGGTTCTGTATATATATATACATATATATATATATATATAAATTTAATTCGTCTTTCGCAATTTATGCATACTATTTACTTACTTATTTATATCAAAATTTGTAGTTATGTCCAAAGAAAGTAAATAATAATTAATACGAAACTATTTATAATATTAGCAAATGTACAGGCACAATTAACTTATTATAACTTATTAACATATGTACCGACTACAACAACAACAGAATAACAAAACAGAAGACTTATTAAAAGATAATTCTTCTTGTGAAATCTTACAGCAAGATTCCATTACATATATACGAAAACCATATAATTATAGTTGATAATTGTTTGAAATTCGCTTCTGTATATATATAATACATATATGTATATATATATATATATATATATATATATATATATATATATATAATTTAATTCGTCTTTCCAAATTTATGCATACTATTTACTTTATTACGTGACATATCTTTTAAGTTTCGCACAGTGGGACATAAAGGGCGCCACTAATTAAATGTCAGTACTAAAAACTAACCCCCATCTTTAGTTAAACGAAATCCAAAGCTTCAATGCGATACGTGTACTGTTGTAGCTACAACGAACAGTCAACTAGTTAGTTGAAAAATGGAACTAAACCGAAGACATTTTCTCGGAATAATTTTTTATAATTTTCGAAAATAATTATCTCAACAAGAATGCCTCGCCGAGTTGATTTCTGTTTTCGGCAATGAAGCACTACATCAGTCAACAATTTCTCGTTGGTATGGAGAATTCGAAAGTGGACGGATCAGTCTTAGCGACGATCCAAGGGTAGGTTCACCAAAAAACAGCAGTCACTCAGAAAAACGTCGATGCTGTGCGCAGGATCATCAACGAAGATTAACATGTGATATATCGCCAGATTGAAGCATTATTGGGCATTCAAAGACTTCAATTCAAAAAATTTTGCATAAAGAATTATGTGAAAAAAATTAGTTTCCAGTTGGATATCGTATCGGTTGACCGAAGAACAGAAAGCAACTAAGGTGAATTGGTATCAAAAAACGTGTACAACATTGTCAGTCGTGATGAATCTTGGATTTACTCAGAAAATAAACGCCGGTCGTCTGTTTAAGTGTTCCAAGGTGGAGAAAAGGCCGATAAAAGTTATGCGAAGTGTCTCCAAAAAGATGGTCGCAGCATTTGTCTCGAAAGCAGGTTATGTAGCAACAATTCCTTACAAGATCAAAGAACTATTACCGCTGATTGGTATACAATCATTTGTTTGCCGCAAGACAAATGTAATTTTAACTCAACAAAACGTCGAGTTGTTGGACTATCCTTCTTCAAAAACACAATTTTAACTGTATCAACAAACGAGTTGAATAACTGTTTCTAGTGTTGGTTCGAGCGCATGCAAAAGTGCATTAATCTTCGTGGAGAATACTTCGAAAAACAAAGTCTTTAAAAGCTATCTACTGCTTTATTTCGATTTTATATGCAAAACTTAAAAAGCAGCTCACTTATTAATGTAAAATCGCCATTAATAATTAAAATCTGCTCTATCAAAAATTTAAAAAGCCTAAAAATCTATAATCATTTTGTAAAATGTCAACAGTTAACACCATTTCTAATTATTGTTGCTTTTTACATCGTATTTACGTTGCAGCAGTTTTTGAAAAAAATTGCTGGTCTTTGGCGAGAATCGAACTTACGATTTTATGTTTACCGAACGTACGTCTTAGCCCCCAGGCTACATAGAAATGTGGTATTCGAATCTATTCCGATATTTTTCAGTTTTACCTTGTAAAAACGTATAATTATATGCACTTGATACCAATACCGATATGATATTGTTTAATAATACTGTTTTATTTATTTCGTGACTGGAAATTAAAACATCAAAACTTGAGTTTTTAGCAATGGCATTTAATGTTCTTGTACCTTTTCTCAATTGTTAAGCAAGGAAATCTAGAAGGACGTACTTATAATAAAAACTGGTCATGAATTTTGATGTAAAGAAGTTTACATGAGCTGAATACAAAAATTGAATCGTAACTTAAATGACATGGCCAAATTTAGTTTTATAATATGTAAGTTTTGTAACAACATTGTTAATAAGAATAATTTGTTGGCATTTAAAATGTATGAAATTAAAAATAAAGTAATTCGAATTCAATATATAAATTTGCTCAATAAAAATTATAATAAAGCTTAATTCCTCTTTCTGTCTGTTATAGGTATAGAAAATCTAGTTTAATTAATATTGAGAAGTATATATGTATACTTACAGTGTTGCTGATATACCACACATTTTATGTTAGACGATCCAGAAGCTGTAGTACATTTTGTTATGTAGTCGGCATTGTTTGTTATATTGAAACAACTTCCCGTATTGAAGCCATCACAAGAATAACACGTCAATGCATGCGCTAAAAATAAATTAAATGAGAATTAAATAAGCAAATATTACTGGTTTCTTATTACATACGTCGAAAATTAGATTTAAAGTATTGAAATGTTTTTAAATTAATTAATTTATTATTTCTATTTTATTTCCATTGTACTTACATGTCAAAGACAATGAAATAATAATACAAAAAGCAAAAATACTTTCCATTTTAATAATTATAACATCTGAACTATCGCAAAAATATCTGTAACTGTACTAACAATAAATAATGGGTTTTTGTCTTTAAAAATGTTTTATCTCCAACAATACGTAAAGCATGCAATCACTGTTTTATGATTTAAAACAAACAAACCTCGCCCAAAAGGAATGTTAATAGCAAAGCAATAACTAGGACGGGCATTTATTTAATGACACATTTTGCCGATTTAGTATTAAATTTTATTCAATTTTCTCACATATGTGCTCCTCCTCTCCCCGTCCGAGTGTAAATAATTAGAAACGTTCTTGAAAATGAGTAACAACTCAAATTATTATGGCAAAATTTCCTATTTGAATCATAATATAAAGTACTAGAGATATATTAAACCTTAATGAAAATAAATGAATTTCTTATTTATTTAATACTTTTCGAATACAACCGAAATATTCTTACAAAAAGATTACAAACTGAAAAATAAATTTTAGCCTTTCATATACATTTTAATTTTTATGCTGTAAGTGTACGTTTTATACTAATAATGTAAAATTACTAAATTAAGAGACAAAGAAAAAGACGTATGTAAAATACTATTTATAACTATTTGAAGCTACTACTGATTGTTTTCAAAAAGTGAATTTAACTTAAATTAAATACACAAACATCTGGGCGGTTGACTGTTATTCAAAAGAACAATATGGCGTTAATAGGGGCTTGCTGATGATAACAAGACTTAATACATAAAAGCATGAAAAGATTTATTTAGTGGGAAATTAAAGAACCAAAAAGTTTAGTAAAGAGAGCAGATGCAAATCATGAAGAATTAAAATGCAAACTGTAGTTGTCGTATAATACAAAGGCTTTGTAATATGTCGCAAGCGATTATTGCGGTCTATGATAAGTTCGTTCAGTGTAGGTTGATACACACTAGAGTCTTTCTTCATAATTTTTCCGAATTATGGCAGTATAAATAGCTGGCTACGTCATATTGGCCAAAAATGGAGTACAGGGTACTTTTGTTCGCGAATTTCATGGATTGAATATTGATCCATTTTTGGAAGAAGCAATTGCTATGCTGGATGATTATTCAGGGGCTCAGAGGGAAAATTTCAGCTTGGAACACGCTTCGTGGTCAGGAAGCGGCACTTCGTTCTTTACCAAGTAAAACATTGAGGCTATCCGATAGATATATATCTTATCGGGCATTCGTACCTAGTTATGAATTTCGATACTTTAGGAATAAAATGGTGATATTTTCCTTTGCCGTGGGAGAACTTGTGTAGCGGACTGTGATGGAAGCACAAAAGACAATCACCACAAAGTGGTACACTAATCTATATCTACATCAACCAATATAGCTTTATGCGGTTCGCGATGTTTACCCATGTAAAGAACAGGCTGAAATGGAGGCAGTTTTCCAATGATGAGACTTTTTTAGAATAACGAGTGTACCCAACTTTTAGAAGAAATGAGGAAGAAATGGCTGATGGTTGTTGTTGAAGAATTTACAGGTGTGAGGAACGTGAAGGATTTTGAAAGATTGTGAAAATTAAAGCTGTTTCGAAACTTTCATAGTGCCTTTTGTACGTCTATCCTGTAAACTTACAAAATTAAATTCTTGTAGTAACAACAATTAATCTCCTTCAGTATATATGCCGTCTTTATGAAAATACATAACTTGTAAGAATATTAAAAACTTTTTCAATTTCATCTATGGCGTTCTCAATATGGTGACCAGATTAAAATGTTTCGATAATTTTGTATTACGGATCAGAAAATTTGAATTTTCACGGATGTATTTGTTAGGTATCAGTGAGTTATTAAACAATGTACATACTACGGTTTTTAAATAAATTAATTTCTTTCAATTAGTTCCTTTCATACTGTAAAATTAGTAGCAATTTTATTATTTATTTGTTTCTGCTTCGGTCTTTTTTGCTTATCAAAAGTGTAAATACATGGTAATATTAAATAACATTGGTCGTGTTAATTGATTTTTTACATAAGTTTGTGTAGGCTTGGGTAGTGATTGCTTAAAAAATTAAGTGTTGTTATGTGCTCTTCTCATTACCAATTTCTTGTCTTTCGTATATATTGATTTTATTTACAAGATTACAGAACATGTCACCGAAAAATATTTCAAATTTTTCATAATTCTCTCTAGAATGTATTGTATATCAACATTATTACATAGAATAATTGTATTCTACGTAATTTTTCGCTGTTATCGGCATAAATTACGCAAGGCTGATTATACGAACATTTCGACAATATATTGACTAATAAATAATGAAGTAGCATAACAATATTTTAACAAATATTCAGGAGATGTTAAGACTTGATTAAGCGGAGAAAACCACTTTTTATTGTTGTTTTTCTGGGGTCGAAGTGATAATAAAATGGTCTGCTAAATTTAGAAAATATTTAGAACGCGAACACCATGTTATCCACATTAAAGGAATGAGAAACAATTTGTGTAATATTTTTTAATACTATTAACTGAAAAATTATTATTATTATTGTTTCTGCAATAATTTTTACTATAACCTTTTTATTATTGGGTACTCTGTTGTGGTTTAAATCAACATTTTCTTTTACCTTAAAATCGCTTCTTCATCTGGTGCATGTTCACGGTTTTAATTACTTGACATGAAATAGCAGAATCAGAATCACATATGTCAGTAATATAATGAATTTAATTTTAAATTATAATTTACTAAATATATATTTATTTAAATTAACTTATGTGGGAATAAATTATAATAATACTCAGTTATAATAAACTATTATTTTATTGTCTTATTTAGCATTAATTATCATAATAAATTAAACTTTCTAAAATATAACTTCCCAATTTTAAATGAATAACATTATAATACCAATATACATACAAAAATAAACCTACTACATAAAATTGAAGTTTGACCATTGATAAACTTTCAGTATTTCAATGCTTTAATTAAATTTAATTTATTAATTTGATTTTTTATCTTTCAACATATATATATATATATATATATATATATATATATATATATATATATATATCAACATAATAAACAATAAATACCTTTTATTTTAAATAACATACATTCGTTTTATGATCGGTCATATTCGCTTTATTATCCGAATTAATGTATCCAATATTCACTTTTCAACTTAGTAAATTTTAATGGTAATTCACGATAAAAATCACACGGAAAAAAATCCGTACCAGACATTAACCGTCAAAAGCCTAACACACATTCTGTGTTTGACTCTTATTATTACGGGAAGAAATTTACCTTCTTTGATTAACTTTTCAATTTATTCAATTAGTCCTTTTCATTCTGCTTTTCTCATAGATGGAGTTATTACTGTTTTAATGAGTTTATATATATTATGTTTTAGATGACACTATTGGTTAAATCTAATTTTCTTGTAAGTATACTAAAAATTTCACTACATAACCTCTTTACTTATTGTTTACATACTAAATTTTTCTTAATGTCAACATATGTTATCTTACAGAAACAATTCGAGACTCTTTCGAGACTCTTGTTTTCGGGCGCCTATATTTATAGCTCAATTGATTCCACCAATGAAATTAATTTAATTCAACATAAACAATTGAAGTCCACAATTATATATTTATAACGGATTTTAAAATTAAATTTGATTTTTATTTTAAAAATAAAGTACAAATTTAGAATCTCTGCTATCGAATTAGTAAGTATAACATACTTTTTACATGAGAAAATTTGATTTATGTCATCTGTATTTCTATAATTTTTACTTGTCAATATTATAATGCTTATTCAATTTTCTTTCAAATTTCTTAACATTTCTTAGATTTTAATACTGCAAATTCTTCTTTGTACTTTATTTTAACTCTGTAAATGTTATTTCTTTTATTTCTTTGACTTTTATCAATTTTAATTTATTTTAAATTTTCAGTAATTATTATTAACTATTTGCACATAAATCTTTCATTTAATTTAATTTTTTTACAACTGCTTATGTACAATTAACTATTAGCGAGATGTACCTATTATTATACCTAGATATATCTAGTATTACGTGCGCAACTAAGTTCTCGCTGTTTTTCAAGAGATGGCTCCAGTAGTAAGTGCTGGTCGATTATAACATAACCAAAACGTCATCAACCAAGCTTAGACATATGGTAAACAAACCGCTTTGACACATTAGTGATTTTGTTTTTGCGTCATATACTTTTGGTTGTGTGAAAATATCTGATTTTGTGCCAAATAATCGTCATTTGCGGAAAGTGTTGCTTTTCTTCTTTCATTCGAAGAAAACGGTAGCTCAAACGCATTGAGAACTCCAAAAAGTTTCCGAAGATGCTGCTCTAAGTGAAACAACGTGCCGTGATTGGTTTTGTCGCTTCAAAGACGGTGATTTCGATGTTGACGACCGTTCGTGTGAAGGAAGACCAAAAACCTTCGAATACGCTGAATTGGTGGCATTGCTCGATGAGGATCCATGCCAAACCCAAAAAGAGCTTGCTTCGGCATTAAGAGTTACCCGCCAAGCCATTTCCTAACGATTGCATGCGTTGGGAATGATTCAAAAACAAGGAACTTGGGTTCCCTATGATTTGAAGCTAAGAGACGTTGAGCGTCGTTTTTTCGCCTGTGAACAACTGCTCCAGCGGCAAAAAAGGAAGGGTTCATTACAGCAACCCAAAGACAACAAAATCATTGGGACTGCCTGGTCATGCTTCTATGTCGTCGGTTCGACCGAATATTCACGCTGCGAAGGTTCTGCTGTGTATTTGGTGGGACCAGGGCGGTGTTATTTATTATGAGCTGTTGAAACCGAACGAAACCATCATTGGGGAACGGTATTGAACTCAATTGATGCGATTGAACCGAGCACTGCGCGAAAAGCGGCCACAATACGAGCAGAGGCACGAAAAAGTGATTCTACAGCATGACAACGTTCGACTTCACGTTGCCAAACCCGTTGAAACCTACTTAGAAACGCTCAAATGGGAGGTCCTACCCCACCCGCCATATTCCCCAGATATTGCGCCGTCCGATTATTACTTGTTCCGTTCTATGGCACATGGTCTGGCTAATCGATAGTTCCACTCATATGAAGACATCTCAAAATGGCTTGATTCGTGGACAGCCTCAAAAGAAGAACACTTCTACCGTGACGGTATTCGAGCTCTGCCAGAAAGATGGGAAAAACTTGTCGCTAGCGATGGGTAATATTTGGAATGATTCATTTGTAAACATTTTTTCACAATAAAGTTGCATTTTCATCAAAAAAACAGGGAGAACTTAGTTGCGTACCTAATATTATTTACGTATGTTTGTTGATCCAATTATGAGTTTATTTACATACAAATATCTAGTAACTGTTAGAATTATTATATCTATCACTGGCTATATTACAGTCTAAAATTCCAAATTAAAATTTTTAAGATTTACAAAAAATACAATTATAGTCCACTTCTGTGAAATTTAAATTAGATTACAACACTGAATATATTTTAATATAAACATATATGTATGTATATATGTTACAATAGAATTTTCTATTAATTGTAAATTGAACTATAATCACTAGTATTCAATAAAATCTTAGTCCTAATCAAATAATTTTGCCAAATTAACAAAACCACTCACGCAACGTTAAAAAAAATTGTGTATACATCGAAGATATTAAATCCATAGAAACTTATTTTAGTAAATGGCTCAATCCTTCAATATCCCAACTTTCAAAAACCATTTAATATAACGGCGGAAGAATCGAACTTTGCGATATGAGCCATTCTGTTACAAGAAACCATAGGCAAAAATCTACCAATAGCTCAAGAAAGAGTTATTAGTAATCCTTTGAGCAGTAAAAACATTCAAATCTCTTGTACACGGCACGAAATTCAATTTATGATCATAAACCATTACAATGGTTATCTTCTATAAATATTGTCTTTCTAAACTTGTACACTGGAGATTAATATTAGAAGAATATAATTACAATAGTGTTTATAAAAAAAGGTAAAGTGAATACATGTGCCAATGTTCTTTCTAAAGTTGATATCAGTTCTATGGAAAACGCGGAAACTGGATCGCTAGTAGTAAACGCGGATTCTTTTAATTTGATGATCAATAATCTAAGAAATAGATTTACCAAATTATCTGAAACTAATAAATCATCCGAACTTATCATTTATGAAAATTTAAAAATACTTTCAAAACAAAAGATTTACAATAACCATAGAACGAATAAAGTTAGAAGACGTAACGAATACTAGAACGATCTATAGAGGCATTGTGGAAAATACTATAACTAGCCAAATTTAGAACAAGACGATAGAAATTATATTAACTCATGCGAAATTTGTCAAAAAGCAAAATACGAAAGGCACCCCAATTAATTAATCTTTAAACCAAACCTAACAAGTTCTAAACCTTTCAAACATATGTACTATATATATCTCTATTCATTCAAAATTTTCTGACAACGTTTCATTCCGTTTACAGATAATTTTTCAAATTTGGACAAGCTTTGCTATTACAATATTAACCCATTAGCGACCATAATCCCCATTTGGGGATTTTGGTTTTTCCCCTAAAACTCTTGGCGCCAAAAGTATGTAGTCATCGTCTGACAGCTCAATTTCATTTTAGATTTGTCAATCAATATTTTTGTAAGCAGATAATTTGTGTCCTGTCTCTGGTTTTTTTAAAAAGCAAACAAATTTGGAATTTATCGGTAAGTTGAACACCACAGAATTGTCTTACTTGAGACATAATTTTTTTGGTTTGATTTTTACATTATAATTAAATATCGTGATTAAATATATAAAATAGAGGTTATGGTAACTATACGTTACTTTCTCAACACTTTACTTTTTGAATATATGATTTTATTGAACATTTTATTACGATACTCATTTGGGGATTATGGGTAATAGCAAGTATTTTTTTCCTCTTTTAGTTTTACAGATTTTTTTGTAATTTACAAGAATGGGTACCAAGAAATTCTTAACACTGACTGAATTAGAAGATCTTGTAAATGATCCACATTTTTTGGAAAGTGACGACGATGAAGCAACTATTGATATTGTTGAACTTCCTCCAGAACAAGTGAATATGGTGTCAGATGGCGAAGAATGTGTTGTGCGGAAACAGGGTACTGTTACCACTCTGAATTATATACAGGAAAAAGAACTGATGATTGTGAGTTACAAAGCTAAGTGGCATCCATTATAATGAAGAATATTGCATTTTGTGAGAATCCTTCAAATTACGTGTTTTATTTCGATAATTTCTTTACTAGTTTCGAACTTATGAAAATGTTAAAAGAGAAAAACATTACAGCCACGGGCACAGCTCGGTCAAATCGCCTAAATAAATGCTCCATAAAATCGGATAGTGAGTTCAAGGAGGTTCGTGGGAGTTTAGATTATCGATTTGATATTAGTAATGAAATATTATGTGTAGTATGGAAGGATAATAAATGTGTGAAGGTATTATCAAACCATGAAGGAGTACAACCACTTAACAATGTAACTAGATGGTCGAAATCCGAGAAGAAGCAAATAAAAATGTATCAACCCTACTGCATAAGCAATTACAATAAGTTTATGGGAGGGGTTGATAAACTAGACTAGAACATCAGTAGGTACAGAATTAAAATTCGCGGAAAAAAGTGGTATTTTCCCATTTTCACGAATATTATTGGTACAGCTGTTGTAAACGCATACGTATTTGTACTGTCATACTGAGAAAACCATGCCACTGTTAGAATTCAGACGCATAATTGCTCGGCCATATTTGCAGCAATCGTCGGCACTTTCCAATCCTAAACATCTTGGGAGGCCTTCCCTTAAAAAACAAGCTCTAAAACGCGTCCCCGAAAGTGTTATAAAAGACCCAATAGGGCATTATCTACAGAGAACATTGTAAGGCAAACAAAGAAAATGCGCGGTTTGCAAGACAAATGTTCGAAAAGAATGTGGCAAATGTAATGTAGGGTTACATGTGGAATTCATGGAACAATGGCATTCATGATATGTATACCGATTAAACCTTATAATTACTTATAGATATGTAGATAATTTATAAAATAAAAGTATTTTTCTTATTAGTTCTTCTTTTTCACGCAACCGCCCATGATCCCCATTTGGGACTTTTTGAAAAATATAAAATATTCCCAAAATGAAACATAATTTGAACATAATTACATTATTACAGACCTTTTTGAGTATTTATATATCCTTTTCAGAAAAAATTTTCAAAAAAAAAATTGGGCCTTAATGGGTTAAACGATTGAAGCTTCTAATAATACAGTACTTTTCTTGTTTTAGTATTTTGAAAAAGGTTTTATGCGTTAACGAAATACAATTTAAAAACGTCATTATTCAAGATCTTTGTAAAATGTATGAAATTGAACTACACCACACAGCAACTTATAACCTTAGTAGTAACAGCCTTGATTTTATTTCACCATTATAGACGGCATCGGAGTATTAAGAGATGTAAATCCACATCAAGATATTAATCTCATAAATTGTACAACGGTTTGCTTCAATAATATTTAGTATACATTTAGCTATGGAATATACACTGGTAAAGTTGCGAAAGTACAATTAGACTTAAACAATTTCTTTGAGTATACACAAATTGAGCAAATAACCACATATATTAATGACTCGTGTCAAATCATCTCACGGATAAATTGGAAAGAAAGTAAAGACAAAATTTAACAGACCAGTCGACATCAATTAAAATTTCACGACAAACAATCATAAAAGCCAAGAGAAGCAAAACTATTTTATTTAACTCAAAAATTCTGTAATAGAAGATAACAAAATAATGTCAAATAATAAAGTGATCTATCGGAAGGTAAATTTGATGGAGTTTGTGGTTGATTAACTTAATGTTGATAAATAACCCCTTTCCACAATAATTTTCATATTCTGTATACGTATCTCGACAACAAAGTTGTCGTCCTTAGCAGCTAATTACACAGTGACGCACTGTGAAACATATATTCATTTGTTGGAAGTTAAGTCAGGATTAGCTATAGCACTGCAATAAACAGAAAAGAAATAAATAGTTTATGATGAACGTCAAACTTTCGGAATATGTGGAAAGCTGAAAAGAAATAGTGAAAAGAAAAAACTAATATTTTCTAAAACTGTGTTTTAGTGCCCCAGATAGTAGTTGCAGTAGTTGAGCCCGGAAGATGTCCCATACGAGTGGGTACGAAACGTCGGCAGTTATACCAGTGATACGGAAGCCCAGAAGCAGATAATATGGACCACGACCGCGGGAGTCTACGTACCAGATTAAAACAAATATTTGTTTTACTTAAATAAAAAGTTTAAGCTTTGAATAAAATAAAAACTAATAAATGGAAGGCATATGTATTCAAGCAACGAAATAGATAATGCAAAGGCAACAAGGTGGATTTTCTGCAATAGCCCAGTGACCTATGATATAAACTTTTATTTTGTGATTCCTTTATTAAAAAATTGAAAAATCACGACTAAAATGATTTTGCACAAAACTATATGAAAATTTTTATGTTTTAATAAGGAAAAGTTATTCAACGCTTTATATATTTGTATATTATTATGTTATTTTAACATAAACAAGACATATTATAAGAAAAATTAATTTAATAATAAGCATTTAAACAAAACAAAATTGTTTAGTCACTGAATTTAAGAACATGTTGTATATAGATTGGAAACTTTAAACATAGCGGAGTTTTATATATCTGTTAAATAAATATAGTATTTAAATTCTAAAGAATAATAAAGGATATATTGAATTTTTTATAAAATTTGATAGAGCATATTTCATGGTCTTGATATGAAATAAAGCCTTATATTATTTTAAAGAAGTAATAACTGTTGTAAAATTCAAATGGATGATAAGAAGAATAAGAGAATAAGTATCAATTAATCCAAGGTAAAATAAAATTAGTTAAAGATGGGAATCAGAGAGGAAATGACAAAAATTTTAATTAATAAGTGTCTTTAAAAATTACCATGATAAGTTTAAAACTGTTTATTGTATTAAAAAAGTATGAATTCGTTTGCAAGGAAATGGTGAAATATAGAAATTTTAAATGTGTTTAAATGTATACAACTGATTTTGGATAATTAAAAGGACAAGATGGGTAAGAGATAACAATATATTGTATATAAAGTAGGAATTTTAGAGGAATATGTTATGTTAAGGTAACTATTTTAAAGTTTCTTCAAATTAAATTCGTGATGAAAAAGTAGAGTTACGTTGATATTTACATTTTAGAGCATATTTAAGTGAAGGTTTAAATTCATTATACAAGTAAAAGTAATAATCTATTAAAATATGAATATAATTCACAAATTTATAGTTAATTTAATTTATTAATTATTTAAAAGAATAAGAAAAAAATATGTCTTCTATTTTTATGCTACGTTCTAAGCCTATTGAAACGAGTCCGCACTCAATGGCGGCGATGATATATTTCGAAAGCGGTCAGATATACTCGTCGAGATTCACATGCGTATGGTACGTGTATGAATGCCGGATTAGATTGATGATGTCGAATTGACGGCGTTCTTTGTTATGTTTGACGAGTATTAATAGATTTCTTAACCGATTTTTGACATTATAATGCACTGGTATAATTATTAAATGTATAGTTTGCAATATCAACATTTTATCGTACAGTATTTTTGTGTGTAAAAGATATGTTAATAGCAAACAACAACGATTTAATATGCAACGTGATGTACTATATTGTAAATTTCTATATGATTTTATTTTTATGTTAAGTGTGTGCAACATTCCACAAAATATTGTAGACAATGAAAAATTTCGAAACTTTTGGGAGAAATACATTCCGGAATGGAGATTGCCAACAAGAGGTCAATTACAGTATAATTTTCCTCGGATGAAAAACACGATTACGGATCAAATAAAAGCAGAGTTAAAAGATGAAAAAGTATGGCTAACGGTAGATGAAACAGCGGATGCAAGAAAGAATAGTATTTTAAATGTGTTAGTAAGATTTCCTTGACTCTCTTTTGCGTAGTAGAATAATACAGAAAACAAACACGGAAAGGATACTAGAAACTATAAAACATACCTTTGAGAAGTTCAATGGTTAAAGTTGGAAAGTTACTAAAACAAATCTTACCCTTAAGAGAAAATTTCCGAAAATTATTCAATCCTTTTAGATACTATTTCAAAATTAGAGAAAACCAAGCTGTCATTACATGAAGCGCTAAAAATAGTATATTACCTCTAACAGATAGTATAGGAAGATTAACAATCGATAGATTGTGTGCAGTTATAAATAAGAATCCCGATTTTCAAACTATAGTGCGTATAGACAAGAGTTTAACTGAAAACCAAGAGTGCGAATATAATGCGAATGTCGTTTTTAAATTCGCGAAGATCATATCAATAGACGCACTTGATAATTATCTGAAAACAGTTCATAAGAATTAACAAAATCAGTTAGACAAGTTTCAGTGATAACTATAAAATCATAAAAGGAGTCAGAAGTGTTGACAAAAAATTCCTGCGTTTTCGAATTTAAACCTCGCACATTCTGATAGAAAACATGAAACAGTCTAGGAAACTTGTTGGAATACTCTAGTTTTCCAATAACTAGGGTATTCCATTACGATACCTGATTTTTAAGTTTGCTTCTCTCTTCTCAATGCGAGCACTCAATTCTGCTGTCATTGTCTTATAAAAAGCAATCTGCTTAGGAGTCCGATCCAATGAAACAGACAGGCCAGTATACCTGTTCGCACCTTTAATCTTCGTAAATTTACGTACAGTGCTACGGACAATTTCAGGTGAAGAGAGAGTTACCTTGATAGGACGTGACCGAACTAGCTTCGTATGATCAAACTTACCCAGACGAATCGGTTTAATTTTTTCTTGTTCACATTCATTTCCAATAAAATGTTATTGACTAACAAAGTATCCTGTTCAATCTGACCCACCTTTGTTGCACCAAAAATAACAATATTACAAGCTCGTTTGTTCCTTTCATTAATGTCATTTATAATTTCTTCAGTATCTGGCAGTGATGCAGTTTACACACCTACTGACCAAAGTAAGTATTAATTTGATTTATTAAGATTTAAATTATCTCATTATGATTAATAAAGACCATTAGAATTTCTATTAACATAACATTCATGTTATCATAGTTAGTTTAATTAAAAATTACAAACACTTTAAAAGTTAAAATTATTTACAAAATACACATATATTTAAAATAAATATTTTCACGTTAGCAATCATATCAAATAAATTTAAACCTAACGATACATATTGGTATGTATATATATAGAGAGAGAGTTAGGATATATATATATACACATGTATATAGTGATATAGATTAGAATTTGTAACATTAATTTGCAAAATAATTAATGAATTTTGTAAATTGTAAATAAAATTATATAATAAATTTAAAAGCTTATACTTACTTTGAATTGCTTATAAAGATCTTAGGGTAGGTTATTCTGTCGGCTTATTAGAACTTGAGGAGGTATATGCAGAGAATTCTATTCTTCAATTATATTTTGTATGATATTTAAATGAATTTAATCTTTATCTTTAAGTTGACATCAATTTCATGGACATATTTCTATATCACAGAAGAATATATTACTATTATTAAATTCCTTAAAAAAATATTCAATAATTCAAAGCTACTATGTTTACATAAAAATTGATTTTATATGATTTTGGCAATTGTATAACTATTAGGAATGAATATGCAACGCATTTTAAGCAACATCGGTGAAGACTTGTCCTTCCTAACATGCAACAATTACCTTAACATTTTAAATAATAAAAACAATACTGTCAAAATTAATTCAATAAAATTTAATATTCAACATTTTGAGTAAATTACAGTATTAACCTTTTAAGTTGAATTTGATGGAGCCTGTGGTTGATTGACTTGATCAATAAGGTTGATATATAACCCCTTTCCACATTAACTTTTGTAAATTCTGTATACGCATTTCGACAACCAAGTTGTCATCATCAGCAGATAATTTCAAAGTGTCGCACCTGGTAAAACACGGCGAAAAACAACCGTACGAAAATCAAACTCCGTACGCGATCCACACCGTTCAAAACCAAGATGTACACTGTGTTTGTTTCACAAGATTTTTAAAAATTATTTTTACTTAAACTAACATGCACTGCATTGAAAAAGGGAATTACGGTCAAGACAGTCAAGTGGCTGCCTGTGATTTATTATATTGTTCCTCCTCTGACATTAAGTAGGGAGAAAAGGGTCGATTGTACGGGGCCAGTTTCATTATTGTTCACCACATGGTTTAAATTCTTTAAGATGTGCATGCTTTCATACGTGTCTAGTTCTCGATAATTATACACGTTTTTTATCAGATGTAAACAATTCATATTAACACTGGTTATTTTCTAATACATGTCTCGCTAAACCCGATTTTTCCGGTCGGTTGAATTTTATGTGCGAAAGGTGTTCTTTATACCTGGTTTCGATTGATCTTTTAGTTTGGCCGATGTATTGTCTATTGCACTCTAAACATTCAATTCGGTAGATTCCCGATTTTTTATTTTCTTCGATTTTGTCTTTTGTATTTCCTAAAAGCGTTTTAAGAGAATTATTGGGGCGGAAACAGACTTGAAGCCTGCGATCTTTAAAAATACTATTTAGATTTTTTGTCATGCGATGATAAGGTAAACAAACAAAATGCTTTTCCCGATTGCTCTGTGGTGATAGACATGTGATGTCACGGATTGTTTTTCTTATGTTGGCCTTTCTAATTAATCCATTGATTATTTCCGAATCAAAACCGTTGTATATCGCGATATTCTTAATGACGTTCAATTCTCTTTCATATCTTACTTTTGTTAGTGGGAAATTGATCAAACGATTAATAAGAAAATTGAATGAAGCCATCTTTTGTTGCGTGCTGTGATTTGAGTCCGCCGTGATGAATCTATTGACATTGGTTTCTTTTCGGAAAATATCAATTTCTATTTCGAGATCATTCCTAATAACTGAAGTGTCCAAAAAAGGCAACTTGTCATTGTTTTCTTTTTCTACTGTAAATTTAATTGTCGGGAATTTTGAATTTAACTGTTTAACGAAATCATTTAAATTGCATTTTTATGTATTGAAAATCGCGAAGATATCATTGACATACCTGACCCAAATTCTTGGAAAATATTTAGCTTTATTTTTTAATTCTATTTCAAAGTTACTCATAAATAGGTCCGCTATGAATGGAGAAAGACAATTGCCCATTGCAGTTCCCTGTTTTTGTTCATAGAACTTCCCTTCGAATTGAAAACAATTTTGGGACATGCAAAGGTTTGTTAATCTCACGTATTCCTTTATTTTCTCTGGTTCGATCTTATTTTTGTGAAGTTTCTGGAATCGGTACCGAAGGAAACAATGACGTTACGTCGAATGAAACTAAAATTTCTCCTTTTTCTAATTTACAATCTTTGATCCTTTGGATAAATTCTAATGAGTTAGTGACTGAGAGACTTTCAAGTTTTTCGGGCAAATTTTTGTATTCATTCACTAGCCATTTTGATATCAAGTAAGTAGGGGAGTTGATCCCTGAGACAATTGGTCTCATTGAGTTGCCTGGTTTGTGTATTTTAGGTAAACAATATAGTCTAGGGATCAACGGATTACTTACACTTAGCCTATAATTCAGATTCGGGGTTATTAACTTTGAACAACTTTTTAACGCGTTTTTTGTGTCCCTAATCATTTTTGGTAATGGAGTTTTCGTACATTCAACATAGGGCCCTTCTGAGATTAAATTTTTCACTCTTAGAAAATAGTCGCTTTTGTTCAAAATTACTAACTTATTCCCTTTATCTGCTTTTAAATAAAAACAGTCTTTCGATTTGAGACTCTTAATTAAGTTCCATTCGTGGTGCACTACTTTTTGTTTTTGTTCTTGTAAGTTCTGTTTGATTTGAGTCTTACAAGCTTCTCTAATAAAATTTTTTGACGTTGGATCTAAATATTTAATAGCCGCTTCGATGCTTGCGATCACCTCCTCGGTAGGGGTTTCGCGGTAAGACAAACAATGTTTTAAACCTTTGTTTAATAAATCTATTTCTCCTCGATTAAAAGTCTCGGATGAATTATTGACGACGAGTGTTTCTTTTATAGGATTTCTATTGACATTCTTGTCTGATCATGGGCATAAATTTTCGAATTTCTTGTTCACTAACTCAGTCACTAACTCATTACAATTTATCCAAAGGATCAAAGATTGTAAATTAGAAAAAGGAGAAATTTTAGTTTCATTCGACGTAACGTCATTGTTTCCTTCGGTACCGATTCCAGAAACTTTAAAATATTTAGAAGGACTTCTTCACAAAAATAAGATCGAGCCAGAGAAAATAAAGGAATACGTGAGATTAACAAACCTTTGCATGTCCCAAAATTGTTTTCAATTCGAAGGGAAGTTCTATGAACAAAAACAGGGAACTGCAATGGGCAATTGTCTTTCTCCATTCATAGCGGACCTATTTATGAGTAACTTTGAAATAGAATTAAAAAATAAAGCTAAATATTTTCCAAGAATTTGGGTCAGGTATGTCGATGATATCTTGGCGATTTTCAATACACAAAAATGCAATTTAAATGATTTCGTTAAACAGTTAAATTCAAAATTCCCGACAATTAAATTTACAGTAGAAAAAGAAAACAATGACAAGTTGCCTTTTTTGGACACTTCAGTTATTAGGAATGATCTCGAAATAGAAATTGATATTTTCCGAAAAGAAACCAATGTCAATAGATTCATCACGGCGGACTCAAATCACAGCACGCAACAAAAGATGGCTTCATTCAATTTTCTTATTAATCGTTTGATCAATTTCCCACTAACAAAAGTAAGATATGAAAGAGAATTGAACGTCATTAAGAATATCGCGATATACAACGGTTTTGATTCGGAAATAATCAATGGATTAATTAGAAAGGCCAACATAAGAAAAACAATCCGTGACATCACATGTCTATCACCACAGAGCAATCGGGAAAAGCATTTTGTTTGTTTACCTTATCATCGCATGACAAAAAATCTAAATAGTATTTTTAAAGATCGCGGGCTTCAAGTCTGTTTCCGCCCCAATAATTCTCTTAAAACGCTTTTAGGAAATACAAAAGACAAAATCGAAGAAAATAAAAAATCGGGAATCTACCGAATTGAATGTTTAGAGTGCAATAGACAATACATCGGCCAAACTAAAAGATCAATCGAAACCAGGTATAAAGAACACCTTTCGCACATAAAATTCAACCGACCGGAAAAATCGGGTTTAGCGAGACATGTATTAGAAAATAACCAGTGTTAATATGGATTGTTTACATCTGATAAAAAACGTGTATAATTATCGAGAACTAGACACGTATGAAAGCATGCACATCTTAAAGAATTTAAACCATGTGGTGAACAATAATGAAACTGGCCCCGTACAATCGACCCTTTTCTCCCTACTTAATGTCAGAGGAGGAACAATATAATAAATCACAGGCAGCCACTTGACTGTCTTGACCGTAATTCCCTTTTTCAATGTAGTGCATGTTAGTTTAAGTAAAAATAATTTTTAAAAATCTTGTGAAACAAACACAGTGTACATCTTGGTTTTGAACGGTGTGGATCGCGTACGGAGTTTGATTTTCGTACGGTTGTTTTTCGCCGTGTTTTACCAGGTGCGACACTTTGAAATTATCTGCTGATGATGACAACTTGCGAAGGAGTCGTTCGTTAATGACACAAGTTTATCTGATGATAGGTGTTATTCCTTGAAACGTATGTAGTAAACAAGGTATTATTAATATTTGAGTGATGCCTTATAACATTCAAAGAAGTAATAACTGGATTTTAACGGTAGGTACACGTATAAATTGGAAAATGCATAGCGGTCGATACAAAGAACGGTATTTTTAAAGGCTCTTTATACATGTTTAAATACATAGAAGTAATGTTCTATAGGAAATATGTAAATACACTACCGCAGCTCCAGCTTCTATGTTTATAAAACTTCGTATTTTATAAACATGGTGCTAAATAAATATTTGTAGAATGCTAACCAATGTTTCATTACAGAATTTTTCATCTAAACGGCTGAAATGGATCGTCTTATTGAAATGTATCTTTACAATAATCCAGAGCCCGTGAAACGTATCCCTCGAGTTAACCGCTTCGTCTATCATTACTCTATATATGGAGTAGTAGTTTCGATTTTGCATAATGAATTGAGTATGAAAAATTATCTGCAAGATGTGCATCGCATTTGTTGACTATGGACCACAATCGCGAATCAGCACTCATTTCAGCCGTTAATTTAACAAAATTAAGACATGATTCGAAAGACTTTTGACGCCGAATAATAACAGTTGACTAAACCTGGATACACCATTATACACATTAAGGAGCGTAATCAAAACCAACTTGAATAGGCATATACAAAGAAGTCGAGACTTTTTGGAAAGACTTGAGAACCACGATAGATCTGAACAAGTAGTAATGATAGGCTCTATGGTCATCTCAGGTGATAATCTATCCCAACATATTGTCGACTGCATTCCTTTAATTGGGTTCGCACTGCAAAACTAATGGAACACAATACTTAAAACGTATATTCGTAATGTGCTCCCGTAAACGCTTTAATTTGCATTTCTTTTATTTATTAACGTGCCACTGGGTTTTTAGTTTTTGTTAGTTTTCTAATTTTTGTTGAGAATTGTGCAAAGCTGCAACACTTATGAGAAACCGTCAATGATTCATATTCATTTTATGTGCTAAAAATAATTTTTCAATATTACTTGTGTCCAAAGAGATATTTCAATTTATCGCTATGAAATCATTAGAAAATAGAATATTTGTTAGAATCCCAATTGAATAAATTTTTCACACAAAAATAAATTTTGGCCAAGACATTTGGCAAGTAAACTTACATTATTCTTAGAAAATTATAATGCTTAAGTTTACTATTGTAATTGTAACTTGATATATAACGCAATCAAAAGTGTGTGCTAAATCAAAAAATGTATTGTTAATATAAAATTTCTTTCATAAAATTATTTGATAACAAATTTATTAAGTTATCCGTGGAAAAGTTGCTGGCCCTTTGCCTTTAAAATAATATTGACACGAACTAAACAGAAATTTTCATCGGTTAATTATTTGAGATTTTAAATTTCATTCGAATGTTCTTTGAAAATACGGGTGTTATGAATATTTGGTGGTAATTATTGGTATAAGTTTATAATTCAAACCATTTATAAATATAATATAGAACTAAACGTATAGTATGCAAAATAAAGTAGAAGGAATGCCTACGAAACAATTTGATAGCATGGAATTACATCGACTCCAACTTTATACGGCAAAGACAAAACAGCGTGCAGATAGTGAATGATTAAAAGTATTATTACTTTTGAAATAATCTATATATTACATTACATTTAATTATTTTATCTTATTATTTTGTTCGCTGCTTTACAAGCTAAATGTAATTACTAATTGTTATGTTATTATTACATTGTTTATTTTTATATTTATAAAGTAAACTAGTAAATAACTATTCTATTTAATGTCTTGTCACTACCCTGCCCTCTTTACAAAATTCTTAGTCCTATAATTTGATAAAAAACACTAGCAATTGTTATAAATTTATTTTAGTAGAAAAATGTATCAAATGAACATACATAAATTTATATATTTACATATCTGCGTTTATAATTTCTAATAGCTTATTAATATTTTTTGCGAGTTAAATTAAAATTGACCAGAAAACATTAGATAATATTATATCTTAACAGCATATCAATTAATATTAACTTTTTGAAATGACGATTAACATTGGCATTAACAGCTTTTGGCAATAATTAATGATATGAAAATCATAATTATAGATGCGTAGATGCCCGTTGCCGTGTTACAGTTATTTTCTGTACAAAAATTGCAAGCTGTTACAGTTCCGTTGACCACTTCTTGTCTGATAAAGTCACATGGGTCTCCTACATTATCAGGTTGCCTGTAGCAAGTTCTCGTAATACCTTGAGAACCATCTGAAATGAGAAATTTATAAGTTTCTATTTTAACAAAACATAAATAAGAAAAATATTTTTTTGAAATTACAATTTAAATAATAGTTAAAATACTTTTGTAAGTAAATAACTAACTTGATAATAATTTCTGGTTAACAACAAATCAAAATAAAATAACATCTGCTGCAAATGATATATATATATATATATATATATATATATATATATATATATATATATATGTCAATTTGTTTTCAGTATTTAGAAAGGCAGATGCATCTCGAAACAGATATTTATTTTACTACAGCAGAGGAACCTAATAAAAGGAAATTTTTTAATTAAATGCGAAATCTGATCTGACAGATTTCGTAGACACATTATTGCGACGGTTCCACTGTACTAACTTTCTTGACTCGCTGTATCACATTTTACTAATATACAAAGGGTACTATGAAAGTTTTGCAATACAGCTTTGTTTATTCAATTTTTTCAAAGTAATTTCCTCTACACTCAATACACCTCTCCATCCTCCGAAACCAATTTTTAAACCAGTTCTGCCAAGTTTCACTAGGGAGTAAAGCACATTCGTTGTCTTAACCCCGCAGAAGGTCCTCATCACTTGAAAACCGCCACCCTTTTAGCTTCATTTTCACATGCGGGAACAATGCAAAGTCGGCAGGGAGCAAGATCTGGACTGTAGGTAGGGTGCTCGAGAAGTTTCAATTCTGTCTTTTTCTAAAAACGACTCTGAAGATTTTGTTTAAATTTCATAAATGTATAAACTGTAAATAATATTACAATATGCTGCTATTTGTATTTTTGTAAAAAATCGAGTAGGATAGTTTACGAAATTCGTTTTCCCCAAAACCACTTTAGTAATTTGGCTTGGTGGATAAAAAAAGAATTTAATTAATTTGAAAAAAATAGTGACAAAGGAGCATTTAATACTTCAACCGTTCAACTTATTGTACATTTTTTTACTTGTTTAATCTACATTTACAAAAATTCGGAAATTTTTCTATATAAACTCGATGATGACTTTGTATATAAAATTGTTACAAATAACGGTCGGACAAATATTTGGAAAAGAATAAATTATTACAAACTTTGAGTGTTAATGGTGGGTAATCCTAAGAAATAACTAAGTTGATCCTAAGCCAAGACTTCTCGGTAAGGATTGTACTCGGATTTATCCAAAACTGCAAGTTTACCTGTTACAGCAGTGGCGGCTGGTCAGGTGAGGCAGGTGAGGCAGTGCCTCACCATCTAAATCTTGGAATTATAACAAGAATAATATGTATACTTTTAAAATTCTTTATAAATTAATTATCATCTTTTATTCAGAATTTATCTTATAAACAATAAGAAAATAGTTTTAAATAAACCGGCATTACAAGCAAAGTACAAATTTATCATTTCATTTTAATTCCGTGCGAATGTACGAGCGCGTATACTTGCCCCGACCAACTTCATGCTTGATCTATGTATATCCCTACTAAACACGAATATTTGAGGCCCGGCCACTCATTGCCTCTCATTGAAAATTTATAACGCACTACAGCAGTCAAAAAATTCTCAATTTCTATGGAAATTACAGTAAAGTATTAGCTACATATTTAAGATAACAAAGAAGAAAAAATATTCAAAAAGTTAATAGATTTTTCTAACTTTATTGTGAGATTTTTGAATTTTTTAATAATATAGAAAGCATTATTAATAGGATAAATTAAGTATTTATTTAATGATATAAAGATGTCTAAAGGTTTACATTCTTCTTGTACAGTTTCTCAATATTTCCTCCACGCAAATAATATGTTTTAAGTTTTAACAGGAGTATTTTTATTGTTTCAAGTAGATATTATTTAGATATCAATCTGAAGCCAATTTAAACTGAGCCTCTCATCGAATCACAATCGCCAAACTACCGAATATACTCGAGGCTGACATTCTCAGCCCGAATCGCAAATAACAGCAGTTAAAGTTGGGGGAATAACAAAGTTAGATTAAATATTTTAATATTTGTTTAGTGATATTTTCAGTGATTTAAAAATTGTGAATATGGATTTAGAAAATGTAAGAAATACACAAGACATTGTAGATTTTTTAATAAGAAATACGTTCGTTGTTCTATCGGTAGAAGATCAATTATATGTCAAAAACCTTCCAAGACCAAACCCTGATTTATCAAAATGTCTTACAATACACGGTAAGTCTAACAGAATTTTCAATAATTCCTGGTATAACAAATGTAATTGGTTATGTGGTAGTATAAAAAGAAACAGATTATTTTGTTGGGCATGTATAATTTTTTCCACAAATACAGATAGTATTTGGAGTAAAACGGGTTATTTTGATCTTAAAAACTTGTCGCGATCAGTAGAAAAACATACTAAATCCAAACATCACATTTTAGCTACTTGTAAATTACATATGTTCGGAAAATATAATATCGCGGATGCGATAGATAATGTGAGGCGCAATCAAATGGAGAATTACAATAAAGAAGTTAGCCAAAATCGAGATATATTAAAGCGTTTAATTGATATTACTATATTTCTTTGTACACAGGAATTATCTTTCAGAGGACATAATGAAACAAATACTTCTGCAAACAGGGGAAATTTTAAAGAACTTGTTTTATTAACGGCAAAACATGATACCATTTTACAAAAATTCTTAGATGATAGCTCTGTATTTTTTGGCACATCGAAAACAATTCAAAACGAATTAATAGAATCAATTAATTTTATTGTAAAGAAAAAAATAGATTGTGAAATTTTTAATTCAGAATATTTTTCATGGCAAATAGACGAAACAACAGATATAACATGTAATTCGCAATTGTCTATTATTGTAAGATACACGATCGAGGGTAATATTGTTGAAAGGTTTTTAGGATTCTTTGATGTAAGTTCAGGTCGCACCTCTGATGATTTATTTAAATTGTTAACTAATATTTTTGAAAAATTTCAGTTTAATAGTAAACTAATTGCTCAAACGTATGACGGAGCGGCAGTTACGGCTGGGCATGTGAACGGTTTACAAACAAAAGTTAAAGAAATAGCTCCTCAAGCAATATTTACACACTGCCATGCACATGTCTTGAATTTAGTGTTAGGAACATCTTGTAAGTCCATAACGTCTGTAAGAATATTTTTTTCAAATTTGTCAGGGTTTTCATCTTTTTTTTCCAAATCCACTAAGAGAACTCATGTGTTAAATTTAATCTGTCAAAAACATATACCATCAAACGCATCTACTCGTTGGAATTTCACTTCTAGGGCTGTTTTTACAATTCATGCGAACAAAAATAAGTTAATTGAAGTTTTTGATTTCATTGCAGAAAGTCCTGACTTTGATAGCATATCTATACGAGAAGCTTTTGGATTAAAAAATCTTCTTCTGGATAATGATTTTAATTTTCTTTTAGATACTTTTAAGTTAATATTTGGACAAACTGACGTTGTATTTTCAATATTACAAAACAAACTAACTGATGTTATTTATGCCAGAGATCGTTTACGTTTTTTGCTTGATAAGTTTAGAGAATTTCGGGAGTGTGATACATATATCAGTACTGTATACGAAAATTCGGTGTGTGACGAATCTGTTGCACATAAAAGGCGTAGAATTGATGACGTTCCAGATACTAAACAAAATTATAGAAAATTATTTTTCGAAATTCTAGATACGTTTATTAGTCAAATTGAAATTAGATTTATTGATTTAGAAAAACTTGCTTTTTTTGATTTATTAACAGAAAGTAAATTTGAAGAATATTCGAAGGCATTTCCTCAGAGGCTCTTAAATAATTTGTTTGAACAATATAAATTTTTTGATCAAATTCAATTAAAAAATGAATTAGCTGTTATTTATAGTGACATGCAACTCCTTGGTAATTCTAAAACACCATGTGAAATGTTGAGATTTATGCACGAACAAAAGTTAGCCATCTGTATGCCAGAACTTTTTAAATTGCTAAGTATAGTAGTTACCATACCGGTAACTTCCGCGTCCGTTGAGCGAAGTTTTTCCACATTGAAACGTATAAAATCGTATGTTAGAAATACAATTGGACAACAAAGACTTAGTAACTGTGCACTAATTGCAATCGAAAAGGAATTGGTTAAAACGATGACGAGGGATGAACGATTTTATAATGATGTAATTGATTATTTTGCTAACACAAAAAACCGGAGGATACCTTTGCTATACAAGAAGTAAAATCTATTAAATGTAATTCTACGTGCAATGCCAATAAAGGAAATTCTCTGTATTTTAAAATATTTTCATTTTGCATGTAATTTTGAAATTTTGTTATTGGATTGTTGTTGATTTATATATATACATATATATGTATATATTTGTTATATTATTAAATTTTATATTATAATAGGAATGTATTTATTTTTTATTTTTAAATCCTAGAAGATTGAGTTCTTATTTTTGATTAATGTTTTTAGAATTTGTTTGATTTTTTAGAATATTTATTTTCGTTTCACAAGGGTTTGCTTTGAAACTTCGTTTTCCCTTAAAAATCGAATGGGGCGCGATATAGGGCTCAGTTCACGTCTGGCAGCCCTGTTTGTACTGGAAGCCCTATATATATATATATATATATAAATATATATAAACTGTTTTTATATGTAGTAGGTATATAGAGTTTATTAATCAATTGTAAACAATTTTGAATATTTATTATTCTATCTGCCTCACCATGTCAAATACTCACGAGCCGCCACTGTGTTACAGTATCATAAGAACGGGACGAACAGTCCAGCCAGCGTTCGTGTTTGATATAATAAAATTAAGAAACCTTATTTTAAATAAATTCAGAGGGGTTAATGTTACACTTTCTACAATTTTAAGCGTGGACTAAGTTCGTAAGAATGTTTCGATATGCTAAAAATTTCATTAGCTGCGGAAAATCCCATGCAGGGAATTTTGTTTCCACGTGAATCTTCGCACAATCAGACTTGAACAAAGTGTCTAAAAATAGCTATCTCGGACAAAAATTCTGATTGTACGTATCAACGTCATCTTGTATATGGGCTTGGGTGTCCGAAAAAATGTGAGCCCTGAGTGTCATATAACACCAGTTCAAAAGATGGTTTTTGTCAATTAGTGCAATTACTCTCGCATGCTTTACCTGTGATTGTTTAGTTAACATAAAGACCATAAAATTAGAATTTGTTTATATGATTTTGATATTATTGGACATGTTGAAATTAAGAAACTGTTCTGAAAAATTAAGTTTTTAGAATTTTTAAAGAAAAGTACCCCTCACCCTCCTCCTGGTGCATAAATCTTTAATCAACGGTAACATGGAAATCGTCGGGGTCAGGGTTCATACTGATTGATGGACGCATACGTGTATAATATTTTGTTGACTTTCAACAAAAGTAACTTTTCGAACACCCAAACAGTTGATTGCGTGTTTTGTTTCAGGATCATACTTATATAGTTGGAATTCAAAACTTTTAATGATATTAAATGTCTTGAACTTTCGTTTTTCTTTCTATGTTCTTCTGTTAACAAATGTGATATCCCGTCGTTAATTTGTTTACTCGCAGATGATGACTTTGGTTGTGCGACTAATCTTGTTCAAAATTGCAAAAATAATAGTTCGATTTAATTTTAATAAAACAAAATTACATCTTGTTTTTGACAAGATACACTACTAGAAATTTTCGGAACATTCCTCATATGTTCCTAAATGAATACAGAACGGTTAATTCTGAATGATTCCTTACGGTGTGCTTATACGAAATCTTTCAGAAGATATGTGACAATCGACCAAAAAGGAAGAGTTATACTCTATTGCGATGTCATTCACCTATATACTTGCATACCACCACTTGAACACTGGATTGTGAATAAAACATTGAACATAAAGGTCAACCACCATGTAGTTACGACTTAGTATTTTAAGCCCTGGTCAATATAGCTGCCAAGTTTTACAAATGAGAGATAGATACACTTTGGAAACAAGTGTCTTCAAATGCTAACGTATGTTGACTGCAATGGGAAATAGTGTATTTTAAAAAAATATAATAAATATGGGAATGTTATTATATTGTAGTTGTAGCAGGATAAGAACAGAGTAATCGGATTCAAATGATTTTAAGAAATGCAAAATATTGCCTCTTCCCTAAAATATCTTTTAACATCTTAATATTGGTTAAAACAGTTTTGTGTACTTACTGATATATAAAATGCCAACTTTTACGCAAAAGAACGAGAAAGTTGTTGTGCCACTAACTCTTTCACTCTGAATAACTCCTTGAATCAGGTCCGGAACAGGACTTCCAGCTCTACTATAATCTAGAAGGCTGCATGAGTGCGATTGTCCAGCGACGATATCGAATTCATCATTGCATGCACTTTGCCATGGACTTTGACAAACGAAGCAATTGGTGACGTTGGTGGCGGTCACGGTACCTGAAATATTAATTAAAATTTTATCGATTTACATTATGGCTGTTTTTTGAACATCTATTTGGCCAAGTATATATCTTTTTATTGCTATTTCGCGATGGGTCCCGTCTCTAATAATTATAGTATAGTGAAAAATTGCAATTGTAACTTGTTTCATTTAAAATTGAAAAGAAGGGTGCTGTTTTATATTTTTGTTATAATTTTAGTATAAGTACAAATAAGTGTGCAATGACTTCATATATCCCTACGGTTTTGTTACACTTCTTAAATATTAGAATTAGTTCTATTAAAGCTTTATAGTTCTCTTTTAGTACCATAAACTTATCTTAACGGTATTGCTATTATTAAAAGATATGATGAAAGCTAATCTTTGAGAGTTTCCTCAAATCATCTATTAAATCCAATAATAGCTTCTAATTATATTTAAAATAGTTGTCCTTTGAGTTTTTCTTGCTGATGATTTAGATCGAAGTTACATGATGCCATATCAGGAATACGGAGGGTGCGGCACATATTTGTTATTTTTACTCTTCAAAAATTATGTCAGAACAACAAAACCTCGTGAGGGCGAGCAAGCGTTTTCACAGTGAAGTTTCTACCTTAGGCTATTTTCTAGGAATATGATTGTTTATTAACTGTATGTTAGAAAGTTGATAATTAAATGTGGTTTCGGGCGAGTAATTGCTATTGCTGTGTTAATTGTCTTTAGATAGCACAGTAATTAGAGTACCTGGACCGTTTCATAAGTTATAGTTTTTCCAACTATCCTTAAATTTTTCGTTGTTTCAATCATGGAAAGCATGGAAGCGTTTCCTAGTCAAACATAGAATCTGATCGTATATCTTGTTCTTCATTTTACTGTGTTTGTAGTTCATCAAATTCACTTCTAGCGTTCGTTGAAAGGCGCTTGTACACTTCGCGCGTTTTTTCTTGGATTTAAATTCTGTTTATTCCAGTAACAGTAATTTTACAGTATTAAGGTATTCATGGCGTCGATGATAGATTTGTCTTTTGTATGGCAATAGATGATACTTTAGTACTTCTTATAATGTAATAATAAGCAACTGTTTGCTAAGTTTTCTGCCCAATTCCAGGGTTCCTCAAGTAATCTGAATTTTGGTGGTAATTGTATACATCATAGGTTTCCAAGCTTATTAAAGCCATGGCGCCCTTACCGTTCAGATTATTTCCGGCAGCACCCTTCATATGAAGCAAAACTGGAGACCTGATAATTTTAAGTCTAAAATCTTAAATTTAAATAAATTCTATGCTATGATCTCTAAATTTGCGCCCCCGGGCGCTGCAAAGAGCCTCCAGAATTAATGTCAGTATATTTAAACAAAATTAAAGTCTTATAAAAATCTAAAAGTTAAATTTAGAAATTCTAGCATAGAATTTATTTAAATTTAAGATTTTTGACTTAAAATTGTTAGGTTATGGCTGTCCAGTTTTGCTTCATATGAAGGGCTGGGAACACCTGGTATACACCATGTAGATGTTAAATCAGCACGATAGAATAATATGAGAGATAACTATGTGTGTCCATCTCTTGGACTACTTGGTAGCTACTATATACAGGATACTTTAATAAATGGTTTCTTATAATTGCATATTATTATGCACTTTTACGATGCTAAACTGAAAAATTCTAATTTCAATCCCATACATCGCATATCTAATGTAGAAATTTTTGAAAAAATTTCTGCTCTCCGCGTGGGATTCAAACCCACGATTTCATTCTCTTCACGAATGCACCCTGACCATTAGACCACGGGGACAGTTAATTTAAGTTCTTCAAGTGTGCCATAAATTGCATTATAGAAACCCACGGTAGGGTATAATTGCATATTATTAATTAATGGCTAGGTTTAAATGATTAAACCATAACGTTGCTTTTGATTTTTCTCGCCAACTATCATATTTAAGTCTCTCTCATTTACTAGTCATTTGGAAAACGAATACTTTCTCTGCCATACATTTATATGTGATAGTTTTATTTTTGTGCCATTATATGGTATACATATTCTTTTAATTCGTTACTAGAATTTGGAGATAACTAATGTTTTAACGATTGCATTGATTTGAATAAACCAGGATTTAGAACGTTTAGCTGTCTGCTATTTTTAGGTTGTTATTTAAATGAAATACAC
Organism: Dermolepida albohirtum; assembly: GCA_031893035.1. Classification (NCBI taxonomy): domain Eukaryota; kingdom Metazoa; phylum Arthropoda; class Insecta; order Coleoptera; family Scarabaeidae; genus Dermolepida; species Dermolepida albohirtum. The sequence continues at coordinate 201,882 of JAVIWB010003364.1, read as the reverse complement.
CATCCTTGCTTTTGAACCTTCAACAGATCATTATCGTTGTCGTAAAAAAGATTTTGCATTATGGAAAGCCTGAAATTATTGTCTAATTATAGGTAGGTCATTGTCAATAATCATTGTTTTCTGTAGTATCAATGAAATCGACGGTTTTATTTATTAATGTGCCTCTTCTCCGATTTTGTTGTGCGAATTTTTGGCATATAAATGGCCATTAACGTATTTTTACATACACGCTAGAATAATAACTGGGTATAGCAGCAGCTATACACATGACTTTAGTTATAAACTGCTTACTTTCCAAGACCGTTAATGGTATAGCCGGAACAGTTAATTTGCGTCAAATATTGGGTCTGGGAAAAGTTCGTGGCGTTTTTCCCGATAGATGGCATTGGTTGCCGATAACTAAAGAACAACAAGTCACAGCGACACCACCGACGGCTCGTTTTTTAGATGACCTTCCGAACGTTAGTTTGAGCGTAGAAACATTGTAATCGGTGCAGTGGTTGGAAAGTTATTCGCACTTGAAAATGGAGAAGAATAATGAGAAATTTCGCTATATTCTGCAATATTATTATGATAAGGGGAAGAACGCTGCGCAGGCTTGTGATAAAATTTGTGCTGTGTACGGTGAAGGTACTTTATCGAAATCTGTTGCGCGGAAATGGTTCGCTCGCTTTCGTTCTGGAAATTTCAATGTGAAAGATGAGTCACGCTCCGGTCGTCCAATCACTGAAAAATCTGATGAAGTTCTTGAAAAAGTCCAACAAGATAAGCATATCAGCAGTGTCGATATTGGCATGGAGCTAGGCATTGACCACAAAACTGTTTTGAACCATTTACACAAAGCTGGTTACAAAAAAAAGCTTGACGTATGGGTTCCTCATGAGTTGAGCGTGAAAAACATGATGGACCGAATTAACATCTGCGATGCGCTGCTGAAACGGAATGAAATCGAGCCGTTTCTGAAACGTTTAATAACCGGAGATGAAAAATGGATTACGTACGATAATCGGAAGCGTAAAAGATCGTGGATAAAGGATGGTGAGCCGTCACAAGCGTTCGCTAAGCCAACATTGACGCCAAAAAAAGTGATGCTGTGTGTATGGTGGGACTGGAGGGGAATCGTCCACTACGAGCTACTTCCAACTGGTCAGACGATTGATTCTCAACTCTACTGTGCACAACTAGAGAGATTACGCCAGGCGATTGAAAGAAAACGGCCCGAATTGATTAATAGGAAAGGTGTTGTCTTCCATCATGACAACGCCCGACCACACACTTCTTTGATGACCCGTCAAAAATTGAGAGAGTTTGGTTGGGAAGTTTTGATGCACCCACCTTACAGTCCGGATATAGCACCCTCTGACTATCATCTGTTTCGATCTCTGCAGAACTCTCTCAATGGAATTAAGTTGGTTTCAAAATAAGCCTGTGAAAACTACTTGATTCAGTTTTTCGACCAGAAACCACAGAAGTTTTTCACCGATGGGATCATGGATCTACCAAAAAAATGGCGAAACATTGTCGATAATAATGGAGCATATTCGGTTTAAATGAATTCGTCCACGCGCCATGCGGGGACCAGTTGAATTTTACTGAAAAAACGCCACGAACTTTTTCCCAGACCCAATAAATTTATTTTTCATCTATATTGTTGAATTTGATGGAGCCTGTGGTTGATTGACTTGATCAATAAGGTTGATATATAACCCCTTTCCACAATTAACTATTTGTAAATTCTGCATACGCATTTCGACAACCAAGTTGTCATCATCAGCAGACAACCTCAAAGTGTCGCACCCTGTAAAACACGGCGAAGAAATTGCACGAAAAATACACTCCGTACGCGATCCGCACCGTTGCAAACCAAGATGTACAGTGCACATCTTGGTTTGCAACGGTGCGGATCGCGTGCGGAGTGTATTTTTCGTGCAATTTCTTCGCCGTGTTTTACCAGGTGCGACACTTTGAGATTGTCTGCTGATGATGACAACTTGGTTGTCGAAATGCGTATACAGAATTTACAAATAGTTAATTGTGGAAAGGGGTTATATATCAACCTTATTGATCATTTCATCTATATGTACGCAGTCTATTGGATTTTGCTCTGAATAAACAAAATGTTAGTCGTGTTTGCGTATTTTGGGCTTTGAGCAAGTTTCACATTTGATGACATTTGTTTAAAATGATTACCTTTTTTTAAGTATTTGGAATAATGAAAACTTGTGAATTTCAATAGTAAACGATAAACTGCGAATTGTGTCTCGACAATTGAAGGAAACGTTTTTAATTTTTCCTAAATTGTTGGAATCATCTTTACTTTTCGACTACATTCTCTTTTTCTTAGACGAAACAACGGCGCTGTTTAATTTGTTGCCTATTTATGTTGTAGCAATGACTGTAAAATTTTATTACGCTGTTCAGCGTTTAAATTCTTTTTTTCCGGTATCTTTACTATGTGATGAAAACGTTTCTACAGAAATATTTTTCATAATACTATCACACTAAATGCTTGTTTGATTTGTCGTTATTTTCAGTATTTTTTAATGTTAAATTGTAAGATACCTATGTAGTAAGTCAGAAAATTTAACTTAGAGTATTATAAGCTAACCAATATTAATTATGTTTATAACAATATATAGTTTAAACCACTTTATATAAATGTATACTATAATATGAAACTGAGGGAGTACTTTTTATATACGAATCACGGCCCGCCGGGATCACGATTATTTTCGGAAACTTGTTTCAAAGAAGTTCGCTATTAGTTTTATTCATTGTCGCACCCTTAATGGTGTATTAGTAGCCTACTAGCTAGTAGCCACTAAGATCATATTAACATCCTACTAAGAATCTGTATTCATAGTTGCGTTTTTAGTGGCCATAAGTAGTAGAATGTTAGTGGCGTTTCAGCTGTGGCAATAGCGAAATTTGTTTATTTGAAAAAATAAACTTTGTTTGGTCATTTACCTTCTAATTTATGATTATAGTATTATAGTTGATACCGTTATTTGTTTGTGAGGATATTCTATTATTACTCAACTTAAGTGAACGCACCAAAATATGTAAATTCACAATTTTAGTTAGTTTTAATATTGATTTTCCGCTTTAAACATATCCTAATACGTCACTAAAATGTTAGCAGTCAACTAAGCTATGAACTAGTATGAACTACGTCGATGAATATGATTTTACTCAGTGGCATGTTAGTAGCATAGTGTCCACTAAATACTTTGAATAAGGTTCTACAAGTTTATATAAATACATATAAATACGTGTACTGTTAGTTGGAAACTAAAAACAGATTTTATCTAAGTACTTAAGGATGCGCTGTTAAAATAACAAATAAACCAATTATAGGCAGCAAATAAAGCTTCGAAATAAAATTTATGATAACAATAGTGCCGTTGTATAGTAAATAATACACATATCTGCGGAGGTAGCTTAATTTAATTGCCAGGCTATGAATGCATATATATATATATATATATATATATATATATATATGTATATAACGTAAATAATAATATGGAATTATCATAGAAGAGGGAGATATATGTACATATGTATGTATATATGTCCAAAATTAGTACAGCAAATGTTCAATACAAACTGTATTTTTTTATTGGTGTAGAGCTAGTTATACATTTATAATATTTTAATTTCATGTTTCTCCTAATTTTGTTATTCATTAAATACATATCCAAGAAATTTTAATGAATCATCCTGAATTCCAAAAGGTACTTCGTATTGCACTTTTATTTACATATTACTCAGAAAATTTCACTCGTCAATTTCTTTACTCTGTTACAATTAGATAAAAATGTAAAGTAAATATAGTTTAACGGTAAAAATATTCTATACGAACGTTCTTATCATAATAATTGATAAAGTCAAAAAGTTTTTTCTCATAAATATAACTAATCTATACATAATATTTCTTAGAAATGATATATTGACAAAAATAAAAATAAACTAAACCATAGAAGTTTACATTATAGTAGACTAACGTGCAATATTGTGAGGGACTACTATAACTTAGATTATTTTATCGCAAACGCTATTAGAAACAAAATAACTATTGGAAAAGAAGATTTGAGTAGACTTTTTGATATGGACCAAAGTCCTTTAGACATTAAAATAGAAGTCAATTACAAAAATAATCATTAAATAATTTTATATTATGGACTTTTATCATCATAAACTCTTAAAATTGCTTATACATATCATATCTTATCAGTACTTACATTTAGTCACTACGTTTATGGATCAAATATTTTGAAATATGTGAACATTTTTGTGTACTGATATTTAGAACAATATTTCGTTTTGTAAAAAATGAAATATTGTTACGAAATTTACAAAAGAATGGACTTTTATTATGTAACGGCTTAGTAAACTATGTGAGATTTACTATAGACTTATTAATAAATTGGTATGGTTTCTTGTGAATAATAGTCTCTGACACATTGTTATTTTTAAAATACATCGAACTTCGGAGGATAGCTTAACTATTGTTAAAATTATTTTATCAATACATACTCGTACATAGAGTTGTATAAGTTTTCATACAGTTGGAATTATTTAAGAAAGCAGTCTAAAATTAAGCAAATGACATTTGTGACAATTTTTATTACGATATTTACTCAAATTATTATTAGGTGCGCAACTAAGTTCACGCTGTTTTTCAAGAGATGGCTCCAGTAGTAAGTGCTGGTCGATTGTGGCATAACCAAAACGTCATGAACCAAGCTTAGACATATGGTAAACAAATCGCTTTGACACATTAGTGATTTTGTTTTTGCGTCATATACTTTTGGTTGTGTGAAAATGTCTGATTTTGTGCCAAATAATCGTCATTTGCGGGAAGTGTTGCTTTTCTTCTTTCATTCGAAGAAAACGGCGGCTGAAGCGCATCGAGAACTCCAAAAAGTTCACGGAGATGCTGCTCTAAGTGAAACAACGTGCCGTGATTGGTTCCGTTGCTTCAAAGACGGTGATTTCGATGTTGACGACCGTTCGCGTGAAGGAAGACCAAAAACCTTCGAAGACGCTGAATTGGAGGCATTGCTCGATGGGGATCCGTGTCAAACGCAAAAAGAGCTTGCTTCAGAATTTGGAGTTACCCGCCAAGCCATTTCTCAGCGATTGCATGCGTTGGGAATGATTCAAAACAAGGAACTTGGGTTCCTTATGATTTAAGCCAACAGACGTTGAGCGTCGTTTTTTCGCCTGTGAACTACTGCTCCAGCGGCAAAAAAGGAAGGGTTTTCTTCATCACATCGTTACGGGTGATGAAAAATGGATTCATTACAGCAACCCCAAGACAACAAAATCATGGGGACTGCCCGGTCATGCTTCTGCTTCGTCGGTTCGGCCGAATATTCACGCTGCGAAGGTTTTGCTGTGTATTTGGTGGGACTAGGATGGTGTTATTTATTATGAGCTGTTAAAACCGAACGAAACAATTACTGGGGAACGGTATCGAACTCAATTGATGCGATTGAGTTGAGCACTCCGCGAAAAGCGGCCACAATACGAACAGAGGCACGAAAAAGTGATTCTACAGCATGACAACTCTCGGCCTCACGTTACCAAACCCGTTAAAACCTACTTAGAAACGCTCAAATGGGAGGTCCTGCCCCACCCGCCATATTCTTCAGATATTGCGCCGTCCGATTATTACTTGTTCCGTTCGATGGCACGTGGTCTGGCTAATCAGCAGTTCCGCTCATATGAAGACATCTTAAAATGGCTTGATTCATGGATAGCCTCAAGAGACGAACACTTCTACCATGACAGTATTCGAGCTCTGCCAGAAAGATGGGAAAAAGTTGTCGCTAGTGATAGGCAATATTTTGAATGATTTTTTGAACATTTTTTCACAATAAAGTTGCATTTTCATCAAAAAAACGGCGAGAACTTAGTTGCGCACCTAATATTATAGAAATATTATTTGGAATACATTTTAAAACATATCTTATTATAATTTCTTGTAAATAGTGTATTGGAAAAATCTGAATATACATATGAAAATTATTTAAATTAATACCAAAGTAATTAAGTCAGTATTCCTTTGGACCTCTTTTGCCATTTATGGTGGCTTGTAAGACACTTAGGCATATCATAAATTAAATTTTCCGTTTCTGCTGGTATTTTGCCATATTTTTTAATTAGAGCTTCCTCTAACAAGTGTTTGGATGGGATATGTATTTTTAACGCTTTTTAACCTCCGATCATAATTATTTTATGTGGTTGACGTCAAGTGGTTGTTTCGGAGTTTGTCACAAACTATGGGACATTAAACGTTAGTAGATAAATTCTATGAAGGTGAATCTAATATAAATCGGAATATTTATTTTACACGCCGTGCAGGGAACAGATCGGAACGCGGCTTTTAAGTGTAGTGAGTAGCGATGTGTGGAGGCTATAACACACACCTTCAGTCCATATCACGATGTCAGAGAAAGAGATGCCGTTGTGTGTTGAGCATTGCAATATAATCAAATTTCTCACAAAATAGTCCGATATTTTGCGAAAATTTCAAGCTCGATTTGAGAACAACATGCTTAAAAACACACAAGTATATGAGAAGAAGAAGGACGTGTCAAAGCTTGTCAAAGTGAAAACTTGATTCTCAGCTAGAAAAGCCTTCCCAACAGTATTTTTAAATTTTAAAGGTGTATTGCACGTCGATTTCCTTTAACCAGAATGCTAGGAAGTAAGTCTTATTACATAATGTGAAAGAGGTATCACAGATCATACGTGACTACATATGCGCCATGGGTAGGCGGGACTACTGGATATTCCCACACGTAGTACTTTTGATCACTTTACGACTGCTTTTCTTTTATTATATTAAAGGTTCGCGTTTTTGCTGTTTCCTTTTTAATTTATAAAAGTATTTCTTCTCACTTTCACTGTCAATTAGATTAGTGGTTATGAAAATCACTATTGTTAATAACCACAGTGTTTTTTGTTTGTTGTAAAGACTAAAATGTTAGAAGAAAATGACACATTGCGCATAATAATTAAACAAACACCTACGCAAGATTAATTTATTTCCATGCAGATAATTTTGTTATGTCAAAGGTTGAGCTACAGTTCAAAAACTGTATTGAGATACAAAGGGTACTGGGAAAGTTTTGCAATATGACGCAACAATGAATCGTAGGAAGCTGCTTGTTGCTGCATGTTGACACATGTTCATACGCGCATGGTAGCCGCCGCGCCATGTCGATGGGCTCAGTTATTCATTAGCAGTGAGAGTGTAAAATGCTAGCGATGGCGTCGTGGTCACGAAATGAGTTAAGGGCAGTTTTGTGTTATAATTTCGTGCGTGGTTTAAACATAGACCAGTGCTTCGACGAAATGACTCTCGCGCTAGGCGATGTTTGTCCACATTACACAACGATATTTAGGTGGTACAGAGAATTCCAAAGGGGAAATTTAACTGTGATGGATGTTGAGAGGCCGGGTGAGGGGGCACAAACGTCAGTTACATGAGTGACCTACCAACAGCAGATGACTTGGTGCCGGGAGATGTTAAAAAAGTTTATTAAGGGACAATTTCGGTATGTGAACAACATCGTGACAGTTGACGAGACTTGGCTGTACTATTACGATGTGCCAACCAAAGCTCAAAACAAAGTATGGGTCTTTGATAATGAGGACACACTCGTAGTTGTCAGAAAAGTCCGATCTGTAAAGAAGAAAATGGTCGAGTGGAATTATGGAACGCGTCGGTTTGGACACACAGAAGACAGTCGCAGCTAAGTGGTATACTGAACAGTGCCTGCCTAAAGTCATTGAATCTATGAAGAACCTGCAGCCAAAGTCAAGAATAGACACCTGGTTCCTCCATCACGATAATGCTCCATCTCACCGCGCCAAAGCCTGCACCGAATATTTAACCACGACAAGACTGAAACTTCTCGAGCATCCTTCCTACAGATCTTGCTCCCTGCGACTTTGCACTGTTCCCGCATGTGAAGATGAAGCTAAAAGGGAGGCGATTTTCCAGTGATGAGGACCTTCAGTGGGCTTGGGACAATGAGTGTGCTTTACTCCCTGGTGAAACTTGGCAGAACTGGTTTAAAGACTGGTTTCGGAGGTTGGGGAGGCGTATTGAGTGTAGAGGAACTTACTTTGAAAAAATTAAATAAACAAACCTATATTGCAAAACTTTCCTAGTACCCTTTGTATATTGCCTGTTTCACTCGCAGACTGTATCGCATATGCGAATTTATCAGAAATGAATTCTCTGGTGTAGACATATTATTTTACTTAAACAGATTTTTTCTAAGCTGCTACTTGTGACTACAATGTAACAGATTCATACTTTTCGCTGCGGTTTCTTACAACGGTACTGTTTACACAATGGGTAACGTGGGTAACTCCATTTTCTTTCTTCAAAACTTTACTTTCATTAGGAAATGATACTCGTAGCATTATTGAATATAAAGTTGAAGAACCTCAACGGTTTTATATAATATATATATATATATATATATATATATATATATATATATATATATATATATATATATATATATATATATATATATATATTTATAAAAGTGCAGCAAAGTGTCGTCTACTACAGAATATTTTGAGAAAAATAACATTGGAGTAAATGAAGGCCTTAATAATTTATATATGTTATTAAATAAATTCAAATTGTTTTCTAGCCCCTTCAACAATCGTCTTAATAATAGGAATAAGTCAGCCTTTCATCGAAAATTGGCATATTTGAACGGAAAATTTCATATTTTTTTAATCTTTCCTCACCTACCTGACAATGTAGAGGTTGCATAAAATAATTTGAGGCCATATTTTTGTTATTTATATGTTATAACTCTATTGGCAGTTGCGATTGTAAGCGCATGTATTTTACTGAGATGAACTTGGAAAAGGTGGTGACAATGTATATTAATAGTGCTTAGATTATTAATTAATAGTATTAAACACAATAATGAATTAATATTTTTAAAAACCTTAGCTAACAACAAAAGAAATTTAAATAAAAGGATTTATTTGATCGTCATAATCGTCATTATTATTTTAATACATTTAATTTGAAAAGGGAAATCGACACGCTACTGTTAAATCGAGAGCCTAGCTAAAAATGTCTCAAAAGTGTTTTCACTATCTGAAATATTACCTTTCAAAGTATGTTATTTGTCTACCACATCACTATAAAAATATAGTAGATAAATACAGTCGTGTCTCTATACAAATACTCCAACAGCTTAGAAAATGAATAGTTTATCATTAATAATATTGTATTTCCTCTTTGTGCCATGTGTATAACTCAATTTTAAATCTATGTTTCTCTTTCTTCTACTAATCTATGAATTTAGTTCAAAATGCTAAAATAATTCATTTTTGTAATCCGAATTTCACAAAAATATGGTTAGGGCAGAACATTAGGTGCTATTTCTATGTATAAAAACAAAATTGAAGTACAAAATTTTGATATAAATTATTAGGGAGAATATTCAAAAAACCATGTATTTTAAATCAATTCCAAGGAAGAAATATACATTTTCTTAGAGATAAGTATAAGTACTATATGTATATATTTACATATGTAATTAATGCTGGAGCTATATAATACGAACATGACACTTAAGAAAGTGGATGGATGATATCTAATGTTTACCAACAATCATTGAAAAATAATTATGTTAACAAATAAGTAAAAGATCTCAACTAAAGAAGTGAAACAATTTATAAACGTCGTATCATATTACAAAAGATAATAAGTCTAAGTGTAAATAATTTATTTAATATTGTGTTTTTTTTTGTATTTTATGTTCAGAGTTATGTCAAACACGACGATTTGTGCGTGCCAACTGTAAAAGAAATGGCACAATAATATAGTACGTGGGTTGTCTTTTAAGTTTTGTATATAAAACTGGAATAAAGCAGTAGATAGCTTTTAAAGACTTAATTGTGTTTCGAAGTATTTTCCACGAAGATTAATGAAAGTAGTTGTTCCACTTGTTCGTTGGTGCAGTCAAAATTGCGTTCTTGAAGGCATCGACTGCTCCTTCTCAGGACTGGAACCTCTGACCACGCAGCCCGTTCTTGATTTTCGGAAAAACAAAGAAATCGTTGGGAATTAGATCCGGACTGTATGGAGGACAGTTCAACAATTCGACGTTTTATTGCGTTAAAAATTCAACTGTCTTGTGTGCTGTGTGTGAACTTGCATTGTCTTGGTGGAGGATAATTCGTCGTTCGGGGTTGGTTTTTCAAAGCTCAGCGATGATTTGCGGCAAACAAATAGTTGTATACTAATCGGCAGCAACAGTTCTTTGACCTTGTAGAGGAATTGTTGCTACATGACATGCTTTCGAGACAAATGTCGCGAGCATCTTTTTGGAAACGCTTTGACAATGAATGACTTTAGTGGGCTTTTCTTCGCATTGAAACATCCAAACAGACGACTAGCATTTATTTTCTGGCTCGTATGAGCAAATTTAAAATTCATCGTCACTAATAATGTTGTACACATTTTTTAGAGTTTCCGCCGTTGAAGTGATCTAGAGTTTTTTGACACCAATTCACCCTAGCGGCTTTCTGTTCTTCGGTCAACAGACGTGGTATCCAACGGGAAACTAATTTTTTTACACACAATTTTTTATGTAAAATTTTTTGAATTGCGGTCTTTGAAATCCTCAATAATGCTTCAATATGTCACATGTCGATCTTCGTTAATTATATTGCGCACAACATCAATGTTTTCCTGAATGACTCTGTTTTTGGTGAACCTACTCTTGGATCATTGCTAAGACTAATCCGTTCACGTTTTCGTTCACCACACCAACGAGAAATTGTTGACTGACATCATTTCCGACAACAGAAACCAACTCGGCGGGACATTCTCTGAGATAATTATTTTCGAAAATTATAACAAATTATTCCGGCAAAATGTTCTCGGTTTAATCCTATTTTTCAACTAACTTATCAATTTTGACAGTTCGTGGTAGCTACAACACTACACGTATTGCATTGAAACTTTATTTAATTTAGGTTAACTAAAGATGGGGGTAAATTTTTAGTGCTGACATTTGATTAGTGGCGCCCTCTATATCGCACTATGGAAAACTTAAAAGGCATCCAACGTAAGTATGGTATAAGAAGTACTTAAAAACCATTCAAGGTTTTATTTTAAAACCCGATTTATAGCTCTAAAGGAAATAATGACTAAAATCTACTGTATCACCATCCGCATATGTACATAGGTGCATTTTTAATGTAAATTATAAGTTATTACTCAGCGTTAGTATTGAATTCTCTAGACTATATTTTATTATAGACTTTATATCCAATTAACAAAGGCTAAGATTTTATGTTTTATGATTAGATCTCAAAGAAATCTTGTATTACATATCAATGTGACTGGTCGTGTAGTTTCCTTAAACACTAACACGGACAATAATTCCTCGTTATGACAAACTCGAATGATACTGACACGTCACTCATGTCATTCTCCTTTAGAAATGCAATGTACTTTTTTAATAATTTTTATGAATTCTTTGGTTAACTGAAATTATTCGGTTAACACAAAATAGATATCAAATCAACATTACAGCATATTTATTGAGTTAGTTTAAATTTTGCTTTTACAGTCAAAACGTCGTTTGTATATGCGCAAAAAGTAAATACAAAATTTTCAATCTTTATAAAAAAATTTAAAAAAAATATACGCTACAATTGCTTCCGGTTCATTTGGTTCACTTTCTTTTTTTTCTAAATTATTGGTTTTCAAATTTTATACTATGATTTTGTAAGATCTCGTTTAGAATATGCTGTCATAATTTGGAATCATTGCTAGTTAACATCTTCTAGTTGGTTCCATGAACATTTATGAATTCTTTCGATTTCGTTAGAATGGTGTTTACCCAAAAAGGAATAACATACCAGGGTTTATTATTATCACATCTCATTTCAGTTTTTATCAGTTTTCGACACATATCAACAAGTACATATATCTCTTTTGCATAAGATGTGTCATAATTACATCGACTGTCCTTTGCTGTTTCAGCAGTTAACTTTTCGTATTCCGCAATATGGTGCTCATAACTCTGATATATTATATTTTTCACATTTTTTATCACATACAAACATGTTGACAAAAACACAAATCTATATAATATGCTCCGATTTTAACTTTATTTCGTTACACTGCATTTTTACTTTCCCACTAACGAAGGTGCCTTCGCTTAAAATAATTATGTTTAATATTTAGTTGTTTAAATAATTTACAGAATGTATTTATTATTTTTATAAGATTTTTCGTAGACGTCTTATTCCTTTTTTTATTTGTTTCTTGGTTTATATTATATTATCGTCATAATATAGTATATCCGATATTATTGGGTTTCTGTCGAGCTTATTATTATATTTGGCCGATTGTTGAAGAAAATGGCTAAAGAAATAAGTGTTTTGATTGGAATATGTAATATTCGGACGCGTGGTTCTAGAGATTTTACAAAAGACAAAATACTTCCTCCCATATTGTGAGACGCGAAGCGAATAAAGTAAATGAATATAATGTAATTATAAAATTATATGTTGAAAAATATTTTGAATCTCCACGAGACAGGTGTATTTTACAATTTGTATCCTAATCTCTCTTTGGACTTTAACCATATTAAATAATGCCAAAGTAGAAAAGGTGTAACAGCAAGTTTTTGTAATGCCGACGGTTCAGAAAAATTAAAATCGGGGATTATCGGAAAATATAAGAAGTATTTCAATGAAATAAATCGATTAATTTTACCGTTGACTATACTCATCAGAAGAATATCTGGGTGAATTCAATATCATTTCGTTTATAGGCGACCAAGTTTCAGAGGAAAGTGGTTATTAAGAACAGACATGCGTTATTAACATGGGATAATCGCAGTGCGTATAATGATGTGCTAGATTTGCCAAATGTTAAAATAATCTGTTTTCCTGCAAATTCTACGATATATAATAACGATATATAATTATACTATTTAAATGTTGCTTTAAGATGATGCATATGCCTTATGCTATACTTTACATTGAGTCATAGCAATCGAATCTAAAACGGATAGTTTGGGTAATGCAGTCGCTATATAGCATGTTCACTCAATTTTTTGTTTTGGACGGAAATGTAGAAATTTGTGCTCAACGTTGTTAATTAAGGCGAGAACAAAGACCATGAAGTCGATAATGAAGGAGTAATTGAGAGGCTATAAAAAAAATGAAATTTTAGAAGCACTATAAATTGCATAGATTTTTGCAGACTCTGCGTGAATTAAAATCAATTTTGAAGACAATCTTGACAAAGAACGAAGACAATGTATCAAGAATTATATGCCTAAGTATAATTAGAATCAATAAAAATAACATATTTTCTGGAACCAGGTCACTGATAATTTAAAATTACTAATAAATGCTGCTTTTTTATGTTTCGCGTATTATTTTATTTTGTTTTACATCAGATATCCTTAATCAATTAGTCAATGAGAAATAAATAAATTTAACAGCAAAAGTTAATCAACTATAAAATAACTAGTTTGTCTTAATCGAATTCGGTTAACGAGAATTTTTAATGAATAAACACTCCATCGAGTTTGAAGAAATATTGAACAAATAAAGACATTAAAAAATTTTGCTTGTTTTACGTATGTTTGATTTTATATTATTTTTAAGATAATAGACTCGCCAAATAATTTTATTCTATTTTTGTTTCATCGTCCTTGTACTAATATTTTTTGTCTTGTATTAACATTTAAACATAAAATTTTTATTACAAATTTCGTTCCAGTAGACTGTAGACGGATATTATGTTTAACTTGAAGATTTTATCATGAATTTACTTTACAAAATCAACACGACTTTTCAAGGATTCCTTCTTAAAACATCGTAAGAACTAATCAAATAAACTGAGTGTTTTTAACTGTAGCACTAGAAAATAAGGTAACATTTGTTAAGATAAGGCCGTCATGAAAAAAGATTATCTATGTATGTTAAAAAAAATCAAAATGGCAGATATCCTAACTGACACAGAGTAAAGCCAGATATTTGTAGTTACTTGCAATAGTCTTTGAAGAATATTTGTATGTATGTATACAATTACATTTAGTAAAAGTGCAAATACATATATACTATTTTAAAATTTCTGTATTTTATACTCTATTGTAATTTAAATAATATTGTTAATGGCAAAATACTTATTTACAATTAAAAATTTCGTTAGCCACACCCGAATGATTATGTAAAGTTAGTTATTTATGTGCACTACAATTTAAATTTTTTTACAAGATATCAATTATTTACTACATATTTGGTTTTAAAATTGAAAAAACAATAATAAAATTACTTACTTAAAAAGCAGGTGCCTAAAATTGCAATAAATAAAGTTCCCGAAAACATTTTTAGCCGATAGTCGTTTCAGCTACACTACTTGAATTCCGTTCAATGCCGATAAAACATGTATTTATAATATCAATATGCAAACACTGATACGTTGATTGATATAATATAATTTGAGGTTCTCGTTTATCTAACTTTACCAAAATTTAGACGCACCTATTTAAAATTGTCTATTACATGCATATACTCTCAACGTAAAACATGTATATTTACATAGTTATTAATTGCAAACGTTTCGAAAGAGTTTCTAGATTTTCACGTAAATTCCAGTTTTCATTTGTAAATATTCCAATGTGTAATGTTCGTGATTGTTTCTTGAAATGTCTTGTTTCAGCCCAGATAATTAAATTGCAGTTCATATTTAATGTATTTTTGTCATTTTTTAAAAATGACAAACGATTTATTATTTAGGTCAAAATATTACTGAAATGAAAGGCAATATAAGATAGCAGAAAGTGTATATAAAAACAGTACTAGGCGGGTCGATAATTGTAACAACTCAAATTCAGTATTATAGAAGACAGGGGACATATCAGCTAATGTAATCAATGCAATTTCAACCCATATTAATTCGATATTGCTCCATCGGTCATAAAAATCTTAGGAGCAGTACATACGAAATATCAATATTAAGAGGTCCTGAATGGCAAACAGTAACATATAAAACATATCTGAGAGGTCCAGAAAAAGCCACTACTAGAAAATAGTCAAACATAAAGTGCTGTTATAAAAGCTGTTAGAAGAAGAGAACAAGGAAAAGAAAGTAAAACAATGAAGACAAAAACTAAGAATATACTGTACCACCGATGTATATGTATATATATCGGAGAAGATACACAGAAGATACAAATATATGTATATATATATATATATATAGAGAGAGAGAGAGAGAAGACTACATCGAACACAGAAATAAATTTTTGCAACAGATAATGCCAAACAAATATACGCTTAAAATACTTTGCCTTGAAATAGTTAAAATGCAGTTATTCACAAAAGAATTGGAAAAAAACTCAATGTTACACCCACAAGAAATTAAAAAACTGCAGAATCCTTAAACGAATCCATGTGATATTAATTCAAAGGAAAAGAAGAAAAACACAACATAACAAAACACACTATTGTAAAATTTGAACCTGCTCTCATATTGAATCGTTCCAAAATGTTCTAGATGCATAGATAGTAACATGGACATATAGAAAACTATTGCCACAAAACAACTAGGTGTGAGAAATGCGCAGGAGTTCATTTCACTAGACACTGAGAAACGCAAACAGTTATATTCCTTTCATATAAGTTCATCCACGTTTAAACTATGCAAACGTGACTAAAAGATACAACATAAAGATTAATAATGAAGCGACAGTTACAGTTAATAACTGGAAAAGATGCTAAATAAATTATGAAATAGATGAGCACCATGCTTAACTTGACTTCCACCGGCGTATCTAAATGAATGTCCGTCTTATCTAATTATAATATCTCATGAAACTCAAATGGTTTAATCCATCGCATTTCGTATTTATTTTGTAAGTATTTCTAGTCGGCCAGAATAATATATATAATGCTAATGTTTGAACTCATCTTACTTCTAAATAGAGATACCTAAATATAGAAAATACTAAACATATAACTTCAGAAAAGGAGCCATTGGAGGCACTGCTGTCATAATTAGGGAAAGGGAAAAATATAGCAAGAACTACTTGGAAACCACTTGTAACAATATTAAAATGAAACAAAGCCACTAACTTTAACATCAGTTTATTGCCATCTGAGGCACAACAACAACGGGATCAATGTGAAATATTTTTCAAAATACTCGGCAATGTCTAAACATAACCTATGGGTCAGGAGTACCAACAACGAAGAGAAGAGAATTACTTAAGACCATGAAGAAGGGTAATCTAAAATGTTTCCACATGTGAAACGAAATGTAAAGTTAAAAGTTGCTTAGAGTTAACATCTGACCATACATGATATTCACACTTCATTCACAAATTTTATTAAAAGAAAAACAACCCTCAATATCTAATACTCTAGGTTAGAACAGTGGTAATGCACTAGAACATTAGAGAATAAAAGTAAATTCAACAAAGTTTTAAAAGAAATGTTGCTGGATCATAAAAATTAAGGTATACAAAATTATTTAAAGAATTTGTCACCCACAGAAGATACAAACTACTCACTGTGGAAACCTACTAAAAGCTGAACGAATCAGAATACAGCCTTTTTAACACAATTCTCCATATGGTATAGAAAAGACTTTACCACCAATATAAACGAACAACGAAGAGACAGATCAATAAATACCAGAATATACAAAAAAAGGATCTACCCAATAGACTTGCCACACTATAGTATCAAAATATCGGAAAATCAAAAACAATAGCAGAAATTGAATAAAAAGCACCAGGTTATGATTTTAAATTAGGCAAAGTCAAGAATTACCTCAGAAATTCTTTCCGAATAATTGGAAAGTAGCACAAATTGTAGTTATTCTCAAACCAGTTACATACCCTCAACTTCTCACTTACTATAGACCAGTAAGCTTATTGCCAATATTATCCAAGGTTTATGAAGCAAATCTATATATCAAAAGGTTTAACAAAATACTGGGAGACGAAAAAATTGGGTCTAGGAAAATTACATTAAAAACAATTTATTACCGAAGCGCAATTGACCGAAAGCAATTTATTAAAGAAGCAATTTTCGAAAACCTATCAAAGGATAATTTCTCGAATAGTGTTCAAAATCTAAAGAATGATAAAATAGCCAGAAAGTATAGACAATATATTAATGCACATAGAACAATAAAAAGACAAGAGAATATGATGTAGAAAAAAATGCGGTGAGATAGAAAATGTAATCAAAACATCTGTAAAAAATTTACAATTAAATAATGGCAGAGAAGAATTGAACAGATGCATGCAGAGATAAGGTAAAGATAAGCAAAAAATAAATTTAAG
This sequence comes from Dermolepida albohirtum, assembly GCA_031893035.1. Lineage (NCBI taxonomy): Eukaryota > Metazoa > Arthropoda > Insecta > Coleoptera > Scarabaeidae > Dermolepida > Dermolepida albohirtum. Next base: position 184,501 of record JAVIWB010003364.1, on the reverse strand, counting down.
GGATAAATTTCTGCGGATAGACAGAGTAAGACAGACAGTAGGAAGAGAAACAAATAATAGAGAAGGTCCAGTGTGCTCGAAAATGAGAAAATTGTATTAATTGTAAATTTGCATTAAGATGTTTCAATTTCATGTCTATTTAGGACTTATTTACTACATATAATTGATTTTATTTATATTTAGCCAGTGAAATACTTATTTAGGATAAATGAAATCGACAAATTTTTTGTAATTACATGCATATTTTTTTGATGAAATAATTATTAATAACTATAAATTGTGGTCGAAGTGATGTCCTTTCCAAACACCTCTTCTTTTTAAATTTACATTCCGTAGTATTTTAGGACTAATGTTCTTAATTTCATTCTGAATTGTTGCCTGTAATTTTTCAATGTTATGAGGTCTTTTATGATAAATTTTATTTTTAAGAATTCAAATAAATAAATATTTAACGCAGTTAGAACAGGGATCCTTTCATTACTTATAATATTACTCTTTGATAAAGCAGCTGTATGTGCAGTAGCTCCATCTTTGTGAAAGTATCCATGTGACTATTCAGCTTCATAAAATTAATTTAAAAAAGAGTTAAAAATTATTTCTTTCTAACTCATAGCAAGTTCGATAATTTTGTGAGTTTATATTGTCAGCTAATTGAACCAAGTTCATCTGAGAAGAAGGTCTAATTCAATGTAACATTATTGTTAATGATATTAAGAAACTTTTGATAATGTTGTACTCGTGCATTAAAATCTCGCGGAAGAAATTGCTGAACCACATTCTTTTTGTATGGGTAAAAATTTAATTGTTTCTATATCAGTGCATGACAACTTTCATAATTCTGCAAAAAAGTTCACAAGTATATTGCTACTTGAAGAAAAATAAAGTGACTTGTACCTGTTTGCTAGACAGTCTTGGAAAATATTTATTTGGGTTTTATAGCATTTGTTACCGTATGCCTTCTTTAAATACCTGGAAATTTTCCTTTACAAATACTACCGAAATCAAGCAAACGTTCAATAATACGTTTTTGATGTTGCCTAAGGTATAACGTCGTCTGGAAATATAGTGATATATTGTTTGGTCAAATACATACATCCATGAACCATTTCCATTTCCTTGTATGCTACTACAAACGCATCTCATAGTCAATCATAAAATGGCAAAAAAATATTCACACTACACTAGTTGTAAACTCAATAACTGAAAACTTTCTGTTTACGAATGCTAATTTAATGAACCATTTTTGATGTCACTGTATTTAATTATTATTATTATTTGGGCAGCATATTTTGTCTTTTACTTGAACTTGTAAATTTATTAGCAATAAAATTATTATTATTATTATTTAAAGATACTTAAGGATTAAAAAGAATACCAAGTAAAATCTTTTATTGCAAAGACAAAAAAAGAAATCTCATTGGAGATAGGATAGGTATTATAAAAAGATTGAAGGAATACTTTGAACAAATATTAAATGGTTAAAGGAACGTAGAAATGGATGGCCTAGAGTTAGAATAAAGAGAGGAAGAAAAAGTAGAAGAACCAACAGACTAAGAAGTGGATGACGTAATTACGTAATTGAGCCAGAATATATAATATATATATATACAGTGAATGACCAAAGTCTGCATGCAACTACATTTTTATTTAGTTTTCCAAAAATCTGCAATAAATAGAAATACCAATAATCCAATTTCCTTTTATTTTCCCTTTTATACGTAAAAATATAAAAATTAGATAATTTCATTCGCTTTATAATGTAAAAACTTACAAATTGTTAAAAAAAATCTATGACAAAAGTCTACATGCAGCTTACACAAATAATGGAAGCAGTGAAAAAGTAACTGTAAAGTACCGCTATTCATTCTTTCTAGTTTACGTATGAGTTGTACTTCTTTCAAATCACATTTTAGTTTTAATTTTGTTCATGTGCTGGTTGAACGTAGAAAATAATGGGATCGGGAAAATAAATTTCGTTTGACCTCAGAAAATTAGTCTTAAAATACAGACAGGAAAATAAATCTTATGGAGAAATCGACAAATTATTAAATTTAAATCGAGCCACAGTACAAACAATTGTTCAGAACTACAACAATACTGGTTCTTTTAAGAGCAAAGCGCGATCAGGCCGTCCAAAGAAGCTTTCTAGAAGGGATATTAGTTTAATTTTAAGGGAAGTCAGTAAAAATCCCAGAGTTAGTGCACCTAAATTATTCGAACACATTGTTCACGTCTCCAATAAGAGCGTTCACCCAAGAACTGTCAAAAGAGTACTCGATGACAATGGGTTTTTTAGCAGAACACCGCGTAAAAAGCCACCGATATCAGAAAAAAACTGCCGCCTCCGCTTGGAATTCGCACGTGCCCATATTAATAAAGACATGGATTTCTGGTCCAAAGTTTTATTTACGGACGAATCCAAGTTCAATATTTTTGGAAGGAAAAAAATGCTGCTTTGCAGTTTAAAAATTTGATACCAACTGTTAAGCATGGCGGGGGTAACGTCAACACACCTCCCCAAAGCCCGGATTTAAATCCAATAAAGCATGTTTGGGAGCTTTTGGAGCGCAAAATTCGACAGAGCCATATTAGTGATGCTAAATCATTAAAGCAAGCACTGACAGACGCGTGGAGCAAACTGACCCAGGAGGAGATGACTAGTTTGGTTTTATCAATGCCACGGCGTCTGCAAGCTGTGATAGATAATATTGGGGGGCCATCCAAATATTAAAAATTGCTTAAATATTCATTGTATTTAAATGTTATTAGTTATATAATATTAATACTGAACTGTATGTAGACTTTTGTCCTACAATTTTTTTGTTGTTTTGCGATTTTTTTTTGTTTTAGAAGAAGTGAATTAATTTATGTTTTATATTTTATGAATAAATATAATTCCTAAAAAAACTGTATCATTAGTTTTTTAATAAATGCATATCGACTGGGAAACATGACAATATGACGCTGCATGTAGACTTTAGTCATTCACTGTATATATATATATATATATATATATATATATATATATAATACGGAAAGGAAATATTCTAGTTATTAAGAGAAATTTGATCACTGAAGGTTGATATATAACCCCTTTCCACATTAATTTTCGTATTCTGTATGCGTATTTCGATAACTAAGTTGTCATCATCAGCAGATAATTAAACAGTGTTGCACCTGGAAAACTACGGCAAAAATACCTGTACGAAAACTAATTCCGCACACGATCTGTACCATTGAAAGCCAAAACGCACACTGTATATTCGTTTTACATTATTTTTAAAAACGATTGTGTTCTAGTCTTAAACTAAGACCACAGAAAAAAGGAAAAAAAGTGGGAAAAGGAAGACAAATACCTACATGCGGTTTATTGCACTCACCCTTGTCTGTCGTTTTAGAGACCAAAGAGACATGAGTATGATTGGACCCCAGGTTAGTGTTCAACGTATGGTCTTTATTCTTAAAAACGTACATGCTTTCATACGTATCTAATTACACACGTTCTTTATCAAACGCAAACAATCCGCGTTAACACTGATTATTTGCCAACACATGTTTTGCCAAACCGAAGTTTTCTAGCCGATTGAATTTTATGTGCGCAATATATTCATTATACCGGGTTTCTATCGATCGTTTTGTTTGGCCGATGTATTGTTTACTGCAATCTAAACATTCAATCCCGTAAATTCCCGATTTTTTATTGTCCTCGGCTTTGTCTTTTGTATTTCCTAAAAGGGATTTGATGGAGTTAGTGGGCCGAAATGTGACTTGAAAACCGTGCTCTTAAAAAACCCTATTTAAATTTTTAGTCAAACGGTGAAAAGGTAAACATACAAATTATTTGTCCTGATTGCTTTGAGGTAACAGACATATGGTATGCCGCATTGTTTTTCTTACGTTAGCCTTTCTAATTAATCCATTGATTATTTCCGAATCAAAACCATTGTATCTCGCGATATTCTTAATAAAGTTCAATTCTTTTTCTTATCTTACTTTTGTTAGTGGAAAATTTAGCAAACGATTGATAAGAAAACTGAACGAAGTGATGAATCTATTGCCATTGATTTCTTTTCGGAAAATATCAATTTCTATTTCAGGTTTATTACTAATAACTAGGGTCTCCAAAAAAAGGCAACGTGTCATTGTTTTCTTTTGCTAGTGTAAATGTAATCGTCGGAAATTTTAAATTTAAGTGCTTGACGAAATCTTCCAAGTTGCATTTATGTGTATTGAAAAATCGCGAAAATATCATCTACATACCTAATCCAAATTCTTGGAAAATATTTAGCCTTATGTTTTAATTCAGTTTCATGAATAAGTCCCCAATAAATGGAGAAAGACAATTGCCCATTGCAGTTCCCTGTTTTTGTTCATAGAAAAACTGAAAACAGTTTTGGAACATGCAAAGGTTTGTTAATCGTACATATTTCTTTATTTTCTCTGGTTCAATCTTATTTTTGTGAAGAAATTGTTCTAAATATTTTAAAGTTTCTCGAATCGGTACCGAAGGAAACAATGACGTTACGTCGAATAATACTATAATTTCCCCATCTTCTAATTTACAATCTTTAATCCTTTCAATAAATTCTATTGAATTAGTAACTGAGAGGCTTTTAAGTTTTTCGGGCAAATTTTTGTATTCATTCGCTAACCACTTTGAAATCAAGTAAGTAGGAGACTTGATCCCTGAGACTATTGGTCTCATTGAGTTGCCTGGTTTATGTATTTTAGGCAAACAATATAGTCTCGGGATCAGCGAATTACTTACACTTAATCTATAATTCTTATTCGGGGTTATTAACTTTGGACAATATTTTTTAACGCGTTTTTTGTATCTCTAATCATTTTTGGTAATGGAGTTTTCGTATATTCAACATATGGCCCTTCTAAAATTAAGTTTCTCACTCTTCGAAAATAATCGTTTTTTGTCCAAAATTACTAACTTGTTCCCTTTGCCTGCTTTTAAATAAAAGCAGTCTTTCGACCTGAGACTTTTAAATGAGTTCCATTTATGGTTAACTAACTTTTGCTTGTGTTCTTGTAAGTTCTGTTTAATTTGAATCTAACTTTTGCTTGTGTTCTTGTAAGTTCTGTTTAATTTGAATCTTACAAGCCTCTCTAATGGAATTTTTGGAACTTCTTGCTAAATTCTTAATAGTCGTTTCAATGCTTGCGACCACTTGATCAGTGAGTGTCTCGGTTGGACAAACAGTGTTTAAAACCTTTGTTTAATTAGTCTATTTCTTCTCGATTAAAAATCTCAGATGAATTATTGACGACTAGTGTTTCTTTTATAGGATTTATATTAAAACTATTGTCTGATCGCGGACATAACTCTCTAAATTTCTTGTTAAGACCTTTAATTTTCTTATTTAATATGTGGTTTGTGATTTCACTGATTTTCCTATAAAAACTACGCCACTCTTGAAATTCAAAATGATTTAAATTTTTTGTTAGTTTTAAATGCAATTCTTATAATTCTAGTTAAAATCTACTTCTTTCACTGTGCAGATATTTAATTTCAAGTTTGAACCACTTCATTTTCACATATGAAAATATTAGGAGATTACCAATGTGGTTTCAGGAAGTATAGGTTGGCAACTGATTAAAGTTTTCCTAATTAAACAAGTTTTGACCATGATATACAAGTATAAGCTGCTGCTCTCATGCTGTTTATAAACGGCTTACGACTATGTAGATTACAATATTCTACTAAATGCATAAGGATTTAAAATTCCTAACAAAATAATAAGATAATCTTTTTCATCCACTAATTTTAAAGTCATTTATGAAGCTAAATGATTGAAAATTCTCAAATTTTATTAAATCTTACTTAAAGTTGCATCCAATTAAAATTGGTATGTACGTGAATATTACAATTAATTTAACACTTATTATTTATTGAGTTAAATAAGAAATAGTATTTATAAAAATCAACTTCATATTATTGATGATTTGAATCAAGTTATTCAACATAAAACTATAAAATAAAAACTTAACATTTTTGGCATTATGAAACGAAGAATTAATTTGTTTGCAAAAGAATGGTGGATATTTACAGCATTCTAAATTTTAATAAATAATCTTTGTTTTTGAAATAAAATATATTTAACAAGTATCGTTCCTTTTATATTATGAATCTTGGCATGAAGTTTTTGCGCGGATATTCAATATAATTTGGTATTAGATAATAATTAGAAACGCCACTCAAAGTGATTATAATGCTATATGATAATTTAGTATTTCTTATTTCAGTCAATCCGTACATTTTATTCTGTGTAGACACCTAACAGCTTTAAAAATTGCGAGTATTTTGAGTTGGTAAGGTTGGCAATGGTATGGTAATAACTTTGTTTCATTTAAGGAATTAACAAATAATATATTTTCAATAGATACGAGGTTTATTGTCCATTTCATAGATAAGAAATAACTATAGCTGGGCAACTCTTTCAGTATGTTTCAACTCTGATTACAGCGCCATCATGGCCTGGTGTAATGAACAAGTTATTGAAATGATAACCAGCGCCATCTATGTTATCCCTTACAACTATAGTACACTATATATTAATTTATTTTCAAATCAAAAATTAATTTGCTTACTATTTTACATACATTAATTTATATTATATAGAAGTACAACATAAATTAAGCATGTAACATGTAACATAGTATGCAAATTAATTTGTGCATTTATATAAAATAGTAAAACATTCTTTGGTATATCACATTAACAAAATAAAATCAGGTAGGTATTTTCAAAAATATTTATATATATATATATATATATATATATGTATATTATAATAATATCAACAGATTATATTTTTGACATTTATTTGTCTTCCCGAACTTTGATTTACATAAAATTTGTATTTTTTATTTAAACACATTGTTGAAAAAGCCATTATCAAATACATTTCAAATATTACTGACACAGTCTTATTTGGTATCTGTGGTAAAGAACAAGATCATGTATTTATAAAAATGTAAAGAATATATTTAATATTATACAAAAAATATTTCATGGCAAATACAATAATAGCGCACTGATGTATCTGTAATACAAAAAAATATTTAAGTAAATATCATTGACATCCTCATGTTCTTCACGTTCCTTTACATATTTTATATAATGATATGAACTTACAACAAATTATTCAAACAAATCAATTATACCTAAAGTATATAAATTTTAAACAAGTAATCTTGAGATTACAATTATTATTATAGGACAAATCTTAATGTAGATATTTTAATAATAATTAATGTAGATATTTTAAGAAGTAAGCTGTTTTAATCCAACTATTTTCTTTTGTTTATTTTTATTTCTGAGATATTTAGCATATGCAATTTTTCTAATACCACTTAATTTATTAGGTGCATTACACTGACCTTTTAAAATACTATTAGTTTGTTTGATCCATGTGTGAATAAAAAAATTTATTGTGAAGTTCAAAAAGAATGGTTTTAAATTATGTTTTTCACAATGAAAAATTGTAAAACTAAAATATTTAAGTAGTTTATTACGTAAAACACTTTGCAAATTTGGAACATGGCAAACATTATCCATTACTTTGAATAGATATTCCCAAGTAAATGAAAATATTTTCATGAATGCAGTTGTAGGGAAAACTAAAGCCTTACTTCTGAAACATTTTAATGTTATAACTAAATGCTAATCACTTTCAACATCTGTTTGCAAATCATTTAAACATGACTGACAATTATTAATGTATCTTAACATTTTTCTTGCCACGTAACCGGCAACGTATGTTTGCGAATACGATGTTGGACATTCTTCAATGATAACCTCAGGAAAAATGTGGTTGTTTCTGCAGTAGCTTCAGTAAAACCTAAAATAAAGATATTATTTTTTTAATTTTTTCAAATATTGAGCTGTAAAACATACTTGGTAAATGTAATGATGGAAGGCTTCCGGCTTTTAATCCTGTCAAGGTTTTGCATGGCTCTGGAATATGGCAATCTTCAGCAAAATGAGCATCACAAATTCTGTAACTTGCGTTTACTTTGGCTGGATGCAAACCCCATAATTTTGGATTGTTTATCCTCCGCAGCCATTCATTGTACATCTATTATATAAGGAATACTTAAATCACATAAACATTTTTCAACAATTTGAAGTGTACTTACCTCTTCATCTTTATATGATATACGATGAAACTTAATTTTATTTCTGTAATTACTGCAGCCAGGAACGCAACACTTAAACCCCATTTTTGATATTTCTGAGTTTAACTCAAAAAATCAAAGCACGTGCAACAAAATTGATGCGGCGTTAGTACTAAAAAGTACTGTTTTATAACAACAACGAACAAGCTTTAAAGGTAAGAAAAAAAACAAAAATAACAAACACCAACAACAATTGACAATAACCAATAAATAACCCAAATAACATGCAAATGACGTATGAAGTTTAACCCAGCTTAACCGATTCAACAGGAAATAAGAACGAAAATACTGTTGTCATTTCAAGGGTTCTATAATATTCGTCCAAGCAGTGCCCTCCTAATCTGGTGTGATAAACTATGATTTTGTTTGACCTTGAGGATCAAACTTACTCGGGCGTGGTCCATTTCGTTTCTTATTGAAATATGAATCTGTTTACAATGTAGTTACTTCTTTTTTTGATTAACTTAAAATGCCCGCGAAAAACTTAACAATTTCCCACTTCCTTGCGGTATTCTGTCTGAGCACTTATGAGGACGAGGAGACATAATACTTTTTTCAATAATATATCTACATGCGATTACAAACTAAAATTTATAATAATGTTTGAAATAGGTTATAATTAGAACATACATCGAAATTTTGTTTAGATAAAGTGTATAACTCAGATATTTAAGCGCTATCTATTGGCAAGTTTCTTAATTAACTTATATTTTTCTAATTTAGTACATTATTACCAAGAAGAAGTCTAGGAAGCTTACCTGCCTTCTATGCTTTGTGCTTAACAGACATAATAAATTTTTGAATGAAGGTTATTTAAAATTAAAGTAACCAATTCATTTATATTTTTCATACATTTTTCAATTCTGCTATGCTGCTATGTATATCCAGAAATAATTCCTGAAACATGAGGCGTTATCTATCGTTTATTTGTAAAACTAATTATAACAAACTACAGTTTGCTTCATGCGACATCTATCCTTTAAACAATAAATTGTTTCGACTATTTTTCTTTAAATGTGCGAAATTTATAAATGTTAAAACTTTTTACGTTTCAAATACTTTCACATTTTTTTGAGCCTACATTTTTCTTTAAAAATATTTTTCTATTTTTGTTTATATTATTAATTAATCAAAATCCATGATATAATTAACGTAAATTACTTTAAAACAATTCTTTTATTATACATTTATACTATATAACATTTATATACTTTATTCACAAATAAATTATTTTGCATAACATTTTATGTTCATTTGGAGTTGTTAAAAATTCATATATCTTTAAAAAGCTTCGGAATAAATGTATTCAGTTCGATTGTGTCATCCGGTTTACTTACTTCATTCCGTTTGTGTTTATTTACACATTTTTCTTTGAGTTTTTCTCTATCTCCGTCTGGTTTTTTAAGTTTCTTGACCAAAGTTATCCTAGGCCCACCCGCTGTCTATTGTTTTTCCTGTCTCCATTATCTTTCTGGCGAGTTTTAGATGTCATTTTCATTTTCCGTTTATACTGGTAGTCGTTTATTTTTTAGTTTTTTTTAGATGGAGCTCTTTTTTGCGTCATTTTCCTTACATGTCCATTTCTTATTTTATCGTATTTTGTTTTACCTAGTATAAATATTTTGAAAGTCTCTCCATAATTGGAAAGAAATGTCTGGTTAGTAAAAAATTTTAATTTTAATTGAAATTCTATTCAAGCAGTTAAAAAAATATATTTATAAATCGATTAACCTAAAGTCCTTAACTATTTTTACTGTCTAAACAAGTAATAAATGCGGAATTAAATCAAAACAGGCATTAAACACAATAGAGGTTGCAACATCCGCTTGGAAACTTAAAATTTTAGTCTCGATCATAAATTTTTATTGCCAATTTTTACTTGAGTTGAAATTTTAAATATAACTGTTCGCATCAACTACCATATTCATATTTACATATTTTAATATAAAGGAGCAACAGGTAATTTATATTTCATAAGCTGGTACGTAGACTTTCGCGGTCGTGGTCCATGCTACCATCTTCTGGGCTTCCGAGCTGGAACCGCGTCACTGGTATAACTGCCGACGTTTCGTACCCACTCGTATAGGACATCTTCAAGGCTCAACTACTGCACTGAAAACTGTTTTGTCAGTTTTCAGTGCAATAGTTGAGCCCTGAAGATGTCCCATACGAGTGGGTACGAAACGTCGGCAGTTATACCAGTGACGCGGTTCCAGCCCGGAAGCCCAGAAGATGATAGTATATTTCTTAAGTTTTCTTCGTTAATTTATATAAAATTGTAGACTTTTTAAATACAGTAAGGATGTCAGTCTTTTTCATTCCGAATAAATTAATTAATTCATTTAGGTTTTATAATGCAATGATGACAACTAGTGCAAACACTATAGATGCAAAGGACAATGAAACAGTTGATGAACTGTTTTCTTTAGTTGTTGTTTCGAGTTTCTCAGTAGTTGATACAGATGATTCAGTTGAATATGTTTCTTCGGTTGTAATTATTTCAGTAGCTGTAGTAGTTGCAATAGATTCGGTGGTTGTGAAAATAGGTTCCACAGTTGTTGAAATGGACGATGAAGTTGTTGATGTAGATTCTGCAGTTGTTGATATGGGTTCGCCGGTTGTTGAAATAGGTTGTCCAGTTGTTGAAATAGTTGTGAAAATAGGTTCCCCGGTTGTTGAAATTGGTACTGTAGTTGTTGAAATAGGTTCTGGAGTTGTCGAAATAGGTACTGTAGTTGTCGAAATAGATTCTGGAGTTGTCGAAATAGGTACTGTAGTTGTCCAAATAGGTTCTCCAGTTGTTGGTGTTTCTGGCGTAGTCGTTGAAATAGGTTCTACAGTTGTTGAAGTGGCTTCCACAGTTGTCGAAATAGGCAACGAAGTCGTTGATATATGTTCCGTAGTTGTTGAAATAGATTCCTCGGTTGTTGAACTTGGTATTGTAGTTGTCGAAATAGGTTCTCCCGTTGTTGGTGTTAGTGGCGTAGTTGTCGAAATAGATTCTACAGTTGTTGACATAGAATCCACAGTTGTTGAAACCGGCAAAGCAGTCGTCGATATAGGTTCTGTAGTTGAAGTAAGTTCAGTAGCCGTGGAAATAGATTCCTCGGTTGTTGAAATTGGTTGTGTAGTTGTTGAAACGGGTTCTGGAGTTGTCGAAATAGGTTCTTCAGTTGTAGGTGTTTCTAGTGTAGTTGTTGGAATAGGTCCTACAGTTGTTGAAGTGGGTTCCACAGTTGTCGAAATAGGCAACGAAGTCGTTGATATATGTTCCGTAGTTGTTGAAATAGGTTCCTCGGTTGTTGAACTTGGTATTGTAGTTGTCGAAATAGGTTCTCCCGTTGTTGGTGTTAGTGGCGTAGTTGTCGAAATAGATTCTACAGTTGTTGACATAGAATCCACAGTTGTTGAAACCGGCAAAGCAGTCGTCGATATAGGTTCTGTAGTTGAAGTAAGTTCAGTAGCCGTGGAAATAGATTCCTCGGTTGTTGAAATTGGTTGTGTAGTTGTTGAAACGGGTTCTGGAGTTGTCGAAATAGGTTCTTCAGTTGTAGGTGTTTCTAGTGTAGTTGTTGAAATAGGTTCTGCAGTTGTTGAAATGGATTCCGTAGTTGTCGAAATCGGCAATAAAGTCGTTGACATAAGTTCCGTAGTCGTTGAAATAGATTCCTCGGATGTTGAACTTGGTATTGTAGTTGTTGAGATAGGTTCTGGAGTTGTCGAAATAGGTAATATAGTCGTCGAAATAGGTTCTCCAGTTGTTGGTGTTTCTGGCGTAGTCGTTGAAATAGGTTCTACAGTTGTTGAAGTGGGTTCCACAGTTGTCGAAATAGGCAACGAAGTCGTTGATATATGTTCCGTAGTTGTTGAAATAGGTTCCTCGGTTGTTGAACTTGGTATTGTAGTTGTCGAAATAGGTTCTCCCGTTGTTGGTGTTAGTGGCGTAGTTGTCGAAATAGATTCTACAGTTGTTGATATAGGATCCACAGATGTTGAAATCGGCAACGAAGTTGTTGATATAGGTTCTGGAGTTGAAGTAAATCCAGTTGTCGTGGAAATAGATTCTCCGGTTGTTGAAATTGGTACTGCAGTTGTTGAAACAGATTCTGGAGTTGTCGAAATAGGTTCTCCAGTTGTCGGTGTTTCTAGTGTAGTTGTTGGAATAGGTTCTACAGTTGTTGAAGTGGGTTCCACAGTTGTCGAAATAGGCAACGAAGTCGTTGATATATGTTCCGTAGTTGTTGAAATAGGTTCCTCGGTTGTTGAACTTGGTATTGTAGTTGTCGAAATAGGTTCTCCCGTTGTTGGTGTTAGTGGCGTAGTTGTCGAAATAGATTCTACAGTTGTTGACATAGAATCCACAGTTGTTGAAACCGGCAAAGCAGTCGTCGATATAGGTTCTGTAGTTGAAGTAAGTTCAGTAGCCGTGGAAATAGATTCCTCGGTTGTTGAAATCGGTTGTGTAGTTGTTGAAACGGGTTCTGGAGTTGTCGAAATAGGTTCTTCAGTTGTAGGTGTTTCTAGTGTAGTTGTTGAAATAGGTTCTGCAGTTGTTGAAATGGGTTCTACAGTTGTTGAAATGGATTCTACAGTTGTTGAAATGGGTTCTACAGTTGTAGAAATAGGCAACAAAGTCGTTGATATAAGTTCCGTAGTTGTTGAAATAGATTCCTCGGTTGTTGAGCTAGGTATTGTAGTTGTTGAAATAGGTTCTGGAGTTGTCGAAATAGGTATTATAGTCGTCGAAGTGGGTCCTCCAGTTGTTGGTGTTTCTGGCGTAGTCGTTGAAATAGGTTCTACAGTTGTTGAGATGGGTTCCACAGTTGTCGAAATAGGCAACGAAGTCGTTGATGTAAGTTCTGTAGTTGTTGAAATAGGTTCCCCGGTTGTTGGTGTTTCTGGTGTAGTTGTTGAAATAGATTCTACAGTTGTTGAAATGGGTTCTACAGTTGTAGAAATAGGCAACGAAGCCGTTGATATAAGTTCCGTAGTTGTTGAAATAGATTCCTCGGTTGTTGAACTTGGTATTGTAGTTGTTGAAATAGGTTCTGGAGTTGTCGAAATAGGTATTATAGTCGTCGAAATAGGTTCTCCAGTTGTTGGTATTTCTGGCGCAGTCGTTGAAATAGGTTCTACAGTTGTTGAAATGGGTTCCACAGTTGTCGAAATAGGCAATGAAGTCGTTGATATAAGTTCCGTAGTTTTTGAAATAGGTTCCTCGGTTGTTGAAACAGGTTCTGGAGTTGTCGAAATAGGTTCTACAGTTGTTGGTGTTTCTGACGTAGTTGTTGAAATAGATTCTACAGTTGTTGATATAGGATCCACAGATGTTGAAATCGGCAACGAAGTTGTTGATATAGGTTCTGGAGTTGAAGTAAATCCAGTTGTCGTGGAAATAGATTCTCCGGTTGTTGAAATTGGTACTGCAGTTGTTGAAACAGATTCTGGAGTTGTCGAAATAGGTTCTCCAGTTGTCGGTGTTTCTAGCGTAGTCGTTGAAATGGGTACCACAGTTGTCGATATAGGTCCTACAGTAGTTAAAACAGGTTCTTCAGTTGTTGAAGCAGGTATTTCATTTGTAGAAATAGATTCTATAGTGGTCGAAATTGGTATCGAATTTGTTGAAATAGATTCCGTAGTTGTTAATATAGATGAAGTAGGTCCTGTAGTTGTTGAAATAGGTATTACAGATGTTGATATAGTTTCTGTAAATATAGAAGATTTTTCAGTAAGTGTTACCAATGTAGACAAAATTACATCATTTGCTACTAGTACTATCTGTAATAGAAAGCGCAAACTTACCTTGAGGTTGAGTTACTACTTCAAATTCGTTCTCTATGACGCAGGAGTTAACGATTATGTTATCGGGTAAACTGGTTTCGATTTCTGTACAGATATTTTCATCGGCCCTAACAATTATACACTGACTTACGTTGTTTAATAAAGTATCGTCTAGAGTAGAGTATATTCATTAATTTATTTCAGTAGGAACATGAAATATACTTACTTTCGTTATACACTAAAGATATACAGCGGTATTCGGCATCGGTAGAGTTTTCATCAGAGTTTTGGTAATTAAATGGCAAGGGTTGAATGCTTTCTGCACTACAAGCTACAGTTCTTATATTGCTTGAGGTACATTCATCATTACGACAAGTCGGACATTCTAAACAGATTCCTATAAATAAATCAATAAATAATTACGTCGTTAAAATAAATTGACGATGGTATGGACACTAATTAATCAGAACATTGAACGAAATAATTTATGTTTGATTATAAGAAAAATCATTTGCCTTAAATCCGAGCTTTAGTTATATTTATTAATAGTTTCATATTCAACAGTCAAAGAAACAAAACTAGTTATGTATATTTAGAGGATTCACAAACTTTCGATGGAAGATGTTTTCTTAATGTTATGGCCTAAGTAGTAGGCGTTTTAAAGGTTGTAAGCATAGTGACGTGAGTTGTATATATTCATCAAATTTCAAACGATAGTATAATAAAATTATATTTTTTCCTTGAATATTTATAGGATCAACCTCATACTGAGCTTCCATAATCTGAAAACATGACTGACTAAAGCGTCACCATTCTACACAAAGTGATAGAGCAGGGGTTCCCAAAGTATGTGCCGCAGCGCCCGTCTCACCAAAACGAAAACAAATTGAAAAATATAATTTTATAAACTATTCGCAAAGTATTTAAACAAAATTAAAGTCTTATAAAAATTTAAAAGTTAAATTTAGGGACCATAGCATAGAATTTATTTAAATTTAAGATATCAGACTTAAAATTATCAGGTCTCCAGTTTTGCTTCATATGAAGGGCGCCGCCGAAAGTAATCTGAACGTTAAGGACGCCACGGTTTTAAAAAGTTTGGGAACCTATGTGATAGAGGAAAATTATGACACTTGATTTCGATAACTCCGAACATTGGTATGAAAGCGATTAACATCTTATACGATCACTTGGTTGCCTGGAAAGAGTGTACTTATTGTACACCTTATAACTCAAAAATATATGAGTCTCAAAAGAAGCTGTAGTAAATTTTCAAAATTAATCTGTTTTAAGAACATATTCAGAAAATAGTCGAAACAAAAAATGAACGTTTATTTTTTCAGTACCACTGGGAATATTGTAACTACAAATTTGTTCTTGTTTAATATAAGTATAAGAATAAAGTTAATTGGCGTTTTCAAGATAATATGGGAGAACAAACTATATAAAATAACAAATCTTCTTGAAAAATAGAAAAATTACATTGATCAACAAATTGTCAAGTTCCTATTTTCTATGTGTTTACATTTAGATTCTTCTCAATTTATAATTAGGTTGGTAAAAAAGAATTATCTTGAATATTGTCAATTAGGGGTTAGAAAATTTATTAAAAAAGATCGAAAGTATATAAGTATAATGATTGTGTGACAAAAATGTCCTTTTGCTTGTTATTTTCTTGTATATAATCCATTATCCCTTATACCACATAATGGTGTCGGGTTTTTGTTTCCTCACAATGTCTTGTTTTGTCTTTTAACTTTGTATAACTGTTCAACATTCCCTTCTGTTCTTTGCCAATTCCTCTGCTTCCCTCTTTGTCCTTCCGTTCTTCTCAATACTTCTTGCTATTACGTCATTCCAGGTCTGTCTTGGTCTACCCCTCTTCTTATTTTTTCTGTATTCGTACTCTCCATATTTGTTTGACTGGCCTCGTTTCTTTCATGCGCAGCAGATGTCCCCACCAGCTCAACTGCATTTGTTATATAAACTCTTCTATCGATTGCGTTTCTAGGTCTCTTCTTATCACTTCGTTCCTTATTTTATTTTTTCTCGTCACTCCTCTAACTCTTCTCAAATACTTCTGCAGCTTGTATTTTACTTTTTTATCGTTGATTCATTATCCATGATTCACAGCCAAACGTTAGCACAGGTCCACATATTGTTTTAAATATTTTCAATTTGGTTTCTCTGGATATTTCTTTTTTATTCATAAGAATGTTGTTCATTGCGTAATATAAACTTATTGTCTTTTCGATTCCCTTGTTAATATCTGCTTCCTGTGATCCTGTTTCATCGATTATTACTCCTAAATATGGGTATGCTTTCACTTGTTCTAACGTTTTCCCTTCTATTTTGATTCTTATACTTTTTTGCGAGTCTCCTATTATCATTACTTTGGTTTTCGTTGCACTTAATTTCATTCCGTTTTCTTCTAGTGTTGTATTCCATACCTCCATATTGTGTTGTAAATCGGTCTCACTTTTGCGATTAGCACGATATCGTCTGCAAATGCTCCTTCGGAAATTTTTATTTTCTCTAAGTTTAGGTGTCCTATTGTGTATTTTCTACATCTCCCTGTCTATTTTTTTATTAACTCGTCCATAAACGTAATGAATAACAATGGACTCAAACATCCTCCTTGTCGGATTCCTGTTTCTGTCAAAAAAGGATGCGATGTCGTATTGTTAGCTATCACCGAATTGGTATTGTTCTTGTAGATATATCTCAATATTCTCACCATTTTATTACTGCAACCTCTTCTTCTTAGTATTTTCCATAATTTTTCCCTCGGTATTCGGTCAAAGGCTTGCTCTAAGTCTAAGAAAGCCATAAAAACTATTTTCTCTTCTTGTCTAGCTTTTTCTATTATTTGTTCTATGCTAAATACATGATTTTGTATACTCCTTCCGCTTCTAAATCCACTTTGGCTTTCGTTTAGTTGGTTCTCGATTGCTGTTCTAGTTCTTCTAACTAATATTTGTTCTAGTATTTTCATAGCTGTACTTAATAATGATATGCCTCTATAATTATTGCAACTTCTTTTGTCGCCCTTTTTGTAAACTAAAACTATCAGAGATGTTAGCCAATCCCAGGGTACCTCCTCGGCTATCCATACTTTGTTATAATAAATATAAATATATTATATTTTCTTGTACTCGGCTAATTATCTCAAAGCAATGTTCTTTAGTAAGACAGTCTCAGTATTTTATTCTCCTTGTCAACATTGTCTGGTGATGTAAATATTTTAATGAAACTGTCCTTGTTTTCATCACATTAGATCGAGAATGTAAGAAATGAATTTTAAGTCTCAGACTCTAATCTAATGCTTTTTTAATTTTTAACAAGTTTATAGCTTTGTTATATTTATTTAGGTTTTGTCACCACGTTGAGAGTATTTGGAATAATATTTTCTAATTCAATTTTTAACTATTAGATTATAGTCAATGAAAATTTATTATTGCAATGTATGTAGTTATTTTCTACAAATTTGTAAGTTTGCGTTAGTAGTTAAAGGAAAAGAAAAATCCTTTGCATAAAGTAGATGGACATCTGAAATTGAAAAATAAATACAGGGTGGGCAAATTTGAGGTGAGGAAGTAAATTGACTTAAAAACACACTTTTTTTGACAAATTCAGTTCTTTTGATAGCAGTGTAAAATAGAAATATGGGAATTAATAATGGAATATGATGTCGGCCGCTTTAATTCTTGAACGAGTTGAACTTTATAAGCGTGAAGATGAAGATCTTTATGCAAAATGTTGCGCAAAGTGCCTCTGGTGATGCCCAATTATTGCGAACGTCGACGAGTTGATGTTCCAGGCTCATTCTCAACACTTTGCTGTACAACGGCTATGTTTGCATCACTACGGCCACTACGAGCGTATATTTTTGGTGTATTATCAGCAACAGTACCGTGAGCCTCGAATTTAGCGATTAAATTATGCACAGCGGTCTCAGAAGGAGCCTGATTACGAGGAAAACCTGCTTGAATTTTATGAAGTGAAACAGTAAAATTTTCACCATTTTGATAGTAAATTTTCACAACTTTTTTCTAAATAAATGTCAAAGGATGACAGCTCAATTCTTGACATTTCATCATTTGACAGCTAACTTACTTCCTAACCTCAAATTTGCCCACCCATTACTTTCTTTTCGACAGATCGATGGAACATCACTATTTTCTTGATTGTATTATCGTGTAAGAATTAGTATTGTCGCGAAATTTTTATAGGCAAGAGGACCATGTGAGAAAGCAGTAGAGTTTGAGAATATGTCCGTATCCGAAAAAAAACATTCCTATTCGCTGAGTCTACCATATAATAAGTAACTGCGACTATATATAAGACATCGGTAGTCAGACTGATATTGACCTGTGAAGATTGATATTAGCGATACTAGCGAAGTTGTTAAAAAGAAAAACATGTCTTCATAATAATATTTTTATGTATTTGTTGGGATTTGTTGACTACAATAAAATAAAGCGTGAAAATAACAGAAACAATTTTTACAAATTTATTTACTATTAATTAGATGCAACTCGATTAATAAAGTCAAAATAATAATTACATTAGCATTATTATAAATACATTACATTAGTATTTTGACTTTATTTATCGAGTTGTATATAATTAACAGTAAATAAATGTAAAAATTGTTTCTGTTATTTTGACGTTTTATTTTATTGTAGTCAATAGATCCCAACAAATACGTAACAATATTGTTATAAAAGACATATTTTTTCCTTTTGACAACTTCTACCTTTGTTCTTTTAATATTTTTGAGGTTTTAATAAATTAAAATTTCGATTTTGATTTTTTTTATTTACTTCTAATTATTTAGCCCATATTTTTATAAAATATTTTATTTCTTTCAGAACATCATTAACTTTCTTATTTTTTACGATCGCCATATTGGGTTTTATCACAACTGCAAAAAGATATTTTTTCTGACTTCAATCATGTATAACATGCCGACAAGAATTTTTTAAATTAACCGCTAATTACCGAAGAATACATTTTTAGATACAAAAACTAAATTTACAATCATGGTGGTTGTGCAATTTCGAACGGTCAAAGAGTTCAATCATTATTCATCAGTAATGTAAGAATATCGTATATCAACGAAGAGAATTGAGATATGTTAAATGTTTTTTATTCATCAACAATAGCGAATACCAAATACATTCAAAACGACAACAACCACATTGTACTATTTTTCTAGATCTTGAAAGGAATATGGTTGGGTTCAGGAATTTGAATGACAATCTACGGGGTATATTATTATACAAATGATAAAATATTTGTAAAAGTGTTTTAAAAGCTTATACATATACATCTTTCATCTATTTTTAAGTTAAATAGTAATATCTATACAAGAAATTGCTTTAGAATTAAATTTGATCCTGACTCGAGTGTGACGAATTTTACATCGGAATAAATTTAAACCATACAAGATACATGTTACTCACAGTTTATAACTTGGTCATAATTTCTGACGACTGGAGTATTGCTACTAATTGGTGGGAACGTTAGGTGACCACGAATCTTTTTAATCAATCATCTGGTTAAATGAATCAAAATTTACTATTAATGGAATATGTATTGAAAATAAGGAGCTTTACTTTGTGGTATAATGTTTCAGACGAAATTGTTTTGGACTAAACGTTTGGATGGGGATTCTGGGTGATGGTTTCATAGGTTCTTTATGTTAGAAGGAACATTAAATAGTGATATATAACTATAACTTCCTAGATAACGATATTCTGTTGAATCAACTTCGGTATTTATGGTGGCAACAAGATTAGGAGGAATAATTTAAGTCCGTAGTTTCTAAACCGCTGAACTCGAAATAATGAAGTTGTTCATTGACTGGCGAGATCTTTTCTATTCTTTCAATTATTTTTTATGGGGATTTACTAAAAATATAATTTATAGAGACTTGAACAACAATTAATTGTCATAAAAGTTCCTATTAACATAAACATCATATCACTCAGCAAACGACCTATTCATGTTTCTGGCATAATGTGGCTATTCTGAATACATTTATAAATATTCTGTACTCGCTATTAGTGTATTTCGATTTGATGTATAAAAACCTCATAACATATTTCGATTCTCTTCCATGATGTACGATATTCTTATATTACCAATGAGTAAGTATTGTAGTATTTGACTGTTTGAACTTTCATAACTTCCTTCATTCTTCATCTGAAAATGAATGCTTCGAAAATTAAAGCCTAATTTTAAGAATTTTGTTCAGCATGGTATACATTATTGAAATCAGAAAAAAATATTTCTTTTTAATGGTGTCAGAATGCAATATAACGTTAATAAGAAAGCTGATGATGGCCCAAGAGAAAGATAACGTCGTATAAAAGTTTCGAGCACACAAAGTGTCGGTAGTCCATTTTCCGTAAGGTCCATAATAAGTACAAAATTTAGCAACTTTGCCAAATTTAAACCCACGCGCTATCTCTAGTAATAAGTGAGGTCCTCGTGGTGAGGATAGAAAATGAATCAGCCTGTATAAGAAAATAATGTGCTGGTTAGTGTAGTTACGAAGGATGGTATTTTTTAATGTTAAGTCTCACCATCAAGCAGTGATTTATTGATACAAATGTCACTCTGGGATATACATTTACTTTTTAAAAAAATATAACAAAAAATATTATTATCGCTTGATTAATTAATAATTAATCATAGAATCGAACGAGGAGCATTTTCAAGTGCTAATTTTCTGCAATTTTGGTTAGAACCCTAAATGAGTCTTCTAGCTAATATTTAAGGATTTCTAATTCTCATATATCAAAGATTAAGTTGTGTGACATACTTCTAGTTCATGTTCATGTTTTGAAAACTGTTTTTTTCAATTGCAAAACTGTATTGACTGTAAAGGGGAATATTTTAAGAAAATGTGATGTGAAATTTTTATATTAAGCTATTGTATTTTACAATATACAGAATAAAATTTAGTGAATAACAGTCAATCATTTTATTCAGAAAATTATCGAAATTGTTAGGATTGAAAAAAAAATTATACATTGTATTTCAGGATTACTACTCTAAAGTCTACGACTGCAGTGTTTTATTATAATATGATGTTTACTTTGTGGTTTCATTATCTCTCTTCTCTACAATAAATAGCGACATGTTGACCTGTAGAGTCACAAACATATTATCGATAAATATAACAAGTTATTACAAAGAAATTTCTTATTAATGATAAAAAAATAATTGGTGCAGTTTATCTTTATTATTTACGTAATACGCATGCATATGTACCTAGATACATACTTGTTACGTATTTACGTAAGCTGAAACATAATAATTACACTAAATAGCTAGGAACAATTAAATAGTTTATACTGTTTTTATATACAATGTGCTACTTATTTTTAAGGTTTTTTTCTTTCATGTTGAAAGAAGATGGAAGACTAACAATTTTTCCAAGGAAATACGTAGTATACATGTATGTGTATGTAGATAGAGGATAGTTCTCATACGAGTTGATAATTACAAGGATATCTTGGTATACACATCACATTCATACCTCATGTGATCTGCCTAGACCCTTACGTATTTTATGTAGAAATGTATGAAATATGATTCAATTTAAACATTTCATATCGCTTTTTTTGCTTTTACTTAGGCATAAACTTGTATGTAACGTTGAAGGCGAAATTTTGTGTTTCATTATAATACGCGATTACGCAGACAAAATATAGATGTGGATTTTCATACACAATTGGCAGCAGCTTTAGCCAATGCTATAGAACGTGAAGGTGTTGAAGATGAAATGATAATTGAATTAAACGATATCTTTGATAGTGACAAAGAAGAAGAAGGGTAAGAAATACATGCTGAAAATTAACAACGTGAAAGGAAGAAGAAAGGAGTCCCTCTCGTCCTGATTGCTACGTGCCAAAAAAGAATAAGACCGTAAAGTCACTTTTCACCGTGTACTATACAAAACATTGTGAGGACGAAGCAATGAAACAAGAAGCAATTTTGTTTTACAATGCGAATAAAGGCGGTGCTGATTGCATGGATCAAGTAGTTACTCATTTCCCATAGAAACGCTCAGCAAAGCAATGGACTTGCTTTTTTCTGTAACATGTTACATGTGATGCCATTATCGGCATTTTGCATTTACAAAGAAGTCGATGAATTCGACAAATCTCAGCAAGACGGAATTTCCTCTCCAAGTTATCTAAATCATTAGTTCTCCTAAACATTGAAAATCGAATGAAGAACTTTTACATCGTCCAGCAATTTACTACTCGTTCGGCGATCGAATTGTCTCATTTCATTCGTTTTCATGAAAACATAATGCACTTTATCTAATTTAATTAGTTTTCGTTTCGTTGTTCCATTTTAGATTTCAGTACAAGCATTTGAAAAGAAAGTCGGCCCTAATACACTCAAGTAGAAGAGAAGTTGTAAACTTTTTTTACAGGGAAGTATAAGATACGCCGTAAAACTCTTTTCCTTTGTGCAAAATGTTCGGATCCAGTATATCAAAAAAACTCCAACGTAGATTATACATGGGTTGTCTTTTTAGTTTTGTATGCAAAACTGAAATAAATAGCTTTTAAACACTCTGTTGTTTTTCGAAGTATTCTCCATGAAGATTAATGCACTTTCGTATGCGCCCGAATCAACTCTAGAAGCAGTTGTTCCACTTATTTGTTGGTATAGTCACAATTTCGTTTTTAAAGGCATCGACTGCTCCTTCTGACGACTGGAATATTTGACCACGCAGTTCGTTTTTGATTTTCGGATAGGTAAAAAAATCGTTGGGAATTAGGTTCGGAATGTACGGAGGATAGTCCAACAATTCGATGTTTTGTCGCTTTTGTTTTGTTTTGTTTGAATTTTCTTGCCTGCTGTGTCTGAACTTGGCTTGGTGGAGGGGTTGGTACAGTCAAAATTAATTTTTTGAAGGCATCGACTGCTCCTTCTGACGACTGGAATCTTTGACCACGCAGTCCGTTCTTGATTTTCGTAAAGATAAAGAAATCGTTGGGAATTTGGTCCGGACTGTATGGAAGACAGTTCAACAATTCGACGTTTTATTGCGTTAAAAATTCAACTGTCTTGTGTGCTGTGTGGGAACTTGCATTGTCTTGGTGGAGGATAATTCGTCGTTCGAGGTTGGTTTTTCGAAGCTCAGCGATGATTTGCGGCAAACAAATGGTTGTATACCAATCGATAATAACAGTTCTTTGATCTTGTAGAGGAATTGTTGCTACATGATTTGCTTTCGAGATAAATGTCGCGAGCAACTTTTTGGAGACACATCGAGAACGGATGATTTTCGTCGACTTTTCTTCACATTGAAACACTCAAACAGACGATTAGCGTTTATTTTCTGGCTCGTATAAATAAATCCAAGATTCGTCATCACTGACAATGTCGTACACGTTTTCAGAGTTTCCGCCGTTGATTCCATCTAGAATTTTTTGATAGCAATTCACCCTAGCTGCTTTCTGTTTTTCGGTCAACAGATCCAACAGGAAACTATTTTTTTACGCAATTGTTTTGCAAAATTTTTTAAATCGATGTATTTGAAATCCCCAATAATACTTCAATCTGACGATGTCATATGTCGATATTCGTTGATGATTCTGCGCACAGCATCGGCGTTTTCTTGAGTGACTGCTGGTTTTGCTGAACCTGGTCTTGGATCGTCGTTAAGACTAATCCGCCCACGTTTGAATTCTCCGTTCCAACAAGAAATTGTTGACTGATGTAGTGCGTCATTACCGAAAACAGAAATCAACTCAGCAAGGCATTCTTGTTGAGATAATTGTTTTCGAAAATTTGCTACGCGTATAAAAAAATCCACCTACATATGCTCGTAATTTGTACAATTTTAAATGCTATTTCGTACATTTAACGCTTTCTTATTTCTGTCCCTCGTAGCTTAATCAATACCATTGATTTCAGGTATTAAATTACAGATTTAAACATTGTAGTTTCCGTTAATGAGACCTTGAAGTTATTGTCCCCGTATTGATCACCTGTTATAGCACGTGGCGTTTAGATTTAAAATTCGGATTTACCTTTGGGTTGATTTATTGGAGAGATGATCATGGAAGTCATTCTTGTTACCTTCAACAAGAACTGGAGGTTTGTATGCTCAAACTTGTATATCATAATGGCCCTTCGTTTCTTTAACTTCGGTATCTTTTTATCCTATGTTTTAATTGATCATTTTCTTGGTTCGTTACCAAGTAATAGCTAGGCCTTAGATATTTATTACACTTTCCTTTTATTCGCTTCACGAAGGCTTAACCGATAGTTTAAATTGATCATTTTCTTTATTTAATTAACAGTAATACGATAGTTAGCTCTCAACTACCTGTATAATTTCCTTTCATTTAACGTTTGCTTTAGTACCATGGTTAAAATTTTATTTTGTCATTTCTTTAAATATAACTAACCAACAATTAATTCAGCGGTAGCTGAATTTTATCAACTAGCATACTTGATTTTTTTTGTTGTAATTATTTTATGATTGTACCTCAGAGGCGTATTCAGGAAGTGTCCAAATCGGGGGCACAGTTACACTTGCAACATTCATTGTGAACCAACTATAAGTATAGCAGGGGAAAAAGAAACTATATATTTACATTAGCTCAATTCTAATTTATCTGTGCTAATTCGTTAATTAAATTAATTATTTTATAGTTTGTACTCAAATAATCAATATACAATAAACTCATTATTTCAGTTTTAAATTACTCATTTTGATGAATTCGTAATTAAATGTTTACTCTATACCTTGTCTTTATAATTATTGATCTACAATAAAATTGGTTAGCGCTTATTAGTTGTTACGTCTTTCTTTTCTTTTCTTTTGTTTTGTTTTGGTGTATACGAGATCCTTGACGTTAGTAATTTTCAAACGTATTTTACGCATTTTCCATTTCAATATTGGCGGAAGGTTTTTAGGGTTACGATATTGTGGGGCCTACGAATAACATATTAACAAGGAAGCTCTCCCACTCACTGCAGCTTTCTGAGCTGGTAAGCAAGAGTAAGCAAGTGAATCGCTAAATAACTAAAACACGAGCGTTACTTTTTAAGTCCTAATAAGTACAGGACGGGCGCCACAAATTATAAAAAATTCTTTCACGAAAATGTTCAAGGTTTAATTCCATTTTTCAACTAATTTGTCGACTTTGACAGTTCGTTGTAGCTACAACGCTACATGTATCGCACTGAAACTTTGGATTCCGTTTAACTAAAGATGGTTAATTTTTAGTACTGGCATTTGATTAGTCGTGCCCTTTATGTTCCACTATGCAAAACTTAGACACCCACGTACTTGTTGTCAATAATAGAAATCGTATCGTATTTCATCATAAAATCTCTATTATTCCAAAAATTTTCTTTAGATTATTTTTACATGAGCGGTAGTTCGACATATGTGAAAGCCACAGAGAACCAAAAAAAAACGAAAATATATATCTGCATGGTATATAAATACAATGCATCACAAAAAACGCAATATTTCTATACAAATACATGAAAATAGACCCCATGACGCACCAATGAAGTCCGAATATGTACCAAGCGAAGGCGATCAAATGAGGTCAGCAATATCCAAAAGATAGTTTAGTAGAGAAGTTTATCTGAACTAACAATGTAAATAAACACTAAAATAATAAGTAACAATAAGAATACTTAAAGTAAATGGTGTCAATGAAATGGGCATACTTTAGTTGTGCGAGTTAATTGTTTTTAATCTTGTGTAGGTATCAAATCGTCCCCAAGGACTGACGTGTTATTTCAAATAAAATAAGCACAAATACGGCTTTCCTTCTTTACAATTCTCTATAGAGAAGTTTCCATGGAAGGAATTCTTGTGTATTCAAAGCTTAATTAAATAAAATAAGGGAATGTCAACCTGTTGAAGGCAAGGGGATAAAGTGTATAATGACGGAGAATAATCATTGAGCCCATTCGATACACTGGCGTAATGCACACTTGTACTAATGCCTATCACAATTGCAAATGGGATAGCCAGATTAATTGATCTCTCACGATTCGCAATAACGGAAGCGATGAAAGTACTTTTCCAAACGTTTAGGACAATCCAATAATAATAAACATAATAATAATAATAATAATCCATGCCATCTCATTTCCCGACAGTTTAACCCCAATTACACGGAGCATTGGCAGGCCATGAGTTATTATTACGCACGCGCTTTTGGTGCGACTTAAGACCTTTGTTTGTCAGTATTTGCTTAAACGAGAAAGAGAAGCCAAACAGCAGGACTTGAACCCGAGACCCCCGGAGTGATAAACCAGTGAGTTATGACCGAGCTATCAGCTGACTAAATATACTATGCTTAAGTAGTAACAAATCGTATTTTTACACGGAGTACTGTTATTTATAAACGTGCGGAGAGTATTTTCATTTACTATGCCTATATATGGTAATAAAATATCATATCAAAACACTTAACAAACACACATCTCATTGCTTCAACGATGTGTAGCAATAAAATACATCCAGGAAATAGAAAATAATAAAAGTATAATTAACCACCTACAAAAATTTTTTTTATATATGTATGTGACACATTTTTAGACAATATTTGGGGATGTTTGGTGTGGCAGATGTAATATTAGATAAATAATAAAATTCTGAGAATAGCAGTATATATATATATATATATATTGTATATATATATATTGCTGAAAGCGTAAATATATGAAATAATTTCTCAATCAACACCGTCACAAAAAACCACAAACAAAATTATATTATTAATTATAAACGGCAAAAGGAGGAACATACTAATGAATATAGCAATAAATATATATGTCTATGTATGTATGTCAAGATCCTTCAGTTTAACTTATTTACTGATTTCCATACTGTAAGCTTTGTTTATCGGCCATTTGATTGGTAAATAAATTACTCACCAATCAGGTGATCGGTGAGTAAATTGAAAAGTAAGTTTATTAGAAACGAACGAGAAACTGAAACTGTAACAGTTGATGAATATTAATGGAATTTTTGAACTTGTCTTTTCCGACAAAATGTAAGTTGCATACTGCCGATATGTAGAAGTGCTTAGAAATTATAAAATATTCAATTTCTATTACGCAAAATTTTGACTTGATACAGTAACATTTATCTTTATTTGTTAACATTGTAGCCAATTTTTTCCTAAATGCATATCTACTATAAGAAAGAAGATTTAGCAGATTATTTTTATCCTATTTTGTCTATTAGTTGATAAACAACTTTTCCACTGTAGATTGCTAATAATTAATTGGACTAATCAGATTTAGCAGAAACCTCCAATATTTTTTTACTTACTTTTTTTACTTAAAAAAATATATTTTTTCTTTTTACCCGCAGTCGCTTTTCTAAACATCATAGCTGCTTTTATAATAAAATATTAGAAAAAATTCTTACATATCGTCTTTTGTAAAGACTTTTGATTTTATCATGATAAAATATTCAGCACCTTTTTTCTGAAAAATCCAATTAAAATTTTATGTTTTCAAATGTCGACTCTATTGTTCAGAAATATTGTAGCGTTAACCAATAAATTGGCATAGTTTTCCGGTAAAATAATACAGGCTTACAAAAAATACTTTTAAAAATTTTTTTAACTTAAGTCACTTTTTTTGTATTTTTCAGTGATGTGCTTAAAAACGAAAACGGTTTTTTTCTATCACGTAGGGTTTTCTCACAAAAACAGATGTGTTTTAGGAATAGTAAGGCAAATACAAAAAATTATGGAATGTATATTTTATTTTACATTTTAAAAATAATAAATTTTAAAATCATAAGTAACCAAACGTTTTTCATGAAAACATTACAAAATTAGTAAAACTGAATGATTTTGTTTAATTGTCCTTATAGTATCGTTTCCGCTTCCCATCAAAACTTAGTTTTGTGCTTCTTCTGCTGTAGGATCGTTGGGAATCATCTATATTTAATATCCCGCAATAGTCCGCTATCATGTTAACATTCCACCTTTTTTGATATCTCTTTTCCGTTTCCACTATATCTTGGTGAAATCTTTCACTTTGTTCCATGCTGACAGCACTAAGATTGTTTGGATCGTCTAACTTTATCCCAAAGTAAGCGAAGTAAACTTTTTAAAGATATCGGACATATTTCTTTGTTGCTTTTTTGCAACATAATTACCATGAATGTAGAAGAAACAATCGAGTGAAGTAATACATGTTCTGGAAGCCATCGTAAATTATAATTTATGTTGTTGATTATAATACACAAAGTATAAAGTGAAACACTTACCACTTCAACAAAACCCAGAAAACACATGTGTACAGTACAGTCAAGAGACACACTGTATGAGTAAAACAAACAAAGGTTTGACAGCTACTCAGTGTTGCCGTTCGATCAAATTAATATTTTTCACGGTCAATCTAAGCCTAATTTTAATCATTAAGATTAAAAACTATAATGCTTACTTGCCTAAAATGCCTAGTTGTCGATAATTTCAAGTGAAATTTGTTACTAAACTGTGCGTAATAGAATTTTTTAAATTTTTTCCGTAATCAGCGTAGAAAAACTATAAAAATCACTAGTTGAATTTGATGGAGCCTGTGGTTGATTGACTTGATCAATAAGGTTGATATATAACCCCTTTCCACAATTAACTATTTGTAAATTCTGTATACGCATTTCGACAACCAAGTTGTCATCAACCTTAATATCAACCTTATTGATCAAATAAAAATCACTGATTATATTTTAGACAATTTTTCCATGGCAGGCCTGTGTTATATAACCCTTGTATTGAAAATATTCTTTAAATGAAAATCGTTATGTATTTTTATCACAATAATAATTATTTATGAATTAAAAATTCTTAAAAATGTCAAATTGAAACATTAGCAATTAATTGTTTATGAACATCTGCTGAATAATAACGTACGTTAATAACGAACTAAATATGTTATTTGAAAATCACAAACTGTAGGTTTCTGAATACATCTTTGAATATTACCTGTTATTGTTATTTATCATTTTCGTCACGCAAAAAATTTGTTCGAATTTGAACAAAATTTGAGAATGAATCTAAGGAAGTCTCCAAATATAAATACAAATGGCGTTATTACTTAATATATTATTTATTTTAAACAGCTTTCAACTGTTCAACGAAATGAAGCAGTTCTGACCGTAGAATTGTGATATATGGTAAAATCATCAAAGAAAATTCCACAATTTTTATTGTACGAGCATAAATTATGCTTCGTAATGTATTCTTATGAATTTTATCAGGAATTATTGTCCTATATAAATAAATTTGGAGTAAGGTAATGGCACAGGTATGTTATACTTATCTTCTTCGAAAATTCTCAACATTGTTTGTTGAGGAACAGGTTTTTGTCGTACTATCTCAGTTTTTTTTTGCCATTATATATTTTTTCTTGCTAATAGCAAAATTAAAATTTTGTAAAATTAAAAGTCGAATCAGCGTCTCAAATAATCTTATAACACTTATTCTTTACTATAGAAATAGCCGGTTATAAAGGAAAGACCAAGTTTATGAATGATGGCAGTTATAAAACTATTATGTTCAGCATTAGGACAACAAGATGCTAATAACACCAAATTTGCGTTTGTTTCACGAATAATGACAAAGTTGGTAGCATATTCTATTTATTTTTAGAATATATTCTGTTTCATGTTTTTATGACATTAAATATGCACATAGTTTTTGTTCCTTCGCGTTTCTACTTTATATCCATGTACATACATGTATTTCACGTTTTCTAGAGACACATAAAAATATTGGATATATTTTTGAAATTGCAATTTACCGCATCGTTTAAACTCCATAAAATTATAATTTCGATACATTAAGTACTTCAGACGCATTAATATTTATCTAGCAATATAATCAAATTAGTCATAAATTTCTCTCACTATGATTTTCATATTAGTTCCTTATTATTTATTCGTGAATTTTAATTAATTTATTCAATTAAGTTTGAGGATTCTTTTCATATGTAGATAGCAGCGTGTTTAGAATCAGTGATAAAAGGAAATGATTGCTTGGAAACAATTATATCGGTAGCAGATTTATTCAGAAATGCAAAATATTTATATCCGATATTGTATTTGTAATTTTATTTCGTAATAACAACAAAAATATTAACAGTGGCTTATTAAAGAAAGGATAGATAACGCGTTTAGATATATTTAATGCAATATTAAGTCGACATTAAGCTTTTTATATATAATATTTTATCGTAATTGACAAACGAATTATAAAATATCGTCATAATGATATTGATTAAATTGCTCTTCAGAAACCTGTATTTTTAAACTAAATTTTGTACAAATGTTTATTGCATTAAGGACAATAAATGATTAAATTTTCATTGGTCACGCTTCTAATAAAATGTTTTATGGCATCATGTGACTACTAAGTTCATCAACCTATCATATTTTAAATATATTCTGGAGATCGCGTAGGCCAAATTAGAATATTAATGTTGTCGTAACATAACAGCTGCACTATGAGGACGGGCATTACTTTGATAGAATGAGGCATTATTTAGCTCATGGATAAATGATAAAGCAAATGATTCCGGAACTTCGTAAATACACTTTTGAGTATTTAAGTGGCCTCTAAGGAATACTTAAAGGGTCGTACTTCCTATGCTAACTTTACCCTAAACCATCGGTCCTATTGTAGGTGTAGTTTTACGTTCTATGAAAAAATTCGAAAACTGCCTTGCTCCTCTCGACATTAGACTTGTCTACCATCAACATAAATCCACGGACAACAACGACATACTTCTGCAGAAATGATATTGTTTCACTCTTCAGCCTAATCTGCACGCATATTACACCATTTTAATACAAAGGCACAATATCGATTAATGAGAGGCAGTATTATTCTTGGATGACAGGAAATTAACCCAAACGAATGAATACGGCAATATATGGAACACGTAGTTATTCCATGGTCTATACCAGCAAAAAGAACATTTTGCATAAACTGTGGGGAACCGATCCCTAAGGACAAGAAAAAGATTTCTTGTCCTTGACTAAGAAGTCAATGAAAATTTAATGAATTATTATTCTCAACGCAGTAAACAATTGTATAAAATTTGGCTAAAGGTATATACTCTAACTGGGGGTTTCGCTTTCTAATATATAGAATATATATATATATGTATATATATATATATATATATATATATATATATATAAACGAACGATTTATTCATTTGTGCAAGAGAGAGGACGAGTGAAAAGAAGTGAAATGAAGGATCGTCGATTAAGGAAGTAATACTGGAAGAGTAGAAACTAAAAGATCACGCGGCTGGCAAAAGAAAACAAAACAATATGAAAATTATGTTCTACGAAGATTATGCTTATAAATCTGTTGTGAATGAGGGGAACTACAGGAATGACAGTTTGTGAGAGTAAGCCGGTATTAATCATTGATTATAAAAATAAGTAGTGTTGGATTAGACGATTACGTACAAAGTCAGCGGAAATTAAAAACGATATTTCACAAAAAAGGTATTACTCCTAGTGCTGCTCCGAAAATAACTCAGTTTTCGTTCCAATTGAGAATTGCTAGTACAAAGTGAGATTTAATATGAAACAAAAAAGTGGAAATAACGCCGCCCTTTTGATGTATTTAGAGAATTCTGTTAATTCCATGACGAATAAGGTTCGAGAAAAAATTAAATTAAATTAAATGAAGTCTAAAAGAATAGCAAACATCAATAAAATGTATTCGAAATAAATATTTTACTCAATTTTTTTTTGAAATATTCATTTAATTCACAATTCTGATAATTTTTCATAAATGTCTAATGTGTTTAAATTTATATATATATATATATATATATATACATAATTTAAATTACATAATATGCACAGAAAGCATAACTTGCATTTTTGTTAAAAAGGTGTTAATTTTCAAAAAGTTGATGAACGTAGGAACTAAAGAGAAACATTAAAGCCGCTTCATAAGGCAAGAGATAATCCACATTATGACCAGAATAAGTCCATACATTTTAAATAAAAATTCTATAGGAATGAGTTTACAACTTGTTCTGTTTCTTTAATGTAATCCAATATATTATTATTGAATTCTAAATTACGAGTGTACAGAAAAACCAATTCAAGATATAAACTTGCTAAAATCATAATAAGTTTGAATCTAGTGGTTCGAAAAGTAGATATAATGGAAGGATTAGAAAGCAATTTATTAAAATCAGAGGTTCTAACAATTAGAAAACTTACTTGATGTAATTTTTCAATTGGATCTCAATATATTAATTGATTATGACACAAATGACGACAATGTTACTGTCAACATTGAGATAAACAAGAAAACACAGAAATTCTATCCGAAGAGTGTAATAAATAAATTTGCCATCAATGAGTTTCGATGTTGAAACTTTTCCAAAATTCAATAAAAATTCTTTGAAAAGTGTAAATTGTAATTATACTTTTGTGCTAGTATAAATTGTACCCATTGCATTCCTATAAACAAAGAGAATGAACGTAAAAGGCAAGAAATAATTTACAGTTTTTCTGATGACACTTTTTATTTTGGAAACATAATGATATGTGCAAATCTGCAATTATCATAAAATGTTTTATAGTCAAGAACTTATTGTAAAATTGTAAAATTTCTACTATTTTTTAGTTATTGAAGATGCTGAAAGATGAAAAATTCTAATTTTAATTGCTTTTTACATCTTATACGTAATGATTTTTTTCAAATATTTCTGCATTACATAGACGATGAAAAAAGCGGTTAAAATTAGAATTTTTCAATCTAGTATTGTAAAAGAGTATAATTACATGCTGAAAGATGATTTTGCCGGAGCGCATTCTATTGAAAAATATATTTGAAAGTTAAAGTCTTTTTTTCTGTTATAATTTCTGTCGGAATTAAGTGGGCACAAAATATTATGGAGATAATTGATTAAAACGATTTAAACTATTCATCTGAATAAAAGTTATGAGTACTATGTAGACTGTGAAATTTTTAAAAAATTTTAAATTTTAAATTAAATTAAAAATTTTCCGCAACTTCTTAGTATAAACGTCATAAATTCTTATAAATCTTTGAGTAAGTGTTCAAATTCTAGTATTTTGTTATTTTCGAAAACCGCATTATTCTGTAACATATAAATTTATATCTAATCAAATATATTTCAAGTAGGTAGTATTTCGCATTAATACTGAAATTATCTTTGCATACTTCTATTTCAATTGATATAGAAAATATATATGAGAACGAAATCGATTTACATCCCTTTGCGTACTTACATGTAATGTTAAGAGAATAGTGGATACATTTAATATTATAGTCAATCGAAAAACTAGTGTTCCAAAATGAAGTTCTGCTGAATATGTACGTTATAATATATAAGAACACAATTTGAAATTTTTGAAATAAGGAAAAGCGAAAATGTAATGTAAATGAAAATATCAAAAAAATGTACATTGATAACCTAACATTAAGATGTACGACCTTAATGACATAATCATAGTTAATTGGTAGGTACACTGTTTGGATTAGAAGCCAATATTGCTATTAGTCTTTAGTTGTCGGAATAGCTGACATATCTCTAATATAAGCTTGGTATTATATCTTGTTTCGATTGTAACGTTTTATTTGAAAGTACAATATACTAGGAAGACAAATTAAATATACTAAAAAATACCTCTGACATATTGTAATAAAAGTGATATAACATTGCTGTCAAATGCTTTGATCCACATCGCAATAAACAAGATTACTTATTTTTAGAATTAGATATTATGCAAATAATATGTATAGAGGTTATACCAGAGGCATATACATATACGTACAAAAACTTACTTTAATAATTAATAACTTGCACAAACAATTATTTTCACATAAAATTAATCTTATTAAGTAACAAAAAATATATTTAATTTATTTCCAATGTTGGTATTTTAAAATTGTATATTAGGATAAACTGATTTCAACGTACATATATCTTCTTCTAATAGAAAGAAATTAGTGAAAAGTTGCCAATTTCATTAAATTTTACTCACCGAAACCAATTAAACACACTACTGAAAATATCGCACATTTAACAAAGGTAATTTTAAATGTGTCCATTATAGCTAATACAGTTTTGTGTCGTTAACTAATGCGATTAACTTATAGAAAGAAGTATTTATACTATCATAAAAGATATCACGATTTTATAGATAACTGCTATTGTTGTCCTCTGTTATTTTTCGTTGTTTCAATATGAACATGCTTTCCTACTACATATATGCACTTAGTTTTGCTTGCATTTTACAAAACTAGTGGAATACTGCGACGGCATATTTGATGGCACAATTTTTTTCATTCTCGATGATCACGATATCGTTGTGTCAATTAATAGCAATTTAGAGTTCGATTCTCTTTAAAAGTGCATGTTTATCGACTCATGGTATTTATATTTGTTATTCGAAATTATTAACAAATTATGATTTTTTAAATTCTGAAATGACGTGTCAATTTTTTTAAATTAATTGCTTATTGAATTGGCATATTGCGACATAATAATATTTGAAGTTCGGTACAGTACCTATGTATATATATATATATATATATATATATATATATATATATATATATATCTATGTATAGGTATATATAAGTACATGTTTTATGATTTTTATGAGTCATATACTAAAACTAGAATGTGTTTTACTTTATTACTACTCACATTATTTCAGATGTGTAATTAAGTTTTAGGAAGTGTGCAAATAACTGAGAACGTCAAAACATTAATAAAAAGTAATTTGTTTTTTTTTTCAAATTTTTGTTGTTATATTATAATTTTCGACTTCTTAGTCACATAATATACATTCACTGTTGAAATAGTATTTATTTCAATTCTCGTAATGTTAGATGTTAAATTATGAGTTCACAGAATTCAGTACTATTCATTTATTTTTCGTTTCGCGACTGTATATTGTACTCCAGGTTTTCCAATTCTATTCTTCCTCTGTATTCTGTCTTCGACTTTAATACTTAGTAAAACGATTTTAGTTTTTAAAAAGTATTTTTATTCTGAGTCACTGTTCACTTCAGTACTTCAGTCACTTCAGTATCGAACAATGAATGCTTAAAATCCAATCTTGCACCTATTCATATTAATCGTATTTCTGTTTTGTCTTAATATCCCCTGTAAACAATAAATAGTTTCTGCGGCACACAATTGGTTATACATAAGCATATAAATAAGAGGATTTAAATAACAATGGACTCAAACATCCTCCTTGTCGGATTCCTGTTTCTGTCAAAAAAGGATGCGATGTCGTATTGTTAGCTATCACCGAGTTGGTATTGTTCTTGTAGATATATCTCAATATTCTCACCATTTTATTACTGCAACCTCTTCTTCTTAGTATTTTCGATAATTTTTCTCTCGGTATTCGGTCAAAGGCTTTCTCTAAGTCTAAGAAAGCCATAAAAACTATTTTCTCTTCTTGTCTAGCTTTTTCTATTATTCGTTTTATGCTAAATACATGATCTTGTATACACCTTCCGCTTCTAAATCCACTTTGGCTTTCGTTTAGTTGGTTCTCGATTGCTGTTCTTATTCTTCTATCTAATATTTGTTCTAGTATTTTCATAGCTGTACTTAATAATGATATGCCTCTATAATTATTGCAACTTCTTTTGTCGCCCTTTTTGTAAACTAAAACTATCAGAGATGTTAGCCAATCCCAGGGTACCTCCTCGGCTATCCATACTTTGTTATAATAAATATAAATATATTATATTTTCTTGTACTCGACTAACTATCTCAAAGCAATGTTCATTAGTAAGACAGTCTCAGTATTTTATTCTCCTTGTCAACATTGTCTGGTAATGTAAATATTTTAATGAAACTGTCCTTGTTTTCATCACATTACATCGAGAATGTAAGAAATGTATTTTAAGTCTCAGACTGTAATCTAATGCTTTTTTAATTTTTAACAAGTTATAGCTTTGTTATATTTATTTAGGTTTTGTCACCACGTTGAAAGTATTTGAAATAATATTTTCTAATTCAATTTTTAACTATTAGATTATAGTCAATGAAAATTTATTATGGCAATGTATGTAATTATTTTTCACATATTTGTAAGTCTGCGTTAGTAGTTAAAGAGAAAGAAAAATCCTTTGCATAAGCTAGATGGATATCTGAAATTGAAGAATAAATACTTTCTTTTTGACAGATCGATGGAACATCACTATTTTCTTGATTGTATTGTCGTGTAAGAATAAGTATTGTCGCAAAATTTTTATAAGAAAAGGGACCATGTGAGAAAGCAGTAGAGTTTGAGAATATGTTCGTATCCGCAAAAAAATATTCCCTATTCGCCGGGTCTACCATATAATAAATAGCTGCGACTGTGTATAAGGCATCGGTAGTTAGACTGGTATTGACCTGTGAAGAAAAGAAAAATATGTCTTGTAATAATATTTTTATGAATTATTTGGGATCAGTTGACTATAATAAAATAAAGCGTGAAAATAACAGAAACAATTTTTACAAGTTTATTTACTAATTTGGTACGTAGACTTCCGCGGTCGTGGTCCATGCTATCTGCTTCTGGGTTTCCGGGCTGGAACCGCGTCACTAGTATATCTGCCGACGTTTCGTACCCATTTGTATGGGACATCTTCAGGGCTGAACTACTGCACTGAAACTGAGTTTCAGTGCAGTAGTTCAGCCCTGAAGATGTCCCATACAAATGGGTACGAAACGTCGGCAGATATACTAGTGACGCGGTTCCAGCCCGGAAACCCAGAAGCAGAAAGTTTATTTACTATTTATTAGATGCAACTCGATTAATAAAGTCAAAATAATAATTACATTAGCATTATTATAAATACTAATTACATTAGTATTTTGACTTTATTTATCAAATTGTATCTAATTAATAGTAAATAAATGTAAAAATTGTGTCTGTTATTTTGATGTTTTATTTTGTTGTAGTCAATAGATCCCAACAAATACGTAACAATATTGTTATGAAAGACATATTTTTTCCTTTTGACAACTTGTACCTTTGTTCTTCTAATATTTTTGAGGTTTTAATTTTTGATTTTTCTCATTTACTTCAAACTATTTAGCCCACATTTCTTTTTAATATTTTATTTCTTTCAGAACATCATTAACTTTCTTATTTTTTACGATCGCCATATTGGGTTTTATCACAACTGCAAAAAGATGTTTTTTCTGACTTCAATCATGCCGACAAGAATTTTTTAAATTAACCGTTAATTCCCGAAGAATACACTTTTAGATACAAAAACTAAATTTACAATCATGGTGGTTGTGCAATTTCGAACGGTCAAAGAGTTCAATCATTATTCATCAGTAATGTAAGAATATCGTATATCAACAAAGAGAATTGAGATTTGTTAAATGTTTTTTATTCATCAACAATAGCGAATACTAAATATATTCAAAACGACAACATCCATATTGCACTATTTTTCTAGATCTTAAGAGGAATATGGTTGGGTTCAAGAATTTGAATGACAATCTACGGGATATATTATTATACAAATGATAAAATATTTGTAAAAGTGTTTTAAAAGTTTATACATATACATCTTTCATCTATTTTTAAGTCAAATAGTAATATCTATACAAGAAATGGCTTTAGAATTAAATTTGATCCAGACTCGAGTGTGACGAATTTTACATCGGAATAAATTTAAACCATACAAGATACATGTTACTCACAGTTAATAACTTGGTCATATTATGTGCGCAACTAAGTTCTTGCTGTTTTTTTGATGAAAATGCAACTTTATTGTGAAAAAATGTTTACAAATGAATCATTCATTCTGGCAGAGCTCGAATACCGTCACGGTAGAAGTGTTCGTTTTTTGAGGCTATCCACGAATCAAGCCATTTTGAGATGTCTTCATATGAGCGGAACTGCTGATTAGTCAGACCATGTGCCATCGAACGGAACAAGTACTGATCGGACGGCGCGTTTCTAAGTAGGTTTTAACGGGTTTGGCAACGTGAGGCCGAGCGTTGTCATGCTGTAGAATCACTTTTTCGTGCCTCTGTTCGTATTGTGGCCGCTTTTCGCGGAGTGCTCGACTCAATCGCATCAATTGAGTTCGATACCGTTCCCCAGTAATTGTTTCGTTCGGTTTCAACAGCTCATAATAAATAACACCATCCTAGTCCCACCAAATACACAGCAAAACCTTCGCAGCGTGAATATTCGGCCGAACCGACGACGCAGAAGCATGACCGGGCAGTCCCCATGATTTTGTTGTCTTTGGGTTGCTGTAATGAATCCATTTTTCATCACCCGTAACGATGTGATGAAGAAAACCCTTCCTTTTTTGCCGCTGGAGCAGTAGTTCACAGGCGAAAAAACGACGCTCAACGTCTGTTGGCTTCAAATCATAAGGAACCCAAGTTCCTTGTTTTGAATTATTCTCAACGCATGCAATCGCTGAGAAATGGCTTGGCGGGTAACTCCAAATTCTGAAGCAAGCTCTTTTTGCGTTTGACACGGATCCCCATCGAGCAATGCCTCCAATTCAGCGTCTTCGAAGGTTTTTGGTCTTCCTTCACGCGAACGGTCGTCAACATCGAAATCACCGCCTTTGAAGCAACGGAACTAATCACGGCACGTTGTTTCACTTAGAGCAGCATCTCCGTAAACTTTTAGGAGTTTTCGACGCGCTTCAGCCGCCGTTTTCTTTAAATGAAAGAAGAAAAGCAACACTTCCCGCAAATGACGATTATTTGGCACAAAATCAGACATTTTCACACAATCAAAAGTATATGACGCAAAAACAAAATCACTAATATGTCAAAGCGGTTTGTTTACCATATGTCTAAGCTAGGTTCATGACGTTTTGGTTATGTCGCAATCGACCAGCACTTACTACTGGAGCTATCTCTTGAAAATCAGCGAGAACTTAGTTGCGCACCTAATAATTTCAGACGACTGGAATATTACTACTAATTGGTGGGAACGTTAGGTGACCACGAATCTTTTTAATCAATCATCTAGTCAAATGAATCAAAATATACTGTTTATGGAATATTTATTGAAAATAAGGAGCTTTACTGTGTGGTATAAAATTTCAGACGAAATTGTTTTGGACTAAACGTTTGGATGGGGATTCTGGGTGATGGTTTCATAGGTTCTTTTGTTTAGAAGGAACATTAAATAGTGATATACTTCAATCCGCTTCGCACATACGTATCTAACTTCCTAGATAACGATATTCCGTTAAATCAACTTCGGCATTTATGGTGGCAACAAGATTAGGAGGAATTATTTAAATCAGTAGTTTCTAAACCGCTGAACTCGAAATAATGAAGTTGTTCACTGACTGGCGAGATCTTTTCTATTTTTTCAATTATTTTTTATGAGGATTTACTAAAAACATAATTTATAGAGGCTGGAACAACAACGAATTGTCATAAAAGTTCCTATTAACATAAACATCATATCACTCAGCAAACGACCTATTCATGTTTCTGGCATAATGTGGCTATTCTGAATACATTTATAAATATTCTGTACTCGCTATTAGTGTATTTCGATTTGATGTATAAAAACCACATAACATATTTCGATTCTCTTCCTTGATGTACGACATTTTTATATTACCAATGAGTAAGTATTGTCGTATTTGACTGTTTGAACTTTTATAACATCCTTCATTCTTCATCTGAAAATGAATGCTTCAAAAATTAAAGCCTAATTTTAAAAATTTTGTTCAGCATGGTATACATTATTGAAATCAGAAAAAATATTTCTTTTTAATGGTGTCAGAATGCAATATACGTTAATAAGAAAGCTGATGATGGCTCAAAAGAAACGTAAAGTCGTATAAAAGTTTCGAGCATACAAAGTGTCGTTAGTCCATTTTCCGTAAGGTCCATAATAAGTACAAAATTTAGCAACTTTGTCAAATTTAAACCCACGCGCTATCTCTAGTAATAAGCGAGGTCCTCGTCTTGAGGATCGAGAATGAATCAGCCTGTATAAGAAAAATAATGTGCTGGTTAGTGTAGTTACGATGGCTGGTATTTTTTTAATGTTAAGTCTCACCATCAAGCAGTGATTTATTGATACAAATGTCACTCTGGGATATTCATTTACTTTTTAAAAAAATATACTTTAAAAAATATAACAAAAAATGTTATTATCGTTTGATTAATTAATAATTAATCATAGAATCGAACGAGGAGCATTTTCAAGTGCTAATATTCCTCAATTTCGGTTAGAACCCTATATGAGTCTTCTAGCTAATATTTAAGGATTTCTAATTCTCATATATCAAAGATAAAGTTGTGTGTCATACTTCTAGTTCATGTTCATGTTTTGAAAACTGTTTTTTTTTCAATTGCAAAACTGTATTGACTGTATCGGGGAATATTTTAAGAAGATGTGACGTAAAATTTTTATATTAAGCAAAATGTTATCTTTGAAAATTCTCTAAAATAAATATATTAGATATAGCTTGTATTTTCATTTGCTTAAATTGAGTTATGCCTTTTATTAATTTGATTTATCTCCTTATAGTCAATTTATTTCTATAATAATACTATCTGCTTCTGGGTTTCCGGGCTGGAACCGCGTCATTTGTATATCTGCCGACGTTTCGTACCCATTTGTATGGGACATCTTCAGGGCTCAACTACTGCACTGAAACTGTTTTACTGCAGTAGATGTCCCATACAAATGGGTACGAAGCGTCGGCAGATACAAGTGACGCGGTTCCAGCCCGGAAGCCCAGAAGCAGATAGCATGGACCACGACCGGGGAAGTTTACATACTAGATTCTATAATAATAGTTTCCTTTAATTATTTTAATGTTTAAATTTGAACTTTTATACACAAATACTCTAATTCTGTCAAACTAATCGATAAATTTTATGATAACTTTCTATTTATTGATATTAACATAGTATCATTATGCATATGAATTGATTCTAAATACGTATTTTTTAGGCTCATGAATTCTATGTGCCATATATAAGGATACAATAGAATGATTCAACAATAATTATACATTATTTACAAAATATATGTAATCAATATATGGTTCAATGTTTTAAATTAAAAAAAAATGTATTAATACTTTAACAGTGTGTACTTAGATTTAATATAAATTTAATACAATGCATGTCTACTGATATACTCGACATTGATTATCACATTTATGAGATTAATCGAATTTGCTATAAATGCTTTTAAATCAGTGATTAAAGTAATTAATACTTTTCGCATGTTTAAAAGACAGATGCTTTAATCGTTACGACATGTCAAATAGTATTTTTTATTGACTTGTTTTTAAATCTAATTATTATTTCTAACATGACTATATATGTATATAGCCAAGTCCGTAAAAAATACTATTAGAAATGTCGTAACGATTAAAACATCAGTTTTCTAAACATGTGAGAAGTATTAATTATTTTAATCACTGATTTAAAAGCATTTATAGCAAATTCGATTAATCTCAAAATGTGAAAGTCAAGATCGAATTTATATAAGTAGACATGCATTGTACTAAATTTATATTAAATCTAAGTACTTACTGTTAAAATATTAATACAATTTTTTAAAATTTAAAACATTAAACCAAATATTGATTACATATGTATGTTTTGTAAATAATGTATAATTGTTGTTCAATCATTCTATTGTATCTTTATATATGGCACATAGAATTCATGAGCATAAAAAATACGTATTTAGTATCAATTCATATGCACAATAATAGTATGCTAATATCAATAAACAGAAGGTTATCGTAAAATGTATCGATTAGTTTGGAAGAATTAGGATACTTCTGTACAGAAGTTTAAATTTAATCATTAAAATAATTAAAGGAAATTATTATTATAGAAATGAAATGATTTTGAAGAGATAAATCAAATTAATAAATAACATAACTCAAATTAAGCAAATAAGCATGACTATATATACGTGCTTTGTTCAAAGTGAAAGGCGAATTTTGAATTTTCGCGCGCTGTGTACATTCGATTATCGAATTTTTTTTTGTTATGTTGGTACACATGTGTTAGTCAGTCATATGCTGTCATTATCAACCAATTTGGATTAGTAGTTTGTTGTTGACAACTGAAAAGCTTAGTCACGTTTGTGTGTGTTCTTCGATTTTTGACTTTTGAAAAAAATGGATCAAAGAATATGTATTAAATTTTGCGTTAAAAATGGAATAAAGTGCTCCAAGGCACTTGAAATGTTGACTGTGGCATTCGGCGAGTCCACTTTGTCTTAAAAAAGTGTTTATAAGTGGTACAAGCGCTTTACAGAAGGCCGAGAAAATGCTCACCGAGTTCGATCAAATGCGAAGGTTTTGCTCACTATTTTCTTCGATTACAATGGCGTGATGCATCATGAGTCCTTGTCAACAGGTCGTACGGTTAATAAGGAATACTACAAGGAAGTTACGCAACGTTTGCGTGAAGCAATACGGCTCAAACGATCGGAATTGTGGAGAAAAATCATGGATTCTGCATCACGATAATGCACCAGCTCACACATCAATGCTTGTTCGTGATTTTTTGGCCAAAAAACATTACCCTAATCATGCCTCAATCACCTTATTCACCAGATTTGGCTCCCTGCGACTTTTTCCTATTCCCAAAACTGAAAAGACCAATGGAAGGAAAGCGTTTTGCCACAATTGATGAGATAAAGTCAGTATGGAAGAACGAGCTGATGGCCATACTGAAAAGCTTATTTCAGAAGTGCTTCGAGGATTGAAAGAAGCGCTAGCATAAGTGCATTATATCTGAGGGGAGTTTCTTTGAAGAGGACAAAATGGATATTGATGAATAAATAAATATTTTTCAAAAAAATTTAAAATTCACCTTTCCTTTTGAACAAACCACGTATATATATATATATATATATATATACATATATATGTTATACATTATGCTAAACATACTTATAATGAAAGAAATAGTAATTAGATTTAAAAAGTTAATAAAATATACTATTTGAAATGTCGTAACGATTAAAGCATCTATAGAAATTAAGATATATGTATAAGTTAAAAG
This sequence comes from Dermolepida albohirtum, assembly GCA_031893035.1. Taxonomy (NCBI): domain Eukaryota; kingdom Metazoa; phylum Arthropoda; class Insecta; order Coleoptera; family Scarabaeidae; genus Dermolepida; species Dermolepida albohirtum. The sequence goes on along the minus strand of JAVIWB010003364.1, from coordinate 141,436 downwards.
GATTAGATATGTTTTGGAATTAATTTTAATTTAGAATTATAGACAATGAAATAATTAATGATAGATATAATAATACTCATAATTAATGTGTAAATGTAAATGAAGGTATAAATAAATATGTATATAAATGCATATAATACATGTGTATATCTTGTTAATAATGTATTCTATATAATTAACTGTAGAGGGACTTTTCACATAATACTATTTAAAAATGAAAGAAATATACAAAAATGATTTATTAAAATCACTAAAATTAAGTTATAATTGGAAATGTAAGATAAATAGGATTCAAACAAGCCGGAGGAGTTTTGGTAGTTAAGGCTAGTAAGAGTTCAAAAGTAAGCGAATATTGCTAAAGGTAATTATACTGGCAAAATAAGAATATATGAAAGATTTCTAGGTATATAGTTAATAATTTGTGACGAAAACAGAATGATGTAAAATAATTATAAAGTAAAGATATAATGAGATAGTTTTCTAGAGAGTTTTCAACAGTAAAATCTTGGAGATATTAAGTGAATTAAGGGATTATTGGAAAAGCATCATAATTTTGATAAGTAAAATTTTGATTATTTAAATTACTTTTCTAATGTAAAATGTATGTTACACTTACTAATTTGATAGAGTAAATTCTGAATATGCACTTCACTTTCAAAATTAAAGTTAAATTTAATAAATATAAATACTTTGATATACATGTGTTTATTTTTTAAATTAAAAAATTCCATTGGTGACTGAAATATGGGTTATAAATAGCAGTGTTCGAAATAAAGCAAGTTAGTCCACAATTATTGCTGTAAGAGAGAATACATTAGTATTAATAAATATAAATTAATAGTAAACAATATATTATAAGGGTTTTATTTTCAAAAATCTCCAAATATTCACATAATATTATTATAGTCACATATAGTAAAAGTAAATATATATAAATATATTATAAATTGAAAGTATATTACATATATTAAAATGCATATGGAAATTAATGTACAACGAAGCTTTGCCTGGATGTAAATCTAGAAGAAGAAGACAAGATAATTGGATACAAAGAATTAAAACATGAACTGAATGGGGATAAGACGGAAATGTATGAACATGATCGAAGTTTAATTTATTAATGTTTAATATATTAATTTTTATTTAAAAATAAGGTATTTGTCTAGTTACTATATAATAAATTATTTAAAATTTGGTTATACGGGTATTTAAAATATTACTATTATTTACATGGATAGTTGATATTTTATTATATTTAAAATTTGATTTTCGATTATATCAATTTTGATCTCATTTAAATAGATGTTGGAAATTTCGTCTTAAATAGTGAATTCTGAATTCTGAAGGAGGATTTATACTTAGAGAAACCTAAAAAATATATAAAACATGATGTCAATGGAAAGGATACAGTATTTCACATGACTGACTACGCTAGACCACACGTGGCAAAGAAAATTTGAATTTGGTTGGAAAATCTTATCAGTTGCTATATTAGTCCGAAATTGCATAAAATTTAAATAAAAAATACCATAACAAAATGTCCAGATGGTAATGGTAAAGATATAATAACTTTCAGAAGAATAATTTGGTAATGAGATTACAGGTTGAGTGATTGATGAACAGGAATTCAATTTTTGAAAGGCGGCTCGATTAAGATATCATCAATAATAAAATTAATTTTTTTCTACCAATTGTGAGATAGACACGAGCTACTACATGTTTCCTTCTTCGAATATTTTCATTTCTGTATACGTAAGATGGGTGTACAGTTTTTTCACCACTTTCGAGGTATCGTAAATATACGACAGGGAATAATTTGTTGATGAGATTGACTGGCGAGAATTTAATATTCAAAATCGACTCAATCAAGATTTCACCAATAATATAATTATCTTTTTTCCTTTTTTGTTTACATGTTGTAGTAACATAGTCGTTCATCGAACGACTATACGTTCTCTTTTTTCGGATAGTTTAATTTCTGTTCTAAATACGAAAGTATAGCTTTTTTATTAAGATTTGCTTTATTTAAGAAGAAAACGATAGAACCTTTCCTTACACTTAATAGTGTAATTTTGTATTTCAGTTTTATCTACATGAATAGCAGTGTATATATTGCAACTATTTACTTTACGTGTATTATAAAAATAGTTATGATTCATTAAATTAATAGTGAATATGAAAACGTGAATAAACAAAGCGTTTTATTATATTATTTAATTGAACCTTCATTTATATATATTTATGAATACATTCATATGATGTAAATAAAATCATTTATTCTCAATTAAAGAAGAATAAGGATTATTTATAATTTAAAACGACAATAAAACACGCTATGTTTCTAATTACATCAGTCCATAACGCTTTGGCGCCCACTTATTTTGTTTCTTCTTCAGACATAGGATGCAATCACGACAAAATTTTTGATAGCAGGGTGGATAAGCAACGTATAAAAAATTAGTATTCCCCTCTAATAGTTAGTAAACGAATTAACAGTATTAAGAGTGCAATTACTCTAGACCGGATAGTAATTTCTTAACTAATCAATTACGTATATATATATTGAATTGAATTGAGAGCTGGTTGTATTACCAACCATATAGGTTGGTTGTTACAGCTGAGAGTGTAGATACCGATCAGGGATTTAAAAAAAATGTTCATTATACGAGTATATATTGGGTCTGGGAAAAAGTTCGTGGCGTTTTTCCCGATAGATGGCATTGGTTGCCGATAACTAAAGAACAACAAGTCACAGCGACACCACCGAGGGCTCGTTTTTTAGATGACCTTCCGAACGTTAGTTTGAGCGTAGAAACATTGTAATCGGTGCAGTGGTTGGAAAGTTATTCGCACTTGAAAATGGAGAAGAATAATGAGAAATTTCGCTATATTCTGCAATATTATTATGATAAGGGGAAGAACGCTGCGCAGGCTTGTAATAAAATTTGTGCTGTGTGCGGTGAAGGTACTTTATCGAAATCTGTTGCGCGGAAATGGTTCGCTCGCTTTCGTTCTGGAAATTTCAATGTGAAAGATGAGTCACGCTCCGGTCGTCCAATCACTGAAAAATCCGATGAAATTCTTGAAAAAGTCCAACAAGATAAGCATATCAGCAGTGTCGATATTGGCATGGAGCTAGGCATTGACCACAAAACTGTTTTGAACCATTTACACAAAGCTGGTTACAAAAAAAAGCTTGACGTATGGGTTCCTCATGAGTTGAGCGTGAAAAACATGATTGACCGAATTAACATCTGCGATGCGCTGCTGAAACGAAATGAAATCGAGCCGTTTCTGAAACGTTTAATAACCGGAGATGAAAAATGGATTACGTACGATAATCGGAAGCGTAAAAGATCGTGGATAAAGGATGGTGAGCCGTCACAAGCGTTCGCTAAGCCAACATTGACGCCAAAAAAAGTGATGCTGTGTGTATGGTGGGACTGGAGGGGAATCGTCCACTACGAGCTACTTCCAACTGGTCAGACGATTGATTCTCAACTCTACTGTGCACAACTAGAGAGATTACGCCAGGCGATTGAAAGAAAACGGCCCGAATTGATTAATAGGAAAGATGTTGTCTTCCATCATGACAACGCCCGACCACACACTTCTTTGATGACCCGTCAAAAATTGAGAGAGTTTGGTTGGGAAGTTTTGATGCACCCACCTTACAGTCCGGATATAGCACTCTCTGACTATCATCTGTTTCGATCTCTGCAGAACTCTCTCAATGGAATTAAGTTTGTTTCAAAAGAAGCCTGTGAAAACTACTTGATTCAGTTTTTCGACCAGAAACCACAGAAGTTTTTCACCGATGGGATCATGGATCTACCAAAAAAATGGCGAAACATTGTCGATAATAATGGAGCATATTCGGTTTAAATGAATTCGTCCACGCGCCATGCGGGGACCAGTTGAATTTTACTGAAAAAACGCCACGAACTTTTTCCCAGACCCAATATGTATATATAAAACATTCACATGACTTGATTGCCACCGTTTAAGGACTGAAGCAACTTAAACAACGAACGCATGTCCAAAACTCTATCGTAATTGAGGTACAAGCATTTCAAGATGTAGGTAACCTTACTAATGTAGGTATTACGTATCGCTGTTGATTTCGTTGTTATTTTTCGGTGAATGTTTAATGAACATTTTTTTTAAATCCCTGATCGGTATCTACACTCTCAGCTGTAACAACTAACCTATATGATTGGAAATACAACCAGCTCTCAATTCAATTCGCTTAACATACATAAACTTTTGACACCATTTGTTCCCATAACATACTATGTACATAATTATCCACGTTACGTACGCTTATACACGATGAAAAATTTAATTAAAAATTGATTTAACTTTATAAATATGAAATTGTATAAGGAAGATTTATTACTATGTTCATATTATTGAAATGAGATTTGTTTTATTCTAAAACATGTTATCGACAGTTCACACTTTTTTGAGTTTAACACTTCATAGTAGGCTGAAATAATTTACTGGTGTACAGAATGCATGTATAAAAGAAGAGAATATAAAATACTCATAATAAAATTTTATGTTAAACAACATTTAACGGATGTTACGGATTATATTTAAACTTCTTCAATATTTGGAAACGAATGTTTTATCATTTTAACTTTACTTAAGATTTGGTTAATTATTTAACGTGTGAGTGATTTCGGGCCTGATGTGTTTTTAGCTTCCCTTTAGCTGCTTTCTATTATCATTTCATTTTGCAATTTGATTAATTCACAAGTTGCGAGTTACCTGTATAGATGCTTTATGCGACCGTTTCTTGATCTCAGCTGAAAAATTCTAAAATAGATCTGGTGTCCCCTTTTAAATTAATGTAATTACACGTATGTAACTTGAATTGAAACGCAGCAGTAATCAACTAATAGAAATGATGCAGCACCAACACGCCAATAGTTACACAACATATTAGACACAGTTATTCAGTTATTTCACACTTTAACAGAGAGTAGGTCGTTATTCTATGAAATAACTGGTTAAAACAGAGTGTACGAGTGAGTTTTAGGCTTTAACTAATTTGAGCCTTTATTTCATGAAATAACTGTGTATTCTATGAAATAACGGATTTCATACTTCAACGTTAACATACATACATCAGCGCGTACTGTGCTAGGTTATTGACAATAATGAAATGTACCCTTTTTGCTGACCAAGATAAAATTTTATATAAAAACAGAATAAGTGGAACCTTATTAATGTGTTCTTTTGTCAAATTTGTGCGTGAAATTGTTGAAATAAATAAAAACTTCGTTTTCTTATGTAAAACTTGGTGGTCAAGACTTAGTAACACAGTCGTTAGGATATTAAAATCATCACGAAGAGAATTTCCAATGCCAAATTGTGAGCGATTTTTTTTTGTATGAAACCTGCGTTTAATAAGATTCACACGGTCGCTACGATCAAATTATCGAAGTGGCATGGTGAAGAAAGAAGGCATCTCCAGCATATTTAAGAAAGGTTGTGTCGATAAAAGTCTCGACCGAGCGAGTTAGTTAAGAAAAAAAATAAACAATAGTGCAAATCATACAAATACTGAAAGTACAATTTTATGCCATTAGAAGATTTAATTTTATTTTGGGAATTAAAAATTTAAAAGTTAGTACAACAAATACAACAATACCAATATTTTCGGAAAATCAAATGTACTACCGATATTTATTGATGCATGTGAAGATGTATTCTTACATACACAGGGAGAGAAAAGCATGAAAATCCAAAAAAATCATATCTCATTAGAATCGTTAAATCTTAGATTAGGAAGTGAATCATAAGTGTTAATAGGTTCGGGTAAATTAGATGCATGGTACGATACAAAGGCACTCTTACAAACGATCTATTTAGATCACCGTTCAAAAGATTCATTATTAAATGACTTAATGTCAGAACAGCCTAAGAAAACGAAAACCCATATGCTTTTGGTCAAAAAATAAGAAATATATTAAATTTGTTGTTAACTAAAATGCAAACAGATACGGCAGCAAATATGGTTGTTTTATAAACTAATTTATGTAAAAATACTGCTCTTCGAACTTATAAAAGACGTTTAATGCGTTTCAGATGATTAGGAGAAATGATTTACTTAAAAATCCAGTAATTTTTGTACGAGCTAAGTCAGATATATTAAAATATTAGAACTGGCAACATAGATACGGACTTCCTGCACCTTCACTAAATCAGCAAAAAACATTAACTCAGATCATATCATAAACACTTTTCGCAGTGCTATTTCATAACTACAAATCCCATCACCGCAAATAAATCCTTTCTTAACATGAAATCAATTTTCCTAATAAATACAGTCATACAAATTCCAACGACATCTCTATACCTTAATAAAATTTAAAATATTCAAGTTCGTTAAATTATACATACAAAGCGGCTTCAACGTTATTGTCTACTGAAAATTTTTTCATTAATTTTTTGCTTTAATTTGTCTTGTGTAGTATACGCTCGTTATGGTTTCACTTTTTGGAAGGTAATCAAGAAGAATACTTTTTACGTCCCCAAAAATGGAAGTCATTACCTGTCCTTTAGATGGAATACTATCGCCTTCTTTAGGGGAAGAGAACCACTGCTTATTCTGTTACTTTATTTCGAGTGTATAGTGAAGAACCCAGATTTTACTACTACTTCGTTTTTCCGAAAATGGCCTAAACACTTTCGAGAAATTTACATTCGCACCAATTTTTTATTAACACTGAGCACTCGCGATACCCACCTTGTGAATAGCATATTCATAGTCAATTCTTTATTCAAAATGTATTGGGTGATTCATTATGATGTACTTTTTTCGATAGCGATTTTTTTTGACATGACGTGTCAAACTTTTACGCTATTTTAATAAAGTACTATGTGATATTTTATTATGGAAGGGGCCACACCCGGCACAGCGTCTAGAAATTTCTCAGCTGTATTACGAAAATCAGCGTTCCACGAGAAATGTGTTTCGTGTGCTTAGGGCACTTTTGGTCTACTTAATCGGCCCACCGAAGGCACGATTCACTATACCGTCGAAAAATTTGAAACGCAATTTTCATTAATGGATAATATCTGACAAATAAATCATATCCGTATCCAGCACGTAGTGAAGAAATTATAACGTTGGTAGCTGAGAGTGTACACGATAACCGTGAAGAAAGGGTTCGACGTAGATTTCAACAACTTGGTTTATAATATGCCACAACTTGGCATATTTTACGTAAGGATCTTTGTTTAAAAGTATACAAAATTTAACTTGTTCAGGAATTGAAAGCTGCCGACCTTTTTACTTGTCACTGTCTCAGTCTTTGGGTTCTTGAAAAGCTTGAAGGCGATCCACTGATTTCGACTAAAATTTTGTTCAGCGATGAGGGCCCATTTTTGGTTTAATGGATATGTCAATAAGCACAATTGTTGTATTTGGAGTGAAGAGCAACCTAAAGAGGTGCAAGAGCTGCGTTTACTTCCAGACAAAGCTATGGTTTGGTATGGTTTATGGACAAATGGAATCATCGGTCCATATTTCGTCAAAAATGAAAACAGCCGCAACCTAACTATGAATGGCGCCCGTTATTGCACTAGGATAATCTCAACGACATTTGCTTTTGACAAGACGACGCTACTTTCCACACAGCCTGGGACAGCATGTCTTTATTGCGAGAACAATATGGCGAACATTTAATTTCACGTAATTGACCTGTGCAATGATGCCTAGATCATGTGATATTACACCTTTAGACTTTTTCCATTGGGACTACGTAAAGTCTGAAGTCTACATGTATAACCTACTACGATTGAGCAATTGGAAGCCAACATTACTCGCGTTATTCACCAAATAACACTTGAAATGCTCGAATGCGTCATCGAAAATTGAAATTTCAGAATGGATCATGTTAGCCAACATTTGAAGGAAATAATTTTTAAAAAATAAATATCAAGAATGGTTCCTTTGTATGATAATAAAGAATGCTCGATAAAATTAAAGTTTTTATTTTTTTTTTCGTTTTGCAAAAAGTACCTCCAAATGAATCATCCTGTATGTTGTGTGTTCGCTAAAGATACTAGCGTTTGAAAAAATGGATACTGTAATCGTTATCTCAGAAATTTTTAAACTACAGTCTTTTAACCCAAGCCATACACTTTTTAAACAATTTACGTTATAGTGGCAGATTTAGGATGTCCGCTAGGTAGCGCAGGATGCGCGATCACATCTAAGCATACAAATCTATTTATTAATAGAGAATGATGAAGGAGTTAAGTTGTTCAGACTATCCTTCTTCTTATTATGAATAATAGCCCATAAGCCTCTAATTAAATTTAATAACAGCAGGAATTTCAGTACTATCCATCGCTTCAGAAATTCTGTAACGTTGTTAATTAAATAGACGTCATCTCGAAACTAATGAACCTGAAATTCGACAGTTGTTTGGGAGATAATTTGTCTCTCTAATTTTATTTTGATTTATTCGCAGTTCTTTGTTTCTTGAGTGTTGCTTTTTTCGTCATAGTTGTAGGTTAAATTATTAACCGTACAAATTGGCCTAGTATCTTTTTTTCTTTATGTTGAAGGTAAGATGTTTTCAGTGATATAGATTGCTACTGGTAAAATTGTTGTACATATGTAGCGTGGTATTAATTCTTTGATTTTTAAGAATTTTTAAGTGAAGTCCATTTGACCTGGTTTTCTATTCGTATATGTTCTTTTATTTCGTTACTTCGGTCGTTTTCACCATTAAATATTTCTTTCCACTATGAATCACTGAAGGCTGATATATAACGCCTTTACACATCAATTTTCGTATTCCGTATACGTATTTCGACAACTAAGTTGTCATCATCAGCAGATAATTACACAGTGTCGCACCTGGAAAACTACGGCAAAATACCTGTACGAAAACAAATTTCGCACACGAACCGTACCGCTGAAAGTCGAAAATTAATGTGGAAAGGGGTTATATATGAACCTTCAGTGATTAAGTTAAGGCTCTATTAAAATTACCTTCCACTATGAAACTATTATTTTTAGTTATTTTCATGTTTTTAATGTTTAGTTTATTTTTAGTGCTCTGTTCTTTGGATATTGCTGGATGTAGTGCTCTTGTTTATAATGTCGAGCTTTCTGATAGAGCATTTTCTTGCCTTACTCCTGCTTCTATTTCAATTTATTTTCATAAATAACTTCAAAAAGAAGAGATCATTAACTTCAATAATGCTCACCAAAGCGTATATATAATTAATAAATGAAAAAATAATTTTTTTAGATCTTACCTTCCCTAAAAGGGGGTGACTTTACTCATATTTTAGATATTAATTGATAATTTAATTGCATCTTAGAAGTCAATTCAATTACTGTAACTAAATGAACTTGTGCATATAGTTTTCTAGTATAGTTAGGTAAACTTATTTTTAAACGGAGAACACTTTGATAGGAACTAAAATATATAGGAGTTGGTAGGAGTCGTGAGAGAGAGAGAGAGAGAGAGAGAGAATCTGGTAAGAGAGTTTGAAATGGATAATTAAGAGTCGTGAGAGTAAATAAGCGTTTTGTTAATTAATATAGGAATCAAAAGTGTTATTATTTGCATTCAGCGTTTAAACTATACACACCGAGGAAAGAGAATGTATAGTTTCTGATAAAAGTGTACTTTATTTCTAACTAGTGAGTTGTCTCTAAGCTTCAATTACTTTAGACTTGTTTCTTCATAAATACATGTGAAGGTTTTATTTGATGTATATTTTGAATGTGTATCTTAGAGTTACGAGGGAGCGTTTTTATATTCGCGGAATGCGCGGGTTGTAGAGGGGTGAGTAGGTGCATTGGGGGCGTGGCCTGTGCAGCGACTCATGATTAGTATAAATACGAAGTTTCATTGTTATTAGACAGTTAGTCTTTGAGCTATCGTCAACCAAGTAACATAATCAGGAGTGAAAAGTGAAATATGGTAAAAAACCGAATATCGTGCCGTTATAAAGTTCCTTACCAGGCAAGGAAAATCAGTCGCGACCATAATGAATGAGATGTCATTGGTTTACGGCGACTCTTGTCCAGGAAAAACCATGGTGTACAAGTGGCATAGTTTATTTAAACAAGGAAGGGAATCCCTTGAAGACGACCCGAGGCCAGGCAGGAGCATTGAGGTGACCACGCCAGCACTTATCCAAAAGTTGAACAAATTGTACTCGAAGATGCTCGACTAAAGAAGAAACAACTCGCAAAAATGGTTGGAGTACCCGATACAACAATTTTTAAAATCCTACACGATCATCTCGGCATGTCTAAGGTCAGCGCAAGATGGGTGCCGAGAATGCTCACGCCGACGCAAAAACAACAGCGCGTAGAGTGTTCGCGTGCATTTTTGGACCTCTGTAATGAAGACAAGGATGGTGTATTGAGTGGAATTGTTACTGGAGACGAAACTTGGGTTCATCATTATAAACCTGAGTCTAAACAAGACTCCATGCAGCGGCATAAAAAGGGCACAGCACCTCCCAAGAAATTTAAAGTGTCACAATCAGCTGGGAAACTCATGACAACGGTATTTTGGGACTCGGAAGGAATATTGTTGATTGATTATAAAGATAAAGGTGTTTCTATAACCGGAGAATATTACGCTTCAATACTAGAGCGACTAAAAGAAGCCATTAAAGAGAAAAGACGGGGAAAATTGACAAAAGGTGTTCTGCACCCTACAGCCCAGACTTGGCCCCGAGTGATTATTACCTGTTTCCGAAAATGAAAAAAGAGCTGCGGGGTAAAAAATTTACTGCCGATGATGAAGTCAAGGAGGCAGTTTCGGCGTATTTTGCAGATAAAGAGAAATCATTTTTTTATGAGGGTATAAATAAATTAATTGAAAGATGTGAAAAATGTGTCCGTCTTGCAGGTGAATATATTGAAAAAGAAAAATAATTTGGTTTTTTTATTTCCACCCCTTGTCCCCCATTCCGCGAATATAAGAACGCTCCCTCGTATATCAAATCTATACAAAGTTAGAAGTAAATGAAATGAGGTTCATAAATTTGTATATTTAAAAAAATACTTTATGGGATATAGCTTAAATATTTTCATAAAAAATATGTTTTTCTATTGATAAATTGAAAATAATAGTTAGCTGTTAAAAAAAAAAATTAATAAATGAAGAATAAATTATTCGACATGTCATTATTGGAGTGTACAACGTTGAAAACACACTTAATATGAATAATAGAATACAGAATAGCTAGGCTACGGTTTAGGAGTATAAGGGTTTGATTACAGGGAAAATAAAATAAAAAAGAAAATGTCTGAAATTTATCGCAAATAGTTAAAATAATTGAAATAAATATTATTTGTTATAAATAATTTAATTTAGTTGTACTAATACTACGATATATAACTCAATTATACTAGTATAGTAAAAAACAGGCTAATGTTATCAATAGGGTCATTGCTGGTACTGAAATATTTACGGCACCGTCTGCTTCAGTAGAAGAATCAGGAACTTCGGTTACTGCTTCTGTAGTCTCTGAGGCAAGAGTTTCTATATCAGTGATGGTACAATTAAGAATTATATCTGAGGTAAGTTCATCCACAATTTGAGAGCAAAGTAAATCTTCAAGGTCAACGTAGGCACATTGTCTATATTGCACAGAAACTAAGTCTGAAACAGAAAAACACAGTGATTGAGTAAATGCATATTTTTATTATACGAGTATATATATAAAGATGAAATAGTCAAGCATTAGCCAAGTACAGTGCATTTGAATATTTGTACCTATATAGGTTTGATATTGGTATACATACGGTAAAAATTTAAGAAGTAATACTCTGGGTTACTTTAGGAAAAGTTATATTTAGTATATTCAATAATCTCTTCCTCTTGAACATACAGGGTTATAAACGTTTTTAAGAAACACATTATATTTACTACTTAACTATTATGAATTGGAAATGACTACCACCGGTTAATATACATAAATCTTCTCCTCGAAAACATTGGGAATATTCCTTATAGTATTTACTCTACATCTACTTTCTGATTCCTTAAATTAACTTCAGTTTCCACTGAGATGTTATGAAATAATTATATGAAATGAAATTTCTATGAGATTATAGGAATAATCTATGGGATTTAAGTCCGGAGACCGAGCAGGTTATAACCGAGGTCCGTTTCGACCAATCTAGCGGTTCTAATATATTGTATTTAGATACTCACGAGTAACCAGACTAAAATGTGTCGATGCATACATGAGCCACACTTGGTTTTTCGTTTCCAGTGGTAAATTCTCTCAATTATAAATCGGGAAGCATATGTTCCAAGAAATATTGATATATTTCACCAGTAAGTCTTTTTGATAGAAACAAACAGTAAGTCTTTTTGATAGAAACAAGCAACTCATGCATTCAGTTGAAACTGAAAACGATTTACACGTATCTCATGTGGGTTTTCTTCGAACCATTCATGATTATTGTGGAAATTCGTTATTGCGTTTTTTGAGTAATTTTTCTTATCGGTAAAAGGAATCAGCGCTAGTAGTTAAGAGATTTAAGCCGATATGTCGATTCTTACTGACGATGACCTTCCTGGTCCATTATTACGTTTAAGTGTGTACGCTCTTAAATTACTAAAATATACTAAACATTATTTTATATCGTACGAGAATGATTTGGCTGAAGCGAGACTCGAAATAAAGCAGATTCATTGTTTTTAACATATTCCCTTGAAAGCTCGGATCAAGTTTGTTGAAATGCCAATAGGTCGTTTTCGTAATGATCATTCATAAGAGATTAAGATAATACGAGGGTAGTTTGACAAGTAGTGAGAATGGAAAAGAAAAACGAATTTTTTAAATACAAAATAATTTTTATTTTTCAATATATTCTCCTAAAAGAGCAATACATTTATTCCAACGGTGCTCCAATGCCCTTATGCCATCTCTAAAATGCGATTCCGGAAGGCTTGCAAAATACTCATTTACGAAGATGATAAGCGCGTCGTTAGGCGAAAATTTCTTTCCACCTAGTGCCGTTTTAAATTTTGGAAAAAGGTGGAAGTCGGAAGGGGCTAGATCCGGCAAATAAGGCGCATGTGGTACTAATTGGAAATGCAACTTGTGGATTTTGGACATCGCAACTGTGCTGGTATGCGAGGCAGCGTTGTCGTGGTGAAACAGAATCTTTTTCTTTGCCATTCCAGGCCGTTTAGCAGGAATCTCAACATTTAATTTTTGTAGAAGTTCTGCATAATATTGTCCGTTTATTGTGGCACCTTTCTGAAGGTAATCAATGAGCAAAATGCCCTTTGACTCGCAAAAAATTGATGCCATCACCTTGTTTGGCGATAAAGTGGTTTTCGCTTTCTTTGGAGGTGCAGAATCACGTTCTAGCCATTGTTTCGACTGTTGTTTAGTTTCGGGTGTACTGTAGTGTATCCAAGTTTCATCGCAAGTAACAAATCGCCTACAAAAATCAACCGGATTCCGCTTATACAGCTCCAAACACTCATTGGAAATGCGCAAACGAGTGAACTTTTGATCAGTCGTAAGCAATTGCGGCACCCATCTTGCCGATAGCTTGGAAAGGCCCAATTCTTTCGTTAAAATGTGGTGTACGCGTTCTGTTGAAATGTTTACCATGTCTGCTATCTCTCACTTTGAGTCGTCGATCTTGCGTAATAATATTATGGATTTTTATAATCATTTCCTTAGAAGTTACGATTTTGTGTGCTTCAGAGCGCGCTTCATCAACACAGCTTGTTCTACCACGTTTAAATTCATTTGCCCATCTACTTGTTGTGGCGGATGATAGAGCAGATTCACCTAATGTTTCCCGTAACTCATCTTTTATTTCGGTAGCTTTCATACCCTTAATTACGAAGTATTTAATCACCGCACGATACTCTGCTTTTTCCATTTTAACAAAACGACGTGTTGCTTCTTTTTCAATCAGCTGTCAAAAATAAACTAATCAACCGATTTATCTAAATATCGGAATGTAAACATATAAATAGGAAACCTAAATTACAGTGCATTAGTTTTACCAATTAGAGCGCCATAGTGTGTCATTCTCACTACTTGTCAAACTATCCTCGTACTCCGTTATAGCAATAGGATTTTCATTTGACCGACGTCTCTTTCCATGCAATTTTTTGTGAATATCTCAATAGATGTGAGAAGGCACGTAATCGTAATGGAAGAGAATTTTTTAAAGGCTATTTCAGATCATTTTTCAAAAATTACTTTTTTCAATTCGTCTTCTAAACAGGCGTAATAATGGTTAATGACTTAGTTCTTTACGAGATAGTCTACGAAAAATTCCTATTAAAGCCATTACCTTATGCGCTGAAGCAAATGTCTTGATTTTCTTTGGGGTTTGGGGGGATCTACCATGATCTAGTTCATGTAGAGATTGTCGTTTGGATTCGGAAAGATACGGTGAGTGTCAACAACCATAACAAATCTTTGCAAAATATTAGCTGGGTCCTTATTAAACTGTTTCAAATTATTACATTCTTTTAGGTTTTTGGTTACTGCTGAAAGCTAGAACATGACCATTTCTTGTGCAAAAGGTAATGTACGAGTTAAACGAGTATTTTCTTGATATCAGTTCTTCGGTTATTCAAAACATCATTAGTTTTATTGATAAATTTTGGAGTTGTTGCAGTTTTTTATGATCCTGTCGCACAACAACTTCCATGAAATATTATACCATATTTATCAAAATTTCAAATGTATTTAGTGTTTATAAGTATTGGATTGCATCACTAATTGAGAGTCTATGCATTTTAGGACTTTTATTTAGGCATTTTATTCATATTTTCAAATCAAATATTAGAAACTATCTGTCGCCCACTTGGAACCGCAAAAGGAAAAGCAGAATTAGAAAATAATGCCATGTTTTTCCGAAAAATAGTACTAGTAGTCAAGTTTCATTTCAAGTTAAATTATCCTCTTACAATATATTAAATGTTGAAAAAACATATTTAAGAAAATTGTTTATGTCTTGCAAACTCTAAATAAATTTAGAGGATAACATATCTAATAAATATACAATATTTGGCACAAAATTAAAGAAAGCGTGTAACTTACCCACCAAGACTTCTAACGATAGGCATCCAAAGACTGAGCTGTCGTCGTCGACGTTGGGATTTTCAAATGCAATTGGCAAATCTACATTTTCTGATGTGCATTCTTCGTTTTCAGGGTTCTCACAGTCTATTGCACACATTGGACATTCCAGGGAATAACCTAAACAAAAGTTATTTATATTAGGTAATAAAATTAGATGAGAACTTTTCAGATTATTTGCATGAGTGTCTCGTTATTGGATTTTAAAATTTTATAGCATGTTTCCCATTGTAATTTTTGTAATAAAAGTTTCATAATCGGTATATATTTAAATTGATTTTTAGTTTTTTACTTTTTTATTTTAAACATTTATGATTTCATATTGCACACTTGAAATGCTTTGGAAATTTCAATAGATATAAAGAAGCTCTAAATAGCAAGATGACATATATAATATATCAATTGTGTTCGACATTATTTAAACTTTATTTGATACATATTTTTTTATAAATTTTAATTTGATATGACTAGGCATCAAATGGCAGTAAAACCATGAGTTTGGGTTTTACAACACAACTTCATCAGAAAATGATTTAGATTTCGGTTTTAAAAAAATTCGATAAGTTATGAAGAATTACTACAGCGTATTTCGTGATCAATAATTTTGGTGATTGATATCTTCAAATCTAACAAAATTAAAAAGATGGGAAATATTTAACGCATAATACGTTATAAACACGTATTATTGAAAAAAAATAATACTATACATTAAAAAGGTTAATATATAAATGATAAAAACCTATTAATTTAGTGAAAAAAATTCATTATACCCTTCTTACGGGTTTCGCCGTGCTGTAGTTTTTATCGATGTTTCGTTGTTCATAGTATCAGCTTCTTTAAGACCCGATATTAGATTTATGGTCTAATATCTGATTTTATTAGACTAATGTTAGCTGTTTAAAAAGCTGGAAATATACACAGGAAGACGTTCATAGAAACCACTATTGCAGAGTAGCAAGTACTGATGAAAACCCAGCAAAATGTAGACAAGACAAATCTGTATTGGAAATATATGCTTCTTCGAGCAATCGTGTCGCAAAAAGAGTGAGAAGCTTCTCGATTCAAAGCCATGAAAGGCGGGTTTATTCTCTTCAAATCTATTTTACTTGTATAGGTCCAATAAGAAGGATGACAGCTATAATGATCAAGGACTGCTTTAAGAATTGCTTTTGTTTAGAGTCAAAATCTCAGAAACAAAAATCTTACAATAAAAGCTTTATTTTCTTGTAAGATTTCCCAAGTTATCCTGTGAATTTACAAAATCTTGTTTTTAACACTGAACACTACCTCTCGTTTACGTCACATTGAAGCAGATGCTTGGCCTATGGAAAAAATTGTCAATATCATACTAGCAAAATGGGAAATTCTACAATTATAAAGGTCACTGACCGGAGAAGATTTTGCTGACATGAATATACAAGATGTAGAAAAAGTGATTGGTGCCCACAATTCTGAACCAGCCAGTAATGAAGACAAATTGACAATTAAAGATATTTCTAAGGTCTCTAAGAATTCGAAGATAATTGTGAACGCATTTCTAACTTCTGAAGAACCTTAGAATGTTTACTTCTCTGTGTACAATTTTATTCGACAATAAAGTCAAAGGAGTTAAATAATCTAAAATTTCACACTTCTTCAATCCAAAAAGCAAGTAGTTTTACGATGTTACTTAATTATTATTATAACTAACATCGAAATAAAAGTTAATTTTGTTTTATTTCACAGTAATGGAGCCTAATCCTCTTATTTGTGTAAAATTAGAACCCGATATTCGCAAATTTGATATTCGCGAAGTTTCGTTGGAATGCATACTTGGCAATGCCAAGGGAGCAGTGTATATAAATTTTCAATTTTTACCGATGTGCATTTTTCAATATCATTCGAGTGTTTGCTATTAACGTTATTATCAGCTAGTACTGATAAGTTTATTAGGTATGCGATCTTTATCTGTACGTATTGTAATATACGGAAGAATTTGTGTCTGTCGTTTTCAAGAACTGTAAGTATAGATGTGTCATTAAAGAGGTTATATTTTAGTGATATTGCTTGGTGTAGTATTTTAGCTGCATTTTATTTATATATTCTATTACTGCTGATATTTGACATTATATGGTAATCTACATTGCATCTATGTATTTTGGTTTGCTTTTGTTATTTGCAATGTGTCATTGAAACATTGTCGCAGGATACGAATGTATTTCGAATGGAGTGCATGAACATTGGATATTCCTCTTTGCCTTCGTTTTCTACTCAACGTTATTCGTTCGATGTTTTTTAGACTCTTGTATAAGCCTCGAATTAATATTGTCAACATTTTTCTCTATTCTAATAATTTAAAATGAATAAGTAACAATGGATGTAGTGAAGGTGTTAATCGCTTTTGATAGAGTTTTTAAAATTCAGATACGATTTGAGAATGGTAATCAGCCTACAGGTATACTGTTGTTTAAATCTTTTCTTCATATCTGTGTGGTTGATGTTTTCATTTTGATGGAAACTGCGGTATTTGTGTGTGTGTCTTTTTTCTTTTATGAAAAGCTCGCCATTTTCCTTTTTTTTTTAATATGCACTGTTTTACAGTTACTCATACAAAATTCCAATTCAATATTGGATGTTAATGTCGCCCTTGTACTTTATGTTGTTTTGTTCAACTAATATAGAAGTTAAGAGTCGTATTAACATTACTATAGTGGAGAGGCTGTATAATATTAATTACCTGGTAAAATATGTTCCTTTGTAGTTAATAATTTGTTCCTTGTGTTAGTCATAGTTCTATTCAGTGTTTTCCACTTCATCGTGTTTGTGTAATACCTTGGTTACTGTGTTATTCTTACATACCGTGCTTTCATATTAAAATGCTACAAACACCGTATCATATTATATTCGGGTCTAGATACCGAATGCCGATCAGAATGTAAAGTGGTGGGGCGCGAGTCAGTCGAATCACAACAACGACTGACTACAGATTAAGTAGTTGTTCGTGTCGCCTACAGTCAAATTAGTGGTGGGGCTGCAACTAGTACAATCAGTAGTCAGTTATAGTCGTGATTCAAATGACTCGCGCCCCACTACTTTACATTCTGATCGGTATTCGGCAACTAGACCCGAATATAATGTGGTATAGTTTTCGTAGCGAGGTAAAATGAATGCACGGTATATATATAAAATACATAGTATTATTATCTTTGTTAATTACATTTTCTTTTGCTTGTTTATATATATCGTTCATTTGTACTATGTAACCTAAAATTAACTCTTTATTATAGAGACTGGTAAATTCGTTTGATCATATCTTGAATATTGAAACCTTGCTTTAAATCTCGTTGTTTCTCATGTATAATTACTCTCGTAAAGTAGCTCACGCGGGTGTTCATTTAATAACTGTTTTCATAATGCAATTTAAGGCACATTAAGAGGACTCGAATTAAATGTCCCCGTGGTCTAATGGTTAGGGCATATTCCCGGAGAGAATGTGATTGTGGGTTCGATTCCCACGAGAAGAACAGACATTTTTTCAAAAATTTCTACATTACATATGCGATGTCTAAAGCGGTTATAATAAGACTTTTTCTTTAATAGCGATGCTCACAAGTTACGATATATATGTATAAAAGTAGTTGCATCGACCTCGGCGAATGTAGGTCATGTTGAAAAGTATTTTAGTTAAATCGTAACAACCGTTTGTAGTGCACCGATTGTTTAGTTTTATAGTTACTTGCGTTCTATTGGGTAAATATGTCCCGTCCACATCCGTCGCAAGATACTGTTGAAAGTTGGAAAGAGATTCCCTACAGTAGAATTTGACGGTATTCAACTCAGATGAAAAATTTAATTCGGACGTATATAAAATGCTAGTAGTGTGTAACATTCCACGGTGAATCATCCTGAGTTTACTAACTTTTTACAAAATTGTGTTGACGGAAAATATAGTGATTTGCATGTGCCCGCAGAATCCACTTTGAGGAAATATTATATGTCCCCGATGTACGATAAAATTATGACTTCAATTGTCTATGACATAAATAATAAACATACTTAGGTGTCAGTAGATGAAACTACTGGTGCTAAAGGATGTAGTATTACATACGTTTTGGTTAGGGTTATGGACAGCGGCACGATAATGTTTACACATCTATTTGCATCTAAAAGACAGCAGAAAGAGCTAATGCAGAAACTATATCACATATATATGCAGAAACTATATCACATTACGTAACTTCGTATTTGAAATAATTATGGAAAGGAAAGAAAGGTAGAAATAAAGAAAATGTGTTATTATTTGTACAGATGCAGCTAGATATATGAAGGCAGCTGGTTGGCTCTTATAATAAGTAGTATGGCGTATATTATATGTTTCACACATGCTCTTCATCGAGTATCAGAGGAAGTCAGAAAATGTTACCCGGATGCAGATAGATTGATATTTTCTGTCAAGAAAGTTTTTGCGAGGGCACCTGCACATGTGCCACTGCCACCAGAACCTATTGTAACATGCTGGAGTACATTAATAAAGGCAGCGTCATATTACCACATGCATTTTGATGACATTAAAACTATAGTACAGCTACTGAATTCGAATGATGCTATTTCTATTTTACTCGACAAGTATTTATGAACCCAACTATTCAGTAGATATAGCCAATATTCATGTACATTGTTTCTGAATATCTGAATTTATCTGCAATTTAGAATTTATTCCAATCAATCTACAATAATATATAACTAACGTCATGATTATTGTATATGATTTTCGTCATTTCCTTTTCGAAATATTTGGAGCTGCTACTAATAACGAATTGGAGCAGTTCTAAATAAGAATGCCGAATTATTGACTTGTTTGCTGGTAAAAAAGTAGATAACCGGGGATAAATCTGCCGTCACTAAAAAACTTTATGTTCTTTAAATATGCCCGTATTTCATTGGTAGATGTTGAACGGTCGTTTTTAATTTATAAATGGAACAGACAATTATTAGTACCTAAGTATATGGAACAATTATTGTTGATTTACACTCATTTGAACTCTGAATGTAGACAGTGAACAGTTAGGATGTATGATATCTTTTTAAACCCTGTAATATTCCTTCAGGAGAAGATGTATTTACTGTCACATATAAGTACTTGCTTCTCTATAAGTATTTTGATTCGCGTGTGAAAAATTCCAAATCGGGATACATGATGTCCTCTCTCCGTCCACACTCCATGACACTGAAGTCATAAGCCCTTGATTTCCAATCCCTGCTTATGAAACTATCAAGGCATGTAGATTTTTTGTGTTTAATGCTTGAAATTGTTCCCATTAAAAGCATTTCTCTTCTACATTTTCAAGTGTTTATAAAGAAATAAGAAATAAATTATTCGAAGTGAGTCCTTATGTTACTGAACTTAAATAAAATTTTGTCATTAAATTTTAATGAAGGAATCTCAAAAACTGTTGAAAAATTAAAAATTATAGATTGCTATAGTAACTTCAACTTGTTATAGTATGAGTAATATATTCTTTTATTTTCGACGGCATCTAAATGGATTATTTAAGGAGAGAAAAACATCGAAAATTATTGAAAAGATTCGTGATAAGAAAATCATTTTTTAAAGATTTAGTTTTACTACGGGCTTTTAGTTTTTCATGCTTTAGTTGTTTGAGTAATAAAGAGCTAATTAAGGGAAACACCATTAAAATTGTTATACAGAAAAATTTGACCAGTAGATACAATACTTATTACCAGACAATGTGTTTTGAAAATATTTTCAAAATTTTGTCAAAATTGATAACAAAACAACATTTACTTTCAGATTTAGAATTTCTCAGAAATAAAAAAGCGGATTAGAAAGAATTAAGCGATTTTTTGCTTGGAGCCAATCTACATCTCGTAACTTAATTTAATGTCATTAGAAGGAATATTCTATTATTTGAATAACGCCACTCACCAAAAATGACAAAGTTCAAAAGAACAAAAATTACTGCAACACACTTCATAGTTACTCCGTAATTTTAACATGCAAACTGCTCATATTATTTTGGAAAAGAGAATTTATACAGTACTTCAAGAGAAGTTTCGACAATCACAGATAGCTATTATCACTAAATAGGTTGCCGTTATCCAGTTTTTTAGAGTTTTTTCTTCCATGAGTGCCATGAAACTATGGCAATTGGCGTTTCGATAAAATTTGAAAATATTTGAAATTGATTATTTCGCTTTTTTATTTTTTGCACAAATTTTTAGATGCATCGATAAGATAAATCGGGTAAGTGGATAATAATTACAGTATTTCGTTTATGAAAGGAATGACAAATAATCATTTAATAACCATTTATATAATTTGAAGTATTTAATTGTTTGCCACTATTTTTTTGTGAGGCAAAGTGAGTAAGCAATGATATAATAGTTTTGGTAAATATTCATACTAACGTTGCAATATTTTGAAATCCTGGGTTTTTAACGATTTATATAATAAAAAATTTATCCATTCTGTTATTACAATACATTTAGTATTATATAATAATTGATATGTAAAGAGTTTTTGAGAATTTTAACACGTAAATACATAGTTATAATCAACTGAAACTGTAACATAAATAATTAGTTTTTGTTAAAGCAGAAACGTAGCCCAATTTATGCAATTTTTCAAGTTTTAATAAAAGAAAAACGAATAATTTTCTAATATTTCGGATGTCGAGTAATTGTTATACATAAAGCCTGTTTTTTATTTAAATAAAACAATCATAAATGATTTTGGATATTTGCCATACAAATATTATATAAACAATATTATTTAATAGCTTCTTTAGATTTGATCGAAAATATTGTTATGGCTGGCGGCACGATAAATGACATAATGAACGCATGTGTCATCCTATAAACGTGTATATATTCTATTCAATTAATAAACATACATATAGGCAATGGTTATTCGAATATATTAAATTAACAAGACCAATGAGAAATTCTAAATATGTAACTGTTCGAAGACGTCTTATGATGTATTAAATCTAATTAAATAAATAATGCTATATGCTTTCCATTTTCAGTAAAAGTTATAAAAATACATATTATTAATTAATTAGATTAATTAAAAAAATCATGCTCGTTAGTGAGGAATTAAACTCCAGTCGTACGTTTATCGGACGGGTTCCATTGAACTATCGAGAACTGTGAAACTTTTCTAATTACGCCATAAACCTCATTATGCACACATATCTTTAATTGAAAACCCACAGTAGGTATTATTATTAAATGTATATGCAATTGCATATATACGCACATGTATTATACATATATATATATATACACGTGTAAATACACAATTACTTATTACTTAATCAGTCAAACTACGTCAAGTGGGCTTCGAAATTACCACTATATAACCGACTTTGAAAATGAGTACTTTATTTGATAGGAGACATGACGCATATCTTATGGTATAAATATTTCGTTTGAATTCCATTTTTTTGTTTGTCTTATAAACTATTAAACTTTAATGCCCGATGTAATTGTAAAACTATTTTCTCTTAAATTATTCTAGATAACTTAATAAAATTTTCTATACTCACAGAAAAATGTTTATATTATCTAACAGGCAATTATTTGCAGTATATTTGTTTGAATAATAGTATTTTGCATAAATTTTGAATGATCAAATGCAACTTTTTTTCCGTTCTTCACGCTAGAAAAAAAATAAACTCGGATCAAATTGCGCGGAAAATGTTTACCTTCAATAATCTGTAATCATAAGTTTGTTCGCGGTGCGCTCATTTGATGCGTGGCGCGCTTTACTGCTACCTGCCATAATTCGCTGGTGCCACGGACTCGAGGTTCAAACTTGTTTGAACCCGTTTTGGTTTTTTAGAGATTAACACACGTCGAAATTTCTATGGTTAGTATGCTACTCTGCTGTGCATTCTAGCACGATATATATGCTTTAATTCTATAGTTCTAAGTTTCTGAATTATTACTAAGTTTATTATTAAGTCATAATTGTATATGGGCAAAAGATGCTTTTAAAAATATAGATTTTGATTTTTTGTTCCCAAGTGGATCACGATGCTCATGAAAAAAAATTTCAAGAACGCTTGAGCGAGGCAATAGTCATAAGAAAAACGTGTCAATTTCATCAATTTCAACCTGCAATTCACAGACAGAATCGAAGTAAAATTTTTTCAAATGATAAATCTTTTATCGAGAATATCATAACAAATTAAAAATTGCAAGTACATAAAACAAGTTTGCAAACATTAAAAAATGTATAAAAAAATATTACTTGTGAGTGCTCACTGATTATACTTTTTTTAATGAGATTTCCATTATTAAAATTTTATATTATTCCGAGTAGACATATTTTTTGTAGTCTTACAACACATGCTCCTTGTACTGTGTTATATGATAAAATTAATATAAATAGATGTGGGGTTATAAAAGTGTATTTGTGACCAAAGAGGAAATACATACATGGTTATTTATGTAAATTATGTTACTGTTCTGCAACTTTGTTTGCTCACATATACCGTTAAATATACGCAATAAAAATTTGATTCATTATGCTCCTCATTCCTCTAACTGGTAATTCTTTTATTGTGCAATTTCCAGTGTTATTTACTTTTAGAACAATGAGTTATATGCGGCGCCAAAAAGAGCCGCCAGCGAAGCGCACCGAGCTTTTGCGATTGCGATGCGCGACAAAAGAGCGCACCGCGTGACAAAAAATTCAATATCTTCGTAATGAGATGGAACAACAAGTTTTTGTTTACAGATTATTGAAAGTGAACATTTTCCGCGTAATTTGACACAGGTTTAATTTTTTACTATCGTGAAAAACGCAAAAAAATTACATTTGTTTATTAAAAATTTATGCAAAATACTATTATTCCAACAAATATAGTGTGAATAATTACCTATTAGATAGTATGAACATTTTTCTATGAGTGTACAACATTTCATTGAGTTATCTATAATAATTTAAGACAAAATAGTTTTACAATTATATTGTGCACTAAAGTTTAATAGTTTATAACGAACAAAAAACGGAATTCAAACAAAATATTCATGTCATAAGATACGCGTCATGTCTCCTATCAAATAAGGTACTAATTTTCAAAATCGGTTATGTAGTGGAAATTTCAGGGCTCACTTGGCATGGCTTGATTCTAATACTTTTTAAAGTGTTTCACAACAAAAGATGAGTTTTGTGAAATTAGTAATGTCGCCTAATTTTTGACAAGATAACAGAGTTCTTCTCATACTATTTACGAATGAATAAAATGATCACAGTGTATAGGAGCGAGACTCCGTCATATTCTAAACTTACTATTGGTCAAAACAGTTTCGGTGAGATCGTGAAACCATTGAAAATGAACCATCGTATTTTGTATCAAGAAGGAGTTATTCTTGTTAAATATATGCCAAGGACGACTATAATAACAGCAATCGAGACAAAATTATGTATGGTAGAAACGGACTCATGTTTTCTGACCTTGTTTGTGCTACAGCCCACCCTGACCATCATCAGCAAGTCTTTGATGGCAGTCCGGGTGACTAAAAAGTAAGATTAGTAATTAAATATAGGAAGTCAGGGACGGTTCCTGACCCTGATGAGATCACTGTGATCGTTCTCCGCAATCTTCTTGAGTCGCAATTGAAAGTTTTTGTTGTTATAACTAACGCAATTTATGGTGCTACTTCCCCACATACTAGAAAACAGCAGCAGTGTTTAATATTCCAAAACATGACAAAGATTCAAGATTCCTCCAAAATTATCGACCGATTAACTTTTTCTCTTATCTATTCAAGGTAGCCCATGCGATCCTCTTGGATAGATTGACGGATACAATTACAACGGCAAATGATTCATTCTACCGACTTGTGGATTCTTCACTTAACAGAATCTGTGAGACCAATTGCGGATGGGTTTTCGCAGTTATCCCTGTTGGGTCCATATATATATATTGGATTAGTAATATATTACAGTAGAACAATAGACCAAGAGGTAAATGAAAGAATGGAAAGCTGGAAAGTTGTTTAATACAATGAAAACAATATTTTACGAAGAAAAGAAAAAGCTAAAAATATAAAAATAGATTTTAAAAAATATTATTATGTCTACCATAACATATGGTAGTGTGGTTTGGACATTGAGAATAAACATAAGACAATAATAAATGCAATGGATATAGGAGTTTGGAGTACAATGGAAGGCAGACAAGATCAATATAAGTGGGTTAGGCAAGATTTAAACATTAACATTAAAATACAAATGTTAATTAAGAATTTAACAGGAGGTAAAAATAAAGAGGTAAAGCAAGGAAAATGTGAGAAGTGGTTATATAAGAGAAAATGTAGTGAGTATTTCCATAAAGAGAAGTGAGAGAAACAGAGGAAAATTGAACGGGATAGCAAAAAATGCAAAATTTGGCACTCAATTTAATTTCTCTCACACTTAACAATAGATAGGCCTCGAACTAGGTAAGTGCTTAAATGTTGTAAATTTATACTAATTAGTTTTATAACGCACATTCAGCATAAGAAAAATGTATTTATATTGTAACATTTTTTGAAAATTTCGATTTAAATTATTTGTTATCAATTTAATAACTACTAAGCCATTTTTGTTAATGCTTGTGATGCTCTCTTGACGAAGCAAGATAAATGTGTGAAGGTGACGACTTGACTCTCGAAGAACGTATTTTATTTAGTTGTATGTGTATTATGGGCAATACTTTCTATTTAGTTGATTAATGCATTTTTTTTCCTGTTATATGTCAGTGTTACGTTAAGCCTAAAAGTTGAGCATCGTGCTGATTTTGAAATTTTTGGTAAAATTGAAGAAAGCTCCAACGGAGAGTTTTCAAATGATTACTAAAAAGCCTACATATCTTTTTCTTTTGTATTTGTGAGATATAAAATATTTAGTGATGGCTATGGGAACGTGTGAGATATTTTGGACTACTTTTCAAAACAATAGAAGAATACACAGAAACAAATAGCTATATTGTTCAACAAGACATTAATATAAAGCGAAAATCAATAATTAGAGGACAGTTCTTGTGGAAAATTTGGAGTGAGAATCTCACATAAGAGCAAAAAAAAAAAAAACTGAACAAGGAAATTTATATTTTGTAGCGACTTTGACCTTTAACTTTTTACAAAAATCGTAATTTATATAAAAATTTAAATATCTAAACGAGATTCTGAGACAAAATGTCTGAAAAAAATCGTTATCATCAAGAAAAAAAATCCATCAAAGTATATTCAAATTTTCAAAATATATTCAAATTTAAAGGCATGCTTATTTTACTTTTGACATTAAAGGTCGTACTGACGAACGAGTTTCAGAAGATGCAAAAATAAGTCGACACTATTTAACAAGATCGTTATAAATAGTCAGAAAAAAGTCCAGAACTGTGGAAAAATGGTTTTGTTCTCTATCGGAATACTGCCTTTTTATCATAGTTCTTTTTGCTAATAAGTTTTTGATCGACAAATGTACTATTACGCTAGACAAGTTCCATATTTAATTTAGTATTACATATTTTTTTCTTTCTGTACGATTGCGATATATTGATATCAGTATTTTAATTGCTATTTATCAAAATTACAATACAGTTTCAAATATAGTTTCTATTTAATTGAATATACTGATCCTAGAGCAAAACTAATATTTTTAAACTGGCCTGAAAGAACTTCTCTGGAGTTTTTGTAATGCACCTATTTATTATTTATTATATTTATGGAAAATTTCACTTTATTTTTGCTTTGAAATCGAACAATAGTTTTTTTCAAATTTGAGAACAAATGTTAATTACTAGGAGCTTTTACTTTAATTACGAGTGAATATGGTGGATATGTGCGATATGAGGTCTTGCATTGTTTTGTTCCAGTAACAAGCCGTAATGCAATATTTCTGACCTTTTCTTGCGAAGCGTCTGCAGCAATGGATCAAATAAAAAGTAAAAATGTAAAATAATATTCTGCGTTGATTATAGTACCGCTTGGTACATAATGCATAACTTATTATATATATATATATATATATATAGGGTGTTTTGGGGTGTCCTAAAATTACCGCAAGATTTGAATTTGTCGCCATTTGTGCAGTAAAGTGTTGGCAAGCCTTAAAAAACAATTCGACAGCTGACAGTTTAGGGTTAGTAAAAATGGAACGTTACACGATAGAACAACGCGTCTTCATTATTGAACAATATTTCAAAAATAATGAAACCTTGGCGGCCGCAGTTCGAAAATTTCATACAAAATATGGTCGAAATAGTATTTTAACTTGGTCAACTGTGAAGAGATTAATTAAAAAATTCAGGGAGACTGGATCCGTAGGAGACGCCAAAAACAAGTCGTTTAAATATCAATATCAAACGCACTGCTTTGATATTGAGGGTGTCGGTGACAATTCAGGAAACTCAATTAGGCGTCGTAGACAAGAATTGCAAATTTCAAGAAGCTCACTACAGCGTATACTCACTAAAAATCTCCATGCTTACAAAATTCAATTAACATAACAACTGAAGCCTACTGGCCGTGCACAGCGAAGAGAGTTCGTTGAATGGATTATTGAACATCAACAAATGGATGCTGATTTTTTGAGTAAAATCATCCTAAGCTATGAAGCACATTTTCACCTCGATGGCTTTATTAATCGCGAAAAATGACGCTTTTGGGGTTCTGAGAACCCACATGTGATTGTCGAAAAACAAATGCATCCACAAAGTGTCACTGTTTGGTGTGGATTTTGGGTTGGAGGCATAATTTGCGATTTGTATTGCGTAATTGATATGGCATCCAGGATGAATGTAATTTGTTACTCGTGTGGTTGCAAAAACACTGCGGAAGAGCACAAAATCATGGATTGTTATGTATGTATGTAAGAAATATTTTTTGCATTCCTGTGTAGATTTGACGGCGTCAGAAATAAGGTCGATAAAAATAAGATAGGAATCTCATGGTCCTGTCGGAGTTGCAATACAGTCAGTAATGATATTACTGAATTACGGTCCACGATTCTGGATCTGCAAAAGGAATTGAAAGCTCTAAGAGTGAGTAAACCGAGTACAGCGGATGACGCTGTGTTTGAGGAGCTGCTCGTGGAGATGGGAGAGAGGAATAATAGAAAACAGAATATAATAATATTTAATGTCGAGGAAATGAATTCCCAGGATGTGACTGTGAGGAAAAATCATGACAAGGTCATCGTTAAATCTATAGTGGAGAGTCTGTCGTCGGGTGTTGGTCTTGAGGATGTCGAAGTTCATCGACTGGGTCGCCATGACAGTGGGGGTAATAGACGTCCACTCAAAGTAAAGCTAGGTAATGTTAAAGACGTTCATAGCATTATAAAGTTAGCGAAGAATTTAAAAAATAGTGTAGAATATAAAGAGGTCCGCATTTCCCTTGACAAAACTGTTCGCCAAATGAATTACTATAAGAAGGTCAAAGCGCAACTAGATTCTAGGGCAGCAAATGGAGAGACTGGTCTCAGAATTAAGTATGAGAGGGGCATTCCCACTATAGTACATTTAAACTAGATTCGCCTGACAGATATCTACAAGTTTACTATCAGAATGTGCGCGGCTTACGAACCAAGGTTGACGAATTTTATACAAATATAAGTGACTCTGAATTCGATGTTGTCTGCCTTGTTGAAACGTGGCTATCAGAAGATATCACTAGCAGTGAATGGTTTCCAGCAAACTACCAGGTTTTGAGGCAGGACAGACGATTCGACATTGTTGGTAGGAGACGGGGTGGTGGTGTTCTTATCGGTTGTAAATCAGACTATTGTGTCGAGCTAATTGATCTGAATAACATCACAAGTGCTATACCGATCATTGATATCCTCGGTAGTATTATTCATATGCAATCTGTCCGGTTGGCTGTTTTTGTTATTTATATTCCTCCTGATACTTCTGTTTCTGATTACGAAGAGTTTTTACTAACGTTTGAAGATATTTGTGCAAAATATACAAGCAATATATTGATCGTGGGCGATTTTAACATCACGCACTTCAATAATCCTGACATAAGCGATGTAAAATCTCAACTAACACATAGCTTTGCTAACTTTGTCGATCTAGCGCAAATTAATAATATTGTTAATCACAGACAACGACTTCTAGATTTAGTATTAACAAATAGCAAAAACATAGTTGTTGAACGGGAGAATGCACCAATGGTGAATGAGGATTTGGATCATCCCACAATAAATTTGTTTATTAATTTTAGTAATCATAATTTTCCCAGCTTAATTCCAAACAAGGGTTGTTACACTTACAATTTCAGAAAAACCTACTACATCAATTTTTATAACGCATTATTGCATACTGATTGGTCATTTCTCGCTTCATATACTGATATTGAATCAGCGTGTAGAGATTTCTATGCTAAAATATATGAATACTTTAATTTATTTGTACCGTTGAAGCGCATGTGTGCGGCGAGTTATCCAGTATGGTTTACTGGGGAACATATAAATGAATTGAAATTAAAAAATCGATATCGATTAAAATATAGGAAAACGCGTTCTTTAGAATTTTTAGAAAAGTACAAATTACTGCGGCAGAAAATAAAACGAAATACCAAAATATTGTACAACAACTATTTGAATAGAGTACAGAATTCAGTAAAACATAATCCTAAATTTTATTGGAATTTCATACGAAGGACTAATAAGGGATTACCCAGTTCACTGAAAAACATTAGTGGTGCACTTTTGACTCAGCCTCGGGAAATAATCAATGAATTCCTGAACTTTTTCACCTCTGTTTACTCATTGCCTCCCCCGACTCCTACTCCTACTGCCCAGAATTCATTAAGTAGTACCTTAATTAATGTACCGATCATTCTGGAATCGGATGTTTTTTACGCATTAAAACGACTTAAGAATTCCAATACTGCGGGTAGTGATGGTATTCCTAGCTTCTTGATTAAGGATTGTGCTGGCGTCCTTGCTGCTCCATTATGTCAACTATTTAATCTTGCACTACAGTCTTGTACTTTTCCTGAATGCTGGAAAATTGGTAGAATGGTTCTGGTTTACGAGAAGGGCGATGTGGGTTGCATTGAAAATTACCGTCCCATTACAATAATAAACAACTTCGCCAAAGTTTTTGAGGCTTGCCTCTTCCATAACATCTCTCCGCAAATCAAATCTCTGCTATCCACATGCCAGCATGGTTTTTTTGGTAAGCGTTCAACGGTCACTAACTTAACAATATTTACGCAGTTTCTATCTGATAATATGGATAAGAACATTCAAGTAGACGCTATTTTTACCGATTTCTCTAAAGCGTTTGATCGGATAGATCACTCAATATTACTACACAAGCTGGCTAAGGTGGGTTTCTCCCCGTCGCTCGCGCTCCTATTTCGGTCCTACTTATCTCATAGACCTAACTATGTCTACTACAAAGGTCATAAATCACAGCCTTTTCATTCAACATCTGGAGTTCCGCAAGGATCAAATCTCGGACCTCTTTTATTTTCTATTTTTATAAACGACCTTGCTGAAGTTCTAGACTGTGAGAAATTATTATTCGCAGATGATCTGAAAATATATCACGCAGTAAATAATATCGATGACTGCGCTCACCTTCAGGAACAGTTGGATGTAATCCAGACATGGTGCACCGATAATGGGCTTCACTTGAATATTTCTAAGTGTACATATGTCCATGTTTGTTAGGTCGAAACTCGAATATGCGTCATTGGTGTGGTCACCTCTTTATAAAACACATATCCATGTGCTGGAATTAGTGCAAAGGCGCTTTCTGAAATACCTCTACTTTCGCCAGTTTGGGAACTATCCTCCTCGGGACTACAGCCATATTAATCTACTAACTACATTTAACATAGAATCATTAGAGCTCCGTAGACACCGCAATGATATAAAATTTCTTTACCGTCTTCTGCATAATGGAATAGACGCACCTGAAATTCTAGCAAAGATAAACTTTTTGGTTCCTAGGCAAGCGACTAAAATAACGAACACCTTTCGTCTGCCCATTCCAAGGACAAATGTAATGATTGGATCGCCGACCGGCGATCCAATCATTACATGTTAAATTATTAAAGTTATTACATATTCGATAGACCTACCGAATATGTAATAACTTTAATAATTTAACAGCCGTGGATATAAACTATAGTCCTTTACCAACGATTTTACGTCAGTGTTTGTGGTTTTAACAAAACGGTGCCACATGTCATACAGCCCGTGAAACAATTCAATTACTGCATGAGACATTTCCCGGTCGTGTACTCAATCGTTTCGGTGATCAGAATTGGCCCCATAGATCGTGTGATTTAACACCATTGATTTCTTTTTATGGGGTTATTCGAAATCGCAGGTCCATGTCAACACGCCAATAACCACCCGTGCGTTAAAGGAAGAGCTTCAACGCTGCATCAACGAAATTCAGCCACATTTATGCTTAATGGTCATGGAAAATTTCGACAAACGAGTGCGTATGTGCATGCAAAGCCGTGGAGGTCATTCGCCCGATGTGTTATTCCATAAATAACCCTATCCTATGTACTTTATGATTCAATAAAAAAATAACAATTGAAAGACTAAAAACTGTGTTTTCTATTTAATTCAAATCCTGCGTTAATTATGGGACGCCTTTACATTAGACGTTGGTTCTGTCTACTAATACTTTTTCGAACTCGAATGTGTAACCACATGGTAGAAATGACTTCCACCATAAAATTTGTCAAACAAATGATCTTAATTGATTAAAGTGAAAAAGCTTACGATCTTACTTACTTGGCTCTGGTTTTGGAGACTACTTATATATATATATTCTTTTTGTTTATAGCAATATTCATTGAATTAATGTAAGTCTATAGATTGTTAATATGAGTTAATTTAATTACACACACACACACATATATATATATATATATATATATATATATATATATATTAAAAAGTTATTGTTTGATCATTTATTAAATTAAGAAGTAATACTTTTTAATTTGTTTAATTTTTAAAGAAGTGAATCATATGAAACTATGTGTTTACTTATTCAAAAAAACAAAGCATTCATAAACGTATCAGAAGACATATTTTCTTAAGTATTTTGGTTTTTCTTTGAATTCATTAATGTTATTATTGTCTCAGACGAACTGTAAGTTTTTCAAGAGAACTAAAAATATCTTAAAGTAATGTTTAAAACTAAATATTTAGAATAGGAGCTAGTTAAAATAATGCAAAATTTTAATATTTTAATTCATATTGTTGCTATATAAATTTATTTCATTTCAAAAGGATTTGATTAATTAACTTATTCAAGTTATATTTTTTTATATATTCTTTCATTAGAAATTACGTTAAAATTTTTTTCATATTTGTTTATTTATACATGCTATAAAAAGTATTATTATGTATAAGAAAAATTAAATAATATATTTGTAATATTTGGCGCATTCTAACGAAGAGCATCCATTTCCTTGAAATTATGCGATTTTTGTGTATATATGCAGTCAGTATCGAGTCCGCTAAATATAGTAACAGTTATTACAAAGCCTAAAAATACCTTGTTGGGCCCATCTCCGAGCTTAATAGTGTATCGCAGTGTATTATAATATGTTTAAACTATGTAATTTAAGCGCGGTAGAAATTTATCTCTCACTCAGAAACATGTTAATCCATACAGTATACCCTATTGAGTCAATAGTAATATACTCAAAGATATATATATATATATATATATATATATATATATATATATATATATATCGTATACACATATAAAGAGTTTTTCAAATTGTGCGTTTTTTTTAAGAATGAATAAAATGTAGATGGCGCACTGAATTTGTCTGGGTATATGGGCATCAAAAAAGTGTGATGTATGGCATTTATAAAAATAGCTTCGTACACGGTACAACAACGCTTTCAAATTGTTGAATTATTTTATGAAAATCAGAGTTATGTGAAAAGAGTTTTTATAAAATTACGTGAATTATATGGTTTACTTAATCGTGCATCTGAAAGCACTATTGGTCGAATTATTACAAAATTTCAAGAGACCGGTTCCGTGAAAGATCAAAAAGGTGAAAAATACAGTCGTAGTGGTCGTTCACAAGAAAATATTGGTTAGGTTCGTGAAAGTGTTGCTGATGATCCTGAAATGTCCATTAGACGACGTTTACAACAACTTGGACTTAGTGGATCAACAACATGGCGTCTTTTACACAAGGCTTTAGCTTTGAAGGCACATAAGGTTCAAATAACACAGGAACTGAAGCCATTAGATCATTTAAAACGTCGTTCATTGGTCAATTTCATCAATGAACAACCAGCTGCTTTTTCTCAAAAAATAATGTTTTCTGATGAGGAACATTTTGAAGTTGGTGGCTATCTTAATAAACAAAATTGCCGTATCTGGGGTGAGGAAAATCCACGAATTATTTATGAGAAACCTATACATCCTAAACGAATTACTGTTTGGTGTGTATTATGGTCAGGTGATGTAATTGTACCTTACTTCTTTGAAAATGCTACTGGTGAAGCTATAACTGTCAATGGTGATCGATATCGTGGGATGATATCCGAATTTTTGTGGCCTGAATTAATGAATATAGATCTAGAGGATATGTAGTTTCAACAGGATGGCGCTACACCTCACTTTGCACACGAATCAATTGATTTATTGAGAGAAAAATTTTCTAGATATGTACTCTCAAGAAACGGTGATGTTAATTGACCAGCAAGATTATGTGATTTGACACTGTTAGACTATTTTCTTTGGGGTTATGTGAAAAGTCAGATTTATAAAAACAATCCACAATCAATTCCTGCTTCGAAAGATGAAATTATTCGTGTCATTGGTGAGATAGAGCCTCAATTATGTCAAAATGTAATTGAAAATTTTAACAAAAGAGTGGACGTCTGTGGAGCTGCGAGAGGAGGCCATTTGGCAGATATTATTTTTCGCATATAAATGTCATAACTGATACTTCAATTACCAATGAAAGTTTTTTAAAGTAAATGAAAATTATCTGTTTTATTTGCTCTTTAAAAAACACTTTTTATGTAGATGTGTTGTGCAGTCCGCATATGAAGTAGTTATTGTGAAGGTCTAAATCTGGCATTACTATTTGTTGTATAAACTATATAAAACTTCTTTCTTAGAAAACATTAAACCGATTATGCAACTTATATTCCAATTTATGCAGCTTATAGTATTTCAATCGCTTTTCTTAAATTTCGATGAATAATACGTAAACGGAGAACTTATAATATTCAGTTTGTTTCCCAAAATAAAAATTTAATTTCTTGTAAATACTATTGTTATTACAATAAAAATTGTTTTCAATTAACTCTGTGAAATATTTTTGTTCTACAAAAATGTATGTGTGAAAGAATAAATAAACATGAAAATAGGCAAATGAAGGGAAAAAAATTAATATGTATATATATAATATTGTATTTACTATTGATTTATTCTAGCAGAAAAATGAATAACACTATTTATGGACATTTAGTATTAAAAGCAAATATTAAAAAGTTAATTATAGCACGTTAAACACAATGAAGAACATAATTTTTAAATTAAATATTAAACTGAAGAAGTTAATGTTTATTTTCTTTTAAAGCAATTATCAATTAAATAAAAAAGCTTTAAAATGGTTTTTAATTTTAATGTAACCCCTAAAGAAGTCTATCATAGTACGTCGTTGTTCCTCAATTCCTTGAATCTTATCAATTTTAAATATCTCCTTATTTTGGAATATTTTTTCTTTGTTCTTTACATTTATTTCTGCTGAATAATATGAAATGTTATCAAAATTTTATTTTGATAACATTTCATATTATTAAATTCTTAGAATATAAGTTCGCGTATCAAGTTGTCTAATACATTTCAATTTTTTTTCTAAACCATCATTATCGGAAAATTCAATTTCATCATTCATGAACATGAATGTAACCTGAAATTGTTTTTTACAATTGTATAAAGTACTATTAATAAAGTTTCGAAATCTATTCAATATCCTCGAAATACAATAATGTATTTTTCAAAGCAGTAGTTATAAAGAAAGTTTCATGAGTTTCTTCTTTTTAAGTTATATTCACAAACTGCAATACGGTTGCTATTTGTTTTCTTAACCTTGTAGAAGCAGAGAGTTCTTTACTTTCCACGTCGAATAGAGAAACTAACTTTTTTGAAATGCGATATCTAATAGCAAGTTACGCGAAAACGTATCGGTTGATGGTTGGTGCTTTTGTCAAATTGATAACACTTTTTCTGTTTCAGATAGTGCTTGAAAAAATTATTCTTGTTAATGTGTTGTAAATGTATGTTAAAAGGAACCTATCATCAGGTAAACTTGTGTTATTAACGAACAACTTCTTTGTATCGTACTTTTTCGATACAGAAAAATAATGAAAAAACGGTAGAAAACAGTGTTATTAATAATTGAATGATTCATTTAACATTTATCATTTAGCATATCGCCGAGAATTAGTGTTTATTCACATAAGCTCTGGCAACCTTATTGCTGACTTAGCGAGATAAACGCGTCTTCGTTCTGTCGTTCAATACATTCGCGTGTTGTATGATAGAGGGAGGCAATGTTTTTTCATTATTGTATATGTGTTATACGTTTTAGTTTTCAAGTCATTAATTCGTTTCCTGTTTAAAAGAGAGATTAAAGCTAGAGCGCTTTGGGAAAGTCGTCTGCATTTTTTCTCAATTGATTTTATTGACCTTTTATTTTCCAATTATTTATTTCTAAAAATGTAAGTATACTTGGTAATCGTTACTCACTGCAATCCAAAGTAACCATTACCGACGCAGAAAAGTTTCTGATACTTTTGAGTAGTTACTACTATCGAAATCGAACCTAATAAACAATGACATTATATATATGCATATGTATGTATGTAGGTACTTGTGAATTATGTTATAATAGTAATCGAAGTCAAACAGCCGATACTAACGGGTGGGCCATTTAAAAGTTTAAATTTAAAAATGCAGTAAAACAAAAACGGTTTGAAATTTTTACAAATTTATTTTTTTGTTGTGAAGTACAATTGCTTCGGTTAGAGATGGAATATTATTTCATTCATATGGCTGCCGCGGCTGGCCTCACAGTACCCCATTCGATCGGACCAATTTTCGAGCACTTTTTCGAGTATATGGGGTCATATCTCGGCAATGGCATCACAAATGTTGGCCTCCAAATGCTCGATTGTCTCTGGTTTGTCGGCATAACACTTGTCTTTAACGGTGCCCCACAGAAAATAGCCCAACGGTGTCAAATCGCAGCTTTTTGGCAGCCAATTGACATCACCATTCAGGCTAATTAAATGGCCATCAAATGTTTGACGCAATAAATCGATTATGGCATGAGATGTGTGGCAAGTTGCACCATCCTGTTGAAACCAAACATTGTTCACATGAATACCATGAAGAGCGAGCACAAAAAAATCGGTTATCATGGTGCGATAGGTGTCTCCATTGACCGTAATGGTTGCGCCGTCCTCATTTTCAAAGAAATATGGGCTAATGATGCCTCCGCTCCACAAACCGCACCAAACAGTCACTCTGTAAGACCACGTGTGGGTTTTCTGAGCCCCAAATACGGCAATTTTGCTTGCTAACGTACCCACCAAGATGAAAATGAGCTTCATCCGAAAAGATGATTTTTTTGGGAAAATCGATATTATCGTGCAGTTTCTCGTTGGCCCACCTAGCGAAGCAAAAACAAAGCGAATGGTCATGCGGCTTCAACTCTTGAACCAATTGAACTTTGTAAGGCGTCATACCGAGATCTTTTCGCAAAATTCGACGTAAACTGGTGCGTGAAATGTTCAATTCTTGAGAACGATGACGAGTTGATGTTGATGGATTCTCACGCACACTCTTAGCCACAGCTTCGATATTTCAGGGTGTACGCACTGTACGAGTACGCCCACGTCTTGGCGCATCAACAATGAAACCAGTTTCACAAACTTTAGCTATAAACTTGCGTATATCGGGCACTGTTGGTCCTTCTCTGCGACCAAATTTTGTACTACATTTTCGTGCAATTTCCGACCAACTGTCTTTGTTTTGGAAATAAATTGCCAATAAATCCTAACGCTGCTCAAGCGTAAATCGATTCATTTCGTTTAGTGGAGGTAATATACTGAATTTTGTGACAGAATAGAATGACATAAGTATTGCCAGATTCGAAATAATCGGTGGTTCAAATTTAAACCGATAGATGGCCCACCCGTTACTACCTGTATTACATAAACATACATATTTATCCACAATATTAGCGTTAACTGCACAACAAACGAGTACTCGGTATCGAGTCCAGAGTAGTAGATATACATAAGTATCAAAAGTATCGATTAGTTATAAGTACCGAAAAGTAACAAAATTTTACATATTCTATTTCATACTAAACAAAATGTTAAAATTAAGTATTATGCAAAGTTGTTGGATCTGGTTTCCGTCTATATTATCTTTTCTGAAATTATAAAGTTTCGTAGAAGTGCAAACATTACTTATTTGCTCTGTAAGACCACCGTTGTTTTTATTAGAGAAAATAAAATTAAAATTTTAATAAAAGTGAGAATATTATATATAAATTGAAGCAAATATAAAGAAAAATGAATGAAACAAAGCAATTAAAAAGATGCCTATTTTGGTAGGTAAGGTCATTAACATCTTTCCACGTTTTAAAAATATCTTATAAATGACGTTACAAAGCCCACAACGAATATTAAGCGAAAAACGGAGGAATATTTGCAGGTTAATAGTCAACAAATATTGTTGGGCTTAAGAATATGCGAAAATAATTTTATACAAATGGGCGGCGTAAGAGATTATTATAAAAAAG
Organism: Dermolepida albohirtum; assembly: GCA_031893035.1. NCBI lineage: Eukaryota > Metazoa > Arthropoda > Insecta > Coleoptera > Scarabaeidae > Dermolepida > Dermolepida albohirtum. Next base: position 103,477 of record JAVIWB010003364.1, on the reverse strand, counting down.
AAACCCATGCTTGTTTATGTATCCCATATTCTATTTTAATTTCGATATATTGATATAATATATATTAATTTATTTATATATTTGAGCTTTGAGTAATCTCAGAAGTTCAATCAATGTTAGATGTAGGTGTTCGATATTACCCATTATTGTTAGGATTATGTGGTGTACAAACGAGAAGTTTAATTTCATGTTTATCTAAAAGTTCTTGTATTCATTCGTTATCAAATTCGAGACATCTGCTTGTTACAATTTGTTTCGAAGCTCCATATAATGAAAATTATGTAATAAGAGCGTTACATATTTGACTTTCATTTTTACTAGTTACTTTCATTGATTAGCCCAATTTAGTAAATGAATTAACTAAAGTAAGGAATAACTTACCCTCTACTGTAAATACTTACATCTATGTTGATTTTCTCGAAAATATTTAGTAACTCTATAGTATTTAATGGTCGGAGTAGTCGTTTTCTATCATATTTATTTCTGTCGCATTTTCTTATAAAAATCGGAACAGTTTCTTTCATATTAGGCCAAAAATATTTTCTTTTCATTTGTCTTAAAGGTTCGTTAATACCACGATGATTTCGTTTTGCTCTATGATTTTGCTTAATTAATTCTTTCTGATTGTCAATATTATTGATAACTTTGAATTTTAACACACAACGATATAATTTAGGATCGTCATTATTAAAATTTTCTATAGACACTTTACAGAAGTCTTTATACCATATAATTATTCTTGTTTGAACGAAAGGTAATGTTCACCCTGACTCATATATTCCCGTATAAACTGTAAAATGATTTCGAAATTTCTGTCTTTTGGTAATTGTATTTTATAGCATATCTTACTTCCTTGGTATTGTTGAAACGAAAGATTGCTTTGTGGTAAATATGTTCATTCGATATGATATTGTGGTGTTCTTATATCGATGGCTTTATCCATACAAGGAACACTATTTTTTGATTCATCGTTAATATTTGAATGTATAATGATTGGGGGTTTCATTTCAAGATTCTTGACCTGACATACTCGGTTATTCGCCTTCTCTATTGGTATCTTCATTCATTTTACCAGCTGCTTCTATCTTTTGACTTAATAATTGGTCTAGTGCCTTATCGATTATTTGTAACTGTTAGTCGTTTAAGTCATTTAATAATTCTTGCGTATTATCGGCTACGTTCTACCTGGTGTCCAATGTATTTAATTTAATTCCCGATAGAGCATCTACAATTGTATTGTATTTTCCCTTCTTGTAAACTATTTCATAGTTATATTCTTCGAGTTTTATTTTTCAGCGTGTCAATTTCGAATTAGCGAATATAACCCTTAATACGGCATTTGACGCATCGGTTGTTAAAATAAACCGTAGTCCGGGTATTGTAAAATTGGCTTATTAATTAATAAAGTTTTACATTTTTCGAAAGCTGATTTCAATTTATCATCGATCACAATTTTCTTACTTTTCTTGAGTCAATTCGTGAGTGGTTTAGTTGTTTTCACAAAAGCTTTTGAAAAAATTAAGTCGATAAGTCATATGAAGCTTTTTATTTCTGTAGTATGGTAGTTTTTTGGCAACGGGTATCGTTTGATTGCTTCGATTTTATTCGGATTTGATTGTACTCCGTTTCTTGTAATCACATAGTCTAAATAAGTCACTTCCTTTCGAAGGAACTCGTATTTGTCAAATTGTATTTTTAAGTTTGATTTTATAAATCTGGAAAAACATTCTCCAATTTAACAAGATGTTTCTCTAAACTCGTGGAATAAGTGATAACATCGTCTAAATACACATGCCAATCATTTTGCAGCAATATGCATTAAATGGATTAAGTGCATTATCCATTGTCCTTTGAAAAGTAGACGGCACATTTTTAAGGCCAAAGCTCATTCTTTTAAATACAAAATATCCTTGTAGTGTACTGAATGCGGTTTTCGTAGTATATTTTTCGCTCATTTCTGTCTGACGATAACCAGTGGTGAGTTCTAAAGTGGTAAAAACCGCCTCCTAACTTATCTAGAATATCTGCGATGTTTGTACTTTATTTCTCTTGAGACGTCCATTTTTTAGGAACAATACGAACAGGAGTGGGCCAAGGACTATGATTTTCTTCAATAACATTTTGCTCTAATAATTTGTTTATCTAATGTTTAATTTCTGCTCTCTGTTAAGGTGGTATTCTATATGGTTTGATATATATACTCGTATATATATGAGTTTCATCCTTCATATACAATTAATGTTTCACTTCGTTAGTTAATATTAATGGCAATCGGTCGTCGTAGCATATATCCTTAAAGCTAATACATAAATCTTGTACTGTTTTCTCTCTTCGTTATTTAAATGTTTTAATCCAAATTTCTTCATAACATTTTCGAGTTGCATTTGTTCTACTGAAGCGGTGTTAATTGAACAGATTTATTTACAAACGGTGTTTCATCGTACTCTTCTACTGAACTTCTACTGAATTTTGGACATTTAATTCAATTGAATGCTCGTTGAAATTTACTGTCTCTTATCGCTTCGAAATCTTTAGCAGTTGTTATTGACGACAGTATATCACAGTAGTTTTTTGAGACTGCTATTTTTACAATTTTTTTTTCTCTGTGGCCCGTCATAATTTTGTTTTCCTCGAAAAGTATCTGAATGTTACCAAATTTTGTTCTCAAAACTTTATTTCTAACATCGATATTCGTATTTTAATAAGGTAATACCTATGAGTCCGTCATATTGTCTGAGAAATCAAATATATGAAATTTATGTTTTTGTGAAATTGTTCTAAAACTTTTCATTTACTGCCCTATACGTTAATTTAGACTTAAATATTTGTAGCAAATGTTTGTTAATTGGATCGTTATTATTTTCATTTGCAGATGTGCTAATAAGATAATCACAAGCAGAAATATATCGACTTGAATGTATTTGGATCGCCTTCGAAAGTTGGTAATGCACATAAATGCGCGGGAGTAATGTCTTTGGCAGTATATGCTACTTTTATTAATTCTTGATTACTTAATACTACGTTACTTAACCTACTGTCTTTAATTACTAACTAATCGACCTACTTAATGATTCTTCAATATCACTATCTGTTTGTGAGGTACTTTCGTTATCAGAACTACTCATCAACCTTTTCAATTTGACATATATATATACGTGTAATTACTGTATTACGAGTATGATTGCGGTGATGTTGGGAAATTTGATTATAAAACGAAATGTAAACTACTTACAGTATTTAAATTGCAGTTTTGATTGATTCGTGTTTTTTGTTTCTTTGGTTATCGTTGCAAAACTCTTTAAGACCGATGTCTAAGTTCCGTGAATCGATGTCTAGTTTCCGCAGACCGATGTAAGATCTGGCGTAGGGTGCTGTATGAAATGTTACAACAATTCCACTGATTGCAATTCTAATTATATTTTTCTTTGTCATCTTATTTAACATATGTTATATTTATGATTTACCAGAACACTTTTATCTTCTATGTATGTGTCTTTATACACTTGTTTACATGTGAGCATGCAACTGGTGCACAAGTTATTCAAACCAGGATAAGAAACAATGGTGATATAAATAATATAAAGTTGGATATTAAGCTCTGTTACAAATCTGGTCTAATGAAATTGATAGTACTTACAGGTAATTTTATTGTTAGGTTAGATTGTTTGACAAATTCTGACGTATATATATATATATATACCGCAAATGATTGGGCTGGTTTTCTGTCTGTAAGAACTCCAGCACCTGTAAAAGTAATGAGAGTTCTATTAAACGTAATTCCGTGTGGAAGCATGGCCTTGCAAATGGAAATCTCCAAAGTGTCCTTATTTAAAAATGGACGTAAAAAAACGTTCTTACTGTTCGTTTAAAAAGCAATCTGATTAGAGAGAGCGAAAAAATTCTTAACACGGTCCGCAAGAAATGAATATTATTGTATTCGATGAACAAATTTTAATTTTGAGGAGTACAACCAAATGATGAAATTGTTCCCCGTATTAATTAATAAAGCAAAGCAATAGCCTACAAATATAGGCGGTGCAAATCTAATGAAGTCAACTTACGAATGAGCATGATCATTACAAACAAAGAAAAAAGTTGAAGTACTTGCTGCGGGCAAACGGCAGGAAATTGGAAGGGCTAGTTCGTCACTTAGTGTGACGTTCACGAATGTTAGAAGGCCTGTAGAAGATGGCTTAATTAAATGGGTTTATGGACATGACGAAGAAAATAAGTAACACATTAAAGAAACTGATGAAACACATTAGTAATAATATTTATACATAAATGGAGATTTAAAACACTGTGAGTTCTGCAATGGCAAGTTAATTGCACTAATAGGGGACTTCAAAAATAGAAATTGTTACGACAGATTATAACTTGATATACCTAAAAACATTATGTGAGATTACATATAAAATAGACAAGATGGTATATAGTAAAAGATACCTTGAATAATATGGTATAATGCGCATTGGAGACGAATTCATTAATATATAATTTCTATGTAATTTTTTAAGTGATTAGCTATTTATAAAGTCAACTAAGATCGAGGTTACGTTAAAACACCGTTATTAATGATTATACTATGACAAATATTACAAAAATCGCAAAATAATTCTTCGAAGGCTAGATATAACTATAATAGGAAAAATGTTCGACAAAGGGCAGCAGTAATTACTAGTAATAGAGATTTTATTTAAAAATAAGAGAACTTAATGGAAAAGTTACGTATAAACAAGCAAATTAAACTTAAGATGAAATTATAAGTTAGATTCAAGACATTTTAAACAAGAAAAAACAGAGTTAATGAAAACGATGGAGTAGTCGATGAAAACGTAACACGACTAGTCATTTCGGCGTAATTTGCATTCGACCGTCCATTGATCATTTGATGCGGATATAAAAGGTGGAGAGAGAGAGAGAGAGGGAGAGAGAATCAGTGCATTCATTTGTGTTTGATTCTTTCCATGCAACACTGATGCTGGTCGACCTGATCGCTTTCCGCCAATTGGTAAAACTGCACAATTATCTGCGCTGCATTTCGTTGTGGTTGGTTTTGTACAGAGCCATCACATGCTAAACATTCCAGAGAATAACCTAAGGAGATAATTATTTTATTTACCGATATTAAATATAATATATCAATATAATTGAAACACAAAATCGTCAATTGTCTGATAAATATTCGTATAGGTGAAAGAGGTGTGAATATAACAAATCAAATTCAAAGGGAATTATGAAAAAGCAAATTAACTGAGAGATTGACAAAAACTTACTTCAACTAAGCAGCGGAGCAAAAATTACTCTATCGGTAACTGAAAAAAGTAAAAATTAATATTTATCTTAATAAAATATTACAAAAAAGAAATTCTATTTTTTAGATATTCTACTGTTTATGTTGGGCTATGAACTGAAATTGTGAAGAAACATTTCCAGTATGCCAGCCGTATAGGTGAACTATATAAATATTAATGTACAATATTAATTGCGAAACACTTCTGTGATTTGATTTTGCATCACAACATAAGATTCGAAAATATTGTACTTCACATCTGCCACACATTAGAATTCATGACATAAAAATGTTAATAAGAAAGTTTATTCTGAAACAGCACCAAAATTTCTCCGTGGTCCTATTTGACAATCAAGGGTTATATGTTGTTCCACTCTTCCGACATTATAATCGTGAACCGATCCAAATGCTATATCTCTATGTTATTATATATATATATATATATGTATATGTAGTAATAATTTAAAAGTACATATAATGCGATAATGGCTAGTATATTTTCTTTAATATTTCAGTAAGAAATAGAAGGCTGCTGATTAATTACAATTCACAAGTTCATACAAAAAAATTTGAACGAGCTAAGCTAACTACAAATTATTAATTAAATTCTCCAATAAAACAATAATTTTCTATAATTTAATGGAATTTACTTTACAAAAGTTTAAGAGATCAAAAACTATAATAAGATATTATTTAGTAATTTTAATCAAAAACTGCACATATAATTTTTGTAAAGACCATTTGTACAGTACTTCTCAATTATTTGTCATTAAAAATAATTATTATTTAGTCATCTATTTTTTAAATAGTTATTTGGCATGCGTCTACGCCGATTGAAGCTTCCATGAAAATTGGAAATAGTTAAGACGAGTTGCATCAATTTTTAAATATGCTTTTAAGATAACGTAATAAAAAGTGTACTAATACATTGTATTTATTAAGTTCTTTTGCAATGAGCAATCATTTTACATGAATTTGATTAGATATTAAAGTGTTTAATTGTTGTCAGTCATTTTTTTGTTGTACTTGTAAAATTGTATAAATAAACGTATAGTTAAATACGACTCGATAAGATTGCAGAATATTTTTGATCAATTGTATATGTATATATATTCACTTCACTTAATCTATTCGTACCAGAAATACAAGTAGACAATGTTAGCTGGGAGTATAGTAAATACAATTATATTTGCTTTCACCAAAAATAAATCATCTTCGGTAGTTGTCATGAAAGTAATAAAATATTATTACAAGTGAGTGTAAAAAGAACCTTTTCTTGATCGGAAATTTTATAATGCTTTTGAATATATAGTTCTATTTCAAGATTATTTGGTCAGAACACTTATAGATAAATGTTGGCACTACTTGACGTTTACAAATCATTACCATTTGTCCTTGTCTTCATGGCTAGATAGATTACATTATAATCAGCGGTTGTATATAAGTTGTTTGACTTTTAAAGTATGGGTGAAATAATTGTTTTATTTCTTATATGAAATTACTGGCTTTAATAAATTGAGAAAGGAAATGTTAGCAGTTTAAGATAAAGATATTTTTTAATTTAGGAGAAAAACTGTAATGCAAATGATTTAATATTTAGAAAAGAATGATGTTCACATCGAGCCGTGACAAATTTTGTATTTCTAGGAACAATTCTCCATTAATGTTTTCATATTTAATGTGATGAAATAAGTATTTGCAAGAATGTGGTCCTATACGACATAACATATAACATAATCTTTTTGCTTCCTTGGCTATGACGGGCTCTGCTAATTGAATCCTTTAGGCCTTGCTATAAAGTTGATTAAAAGATACGCGTTTTAAAATATATTTCTGCCATTTCAATTTAGTAGAAATAAAAATTTTGATTAGTTTAGTGACAGTTTATTGTCCAATAGTAATACAAATTACTTTTTGCAATATAATTATATTTTAATAAAGAAAGAAAATAAAATAAAATTAATGGTATTCAAATTTCATCAGTAAAAACATTTCCGACTATTTTAAATTGGTCTTAAGTATATTCGATTCACTGCGAAAAGAATTAACACTTCTACATGTTGATGTTACAGGCGACTGAATATAATAAAATTGGTTGATAGAATGTAGCAATAGCTTCAATCATTTAATTAAAGAACATTTATATTTAGACCTAACAGAATAGACACGAACATATTAAAAATTAATTAAAAGTAAATATTGTATAATTTGGGAATACAACCTCTGTTCCGAAAATAACCAGAATTTTCTTATTTTAACGAAATTAGCTGTTGTTGCGACTTTGACTTATTGAGTGTTAACATTCTCAAATAATCTATACATTACATACGCGGTTTGTTCAAAAGGAAAGGTGAATTTTAAATTTTTTTGAAAAGTATTTATTTATTCATCAATATCCATTTTGTCCCCTTCAAAGTAATTCCCCTCAGATATAATGCACTTATGCCATCGCTTCTTCCAATCATCGAAGCACTTCTGAAATGAGCTTTTCGGTATGGCCGTCAGCTCGTTCTTCGATTCTGACTTTATCTCATCAATTGTGGCAAAACGCTTTCCTTCCATTAGTCTCTTCAGTTTTGGGAATAAGAAAAAGTCGCAAGGAGCCATATCTGGTGAATAAGGTGATTGTGGCATGATTAGGGTGTTGTTTTTGGCCAAAAAATCACGAACAAGCATTGATGTGTGAGCTGGTGCATTATCGTGATGCAGAATCCATGATTTTTGTCCACAATTTCGATCGTTTGAGCCGTATTGCTTCACGCAATCGTTGCTTAACTTCATTATAGTATTCCTTATTAACCGTACGACCTGTTGGCAAGAACTCATGATGCACCACGTCATTGTAATCGAAGAAAATAGTGAGCAAAACCTTCACATTTGATCGAACTTGACGTGCATTTTCTCGGCCTTCTGTAAAGCGCTTGTACCATTTATAAACACTTTTTCGAGACAAGTGAACTCGCCGAATACCACAGTCAACATTTTAAGTGCCTTGGAGCACCTTATGCCATTTTTAAAGCACAATTTAATACATATTCTTTGATCCATTTTTTTCAAAAGTCAAAAATCGAAGAACACACCCAATCGTGACTAAGCTTTTCAGTTGCCAACAATAAACTACTAATTCAAATTGGCTGATAATGCCAACATATGACTAACACATGTGTACCAACATAACAAGAAAAAATTTCGATAATCGAATGTACACAGCGCGCGAAAATTCAAAATTCACCTTTCCTTTTGAACAAACCACGTACATATAGTAGAAGCCAAGATTAGACGCATGTAAGTGGCAGTAACTAACTACGTTGAAAAATCAGTAAAGGCCTAACAATCAACATTTGTCGCAAAAATGATAAAAATGCTACCCAAAACGTTTCACGTGTATGTAATGTAGCACACAGACTTGTCTTGAGCATTGCTTTTTTATACTAAAGCTTTTAGTAACCTGTTTCCTTCATCGTCACCCTTGATATTGAAAACGATGCAGTTGTACGATAGTACACTTCCTCGTCTTTCATTAATTGTCACTATTGCTTTCTATTCAAAATAAAAGAAAATATTTTGGTTAAAAATGATTTGCGATAGTTACGTATTGATTTGGTGTGTGTGTGTAAAGGAGGGGGAGTGTTCTGTAAGGGCTACTACTTAAACGAAGCGACTAGCTGATTCTCAGATTTTTCTGGGAATATATTGACTGGTTACTCTTTTTAGGTTAAACTAACTATATCAGAATATACGCGAAATCCGTTTCTATAAACTAAAGAAAATATTTTCAGATTTTAGCGAAATTAGGATATTTTATTTTTCTTCTGATGACATACATATATGTCTCTGAATTTTATAATAATATGTATTTTTGGACAACTCTTTCTAGTTGCTTCTCTTGACGTAATTTTAGGGTACTAAATACTAACTATATACAGACTTTTAGTACCAAATGGACATTTTCCCGTATTTATTAGAGGTAGTTATGAAGCCAGTAGTTTCAGCTAAGCCTTGTTAATTCAATGTAAATATAAATATTTATATTTAGAAACAATTGTCAGTGAATTTACGTCCTTTTGTACATGTTAATTAATTTAGCACATAATCAAAGAAGTCCTTTTCGTAGAAATAATTTACCTAAAATCTTCTTTTATTCACGTCAATTAATTTAGAAGATAATCAAGGAAGCCCTTTTCGAATATACATTTAAGAATAATTTACCTAAAACGTACGTTCTTTTGTTCATGTCAATTAATTTAGTAAATAGTCAAATTTAGCCATAATTTATTGCTTAAGATAAGTGAAGATAAACCAGATTATGTTTTATGTTCTTTTCTTTAAATTTGAAACGTGTTAATGTTTACTTGGTATTTTTTACAGAAAAGAATATTAGTCTAATTTAGTAATAAATTCAAGATAGTTGTTTTTAATATTTATTCATTTCTAAAGTGTGAACAAAAATATGTCCAGTTCCAGTTTAAAAAAAACTGCTAAATTTGTTAGCTTTAGTTGTAATACAAATTCATCCTATCTGTCCTTCGAACCATATTTAAATATTCATTTATGATATTGTAACCGTTGTTGTTAATGAATTTACGTTTATTTACTTGTGTTTTCTTCTTTTTCTCTCTCTCAATCTTTCGATATAGTAGTAATTTAATTTGTAGGACTTTTACTACCTGATACGGGTCACGAGATTCCTTCTTACTCGCTCTCACATTTTGTATATAGAGTGTTGCTTCAGCAATAAATAAGGTGGCGCCCTTTTTTATATTTTCCCCCTTACTAAACAACCAATACTACCGTCTCCATCTATAGAGGATAGCGTTTGCACTCTGAGAGGACAACCCTGGTTAAGTTGTTTATTAATTTTCTGCTATTTTTTTTTCTTTGAATTTAAAAAGCGTAGCAGCACAGTATGTAAAGTTACCATTTACTTTATATACTGTGCTGCTACGCTACATTGCTCTTTCAAACCGTGAAGTAAGGTTTTGAACAGCATGCGTATCTTCAAAAAGTGGTTGTTAAATGACAGTTTCGCATTAAATAGTACGTCAACTTCTTTGCTAGGAATCCAACACCAGGAGTATTCGATTCGTTACTGAAGGCGTAACGATGTAATAAGTAGATAATTACGAGTTTTCATTAATTTACATCATGAAGTGCACGTAATTTTGTATGTATACTTATGTAATTGCATATAATTTTTATTTATTTGTAGAAAATTGATTTTATTTATCTCACAAATTTTTGGATAGTGACATAAAGTTGGAAAGAAATTAAATACCAAATATCGGTTATTTAGTAAATAGTTAATACTTATTACTCAAAGATGTATTTTAATTAATTTATCACACGTGTCAAGCGTATTTAATTCAATCTAGTTGCGTGAATTTATATGAATAAGTATCATATTAATTTTTTTACTCTAAATATTCCTTCGTTATTTTCGTGTTTTTTTCGTAGTCCTGTTCATGTCTATTAAATTTAGTGAATTGTTTTTGACTGGATCTACTTTTCGCACTATCTGTGAGCTGTGCATGTCTTTATCTGTATTTTGATTGCACATATTTACACTAGTTGCTTGCAAATTATGTTCAAATAATTATTTTTAACTGCCTGTGCGTGTACCTCTACTTCCACGTTGTGTGCAATAGATATTTTTAGTATTTTTAGAACATTTAATTGTACCGTTATAAATTATATTTGGATTTTACAAAATGATTTAAAATATGTCAAGGTCTATGGGTCATTATTTATAAATAATATTAAAAACGTCACGATACTTTTTATCATTGTTATATTAGACTAACAAAGTACATTCCGGAAATAAATTTTATTGTGCTAATTACCGTATAAATATCAAAATAACAGTGAAACCTCTTATAATTATACGTCATCATAGTCAGTGAATCCTTGCCTGATTTGAAATCTTATCTGCAAGTGCTCTTCATTTCTTCCTGTAGCCCGATGTTCCAATGATAATCCAAATTATTCCATTTCCCTTTATAATGTTCGCCTCCATATATGTACACATTTTGAGGTCTACACTCTTTCTTTGCTGATACTGTCCAAGCCGTGAGTCTATTTCATTATACCGTTGTTACTTTACCTACTAATATTATTCATTCTATTTGGCCAAAATGTCTTGCGAATGTTTCTTATTTGTATTTATTATTACGTGTTTTATTTTTTTCTTTTAAATTTTTTCACGATTCTTGGCTGAATTATATTAGCATATTAGTTCTGAATTGTCGTAATTTGTTCTTTTTGCAAATATTAAGTTTTAATATACCTGAGATGGAAACAGGAAAATGTATAAACTTTACTAACTTTCAGTAGCATTTGACTAATTGATGCATTGTAGAATATATTAAGAGATTTGGGATACTAGCAAACTATTAACGGCTATAAAAGCACTGTACTAAAAAATTTTATATTGGACATGTTCCAAGATATGAAAATCGAAAACGAAAGGACATTAGCTCTTGCAATTGTTGCAGATTGAGTACTGAGTAACACAGATGACAGAACATGTACACAATGGAAAGCATTTTGATAACAGTCAACACAAAACACATAAAAAAATTAAAGTTAAAGAATGTGACAGAGAATGTGATTCCAATTACATTAACATAAGAGTACAAGATGTCCGTAAAAGAACTAGGAAAATATATAAATAAATGGAAACTGGATCGAGGAAGAAGTCATCTTGGTATTATGGTAAATACGACTGAGGCTTAGAAGGAGACATTGAAAGATGAATCGGTCAAGTACAAAATGCTTTCAAGATGTTTTAACGTTAGTAGGTATATTATTTTTAATACATTCAAATTAATAATAGGCATTTTGAAAACTTGAAAATCACCTATCACAATCGTTCAATAGAATTGTTAAACAGCGATAAAAATTTGGAGAGACTAATGTATAATTGCACAGGCATAGTTATGGCTCTGACTACCAATATAGAGAGTGGATTTGAGTAAATGAAAATGACAGAACTAGCGTCTGTTGATTTAATAGTCGCTCCCAACATAGTCTGGAGATATGGCTTGTTCTATAAGCTGCTGGGAATAATACCATGTAAAAATCTGCTTATACTGATAATCACAGCAGAAGTAGCAAACAATTTAAGGTAGATTTGGATGGAAAGAAAAAGTTGAAAACTTTTTCCAAATGGTGGAATACTTCATAAGGTTTTTATCTAATGATTGGCTGCCGAATATGGTTCTTTAATGAATCTATTATAATTTGGTAATTATCGGCTTGTTATACATACTTCATATATGTATAAGTTCTTGACTTCATTCAGCACCGGCTGAATACTTGGTAAAAGCTAACACACGTCGTTGATCATACGAAGCACTTTAGTTTGAATGTTTTAAGAATTTTCATATTGAAGCTTAAGGTACATCTTCAGAGATGGACTTCATAAGCTTTGGCATTTTTTACATATCGAGAATTAATTGTTTATGAACAAATGAAATTTATGATAATCAACGATACAATTAATGAACTTTTAAATCAAAATTTGAAGTGCATCTGGATGTCAGAAAAGAGTTGAACATTTTCACCGCATAGTGACTTACTTCAGGCACAGAAACACTGTTAATTGACTGACTATGAAATGCAAGCAGTCCGGCGATTCAACCAGCATTTGCTAATTAACATCTATGCATAAGGTTGTGAGTCAGTTTTATTCAGCGATCTTCTCAAAACAATAGAAAATTTTATTGCGCAGATGGCATTGTGCTGAACTGCTAGGTCCATAACCTGGCAGTTCGGCACAACGTCTTGGAGATTCGTTCCAAACCCAGCCAATACTGCTCATCATATTCTATCTAAATAATCACGGGGCTAAGTAAGATTTACAGTGAAACAATAAGAAGCATGCCGTTTTAAAATAGTAGGGTCTAATGTTGGCCTTCAGACAGTTCTTCAGCGAACGCCTATGTGTAGTAGTTGATAAAGCACAAATTGGAAATAATAAATTCAGAATACGATCAGCATTATAGCAAGGTGTTTGTATGAAGTACTGTAGCACTGTCTTTCTGATCAGTAATCATGTACCATAAATCGAAACACAATACTATCACAAGGACTATTGCAAGAACTGTGAAACACCGTCTCAATCGCTCCCATTATTATGCAATACCACTCAGCATAAGCAAAAGTTTCACCTGTATCGATCTTCCAAATCACAAAGATAAGCTGCAAATAATCATTCACTAAAATCCAGAGATAGCAAATAATTTTGAGGTAATTGGTTCCCTGAAGAACGATTGGTCGAGATCAAAATATTTTACTTATGACGAATCATTTCCGACAGCAAATTAATCAAGAATTACTTTGGTACACAGTGGATAACCCGAAAAGAACATGGTAGAGATTGCGTAAGTAGGAATTACGAGATTCACCAATTTGTGACTGCACTTTTCGAGATTTATCAGAGCATATCACTGACTTTTCTAAAGTAAACCCTTAGATATCGTGAATTATAACTGTATGGTTTTCGTCTAAATATTTCAAATTTGTGCTAACACAAACTGCACATTATGCATTTTATTTGTTTTTCAATACCCGCATAAGATAGATAAAATAATTAGATATAGATTCGGCTATACGTTATCATTAGATAGAATTTATAAATATTATTATTATATTTTTAAAAATAACTACCTAATTTAAAATATCCAGAAAAAATTACAACTGCTTCTTAATAAGAATATAAGCTGCTACCCTTAATAAACGGAAGAATATATTTTTAAACAAATTTGTTTGTTGTCATAGCAAAATCTAGACGAACATGGGTATAGGTTGTGTGTATTACACGCATGTAAATTGATATGAATCATTTATATTCTTTTTGTGTTATGGATACTGACTAAGGAAGAAAGTCGGCGTGCGATAAAGAGCACTGAAATTTCTCTTTATAAGAGATATGAAAAAACTAAAGATCAATGCAGTGAAACCAGGTTTCCACAACTGTTTGTGTGTAAACTTAATTTTCGGTTACTCTTTGTTGTTTTCATTAGAATGCTTCTCAAGAGCTCATTTGCTAGAATGAATATTTTACTTTAGAAATCATCTACTTGCACAAAATTACTCTCTAATTTCTATTGCTTACTTAAAATAGCACTATATAAATATAAAATGAAAATGAAATAGTTATGAACAAATTTTACTCAGTTTTTTATTCTTCGAGAAAGTGTCTTCGATTCGCGTCGTTTTTGTTGTTGTACCTTAGTTTGTGTGCCATGAATTATGTAACTACATATCATTACTATTACAGGTGGGTTTGATTTGATTTATACTGTCAGAGTTTTAACTACTTTAAATCAAGGCATGGAAAAACATTTTTTAAATGTGGGGTGGGTAATGAATACCAAGATTGCCATCAATGAAGATTAACTCTACTACAAACTTTTGATATTTACCATTCATAACAGTTACGTAGTGTTCATTTGATACTAAAATCTGAAAAATATTAGATTTTTGTGCTACCAACTACAACCAGATGAAATTGTTCAGGGTGTACTACTGCATTATTGCAGTTTAAAGAATATCTTTTTGGAATTTCTGGGAGAGCATTATACGAAGATCGTTGAGTCTAACAGTAAAGTACTAACATATTATTTATATTACTTATTATAATTATATATATCGAACCATTTTATACGTTTCGCATTTTTATTGATTGAAATGAAAAGCGTTCTCCTCAATTTATTTTTGTGGAAACAGAAAGAAATGGTTGAGAACTGCTATATTGGGACTAAATGATGGATAGCTCATCAATGTAATGTTTCATTCGTTTAAATAGTTTACTATTCGAGTAGCAGTATATGGGCGAGCGTTACTATTATGAAGTACGAAATTTCTTTTTAGTTGAGCGTTTCGAATATTTTGAAGGACTTCGAACAAAACCATCATAGTATACAGTTGCAAGGTGCCCAGAATATCGAAGAAAATCTTAAATATTACTTTTTCTTTTGGTAATATGAATGGATTCAATGTTTATCATTTTTTATAAAATTATAAAAAAAGTAAGAGGGTCAGTGCGTTAAATGTGCAAAAATGCTTTAAAATTAAATGACACAGGCCTTTTAAGCTGGTGTGAAGAAACTATGTGATATTTAGCGTTCGTAGTTTTCGTTCATTCAATCGATCGCGTAAAACAGTGCTAATTGCTTTCGCATCCAACAACGCTCAGATTTCTCGAAGTGACTTGCGCAGTAATATAGCGATCTTTTTCAATTTCGTTTCGGATGATCTCGCGATTGTACAAAGTGTGATATTTGATTAGCGATAGCTACTTCTGCGAAGATGATTCTCCAAAGAATCATCTAAAACGCAATTAAACTAGCATTTTACGACTCTTACTAGCTTAACTTGCCTGGGAGTTATAGAAAATTTTGCCCGGAAAATGCTTATAAAATATGAAATATAAACTATATTTGCTTTGGCAGTTATTTTGGGATTTTACAGTAAACGAGCTTAGAATGATTTAATATTGAATGATTATTAATGTGAAAAATTATATTTGCTTCTTTAGAACTTTTTCCAAGTCGTTTAAAGGAGAAAAAACTGGGAAGAAGCACATTATATATATATATATATATATATATATATATATATATAATAATAATATATATATATATATATATATATATATATATATATATATATATATATATATACATAGAATAAATAATTAGCTGATCATTTTAGCGAAAACTCATTAAATTCATATACAAATGCAAACAGAATATCACCATTTAATTTTGTTTTAATTAAATATATGATATGCTTCTATGAAGTTCATTATGAAATTCTAAAACGTATTTTAATTTTTATTGCATGAAACAATAGACTTCAATTTCCTGTTTTCGCCGAAATATAATTTATTATATTTAAAATTTATGATATTCTAAAGTATTTGCTTAATAACTATTTAAATATTATTATCGAAGAGATAAGATTATTGATCAAAATTTATTTTATATTGCTTGTTATTTATATACTTAAATTAATAAAATTTTGATGTGATTATAGCTGTCTATTATATGATTGATTTCAAGTAATTATAGTTTCGTCTCGAAAACTACAAATCTTAAAATATAAAGCTTCTATTTATAATAAAGTAGAACGTAGATGTATAATTTGCCGCAGTTTCTTACAAACAGAAATAAACTAATTACGTTTATACTAGTAAATATTTAAATTAATAGTAATAAATGAACATTATATGTGAAATTTCGTTTTGAAAGAAAGAAATCACTTATTAGAGTGCATGATGTTAATTTTGAATATAGTTCAAGATTTTATAATTTCTTCTAAATTTGTAAAACTCGATTAGCTTTTAACCGTTTACTGAATTTTTAGAATAAAATGTATATACATTTAAGAATGAAATATTCTGCGCTTTTCTTTACGACATGTACTACGGTCGATTGGCGTCATATTACTATGCATTTTGACTTAGGCTGAATAGAAACATGCATTATATTACGACATTTAAATCTGAAAAATATGTAATGCGATATCAAATTCACATATAATTCATTAATTGACATTCTATTACATATTATTCTACATAATTAATTATTTAGAAGGTTTACGATTCCGAATAGAGACAAATCGTTCATGTCTATAAAAATGTTTATTATACTGTAGAATGTTTAGTTTGTCTTATACAATTTCCACGGAATACTTTAAAAATAATTGTTGCTTATATTTAATATCAACCAAAATCAATGTTACGTCAAAATATCGATATTAACGATAATGCTATAAGAACGGTTATAGGAATCGTCAGACAATATTTTAAAGAGATATATCTGAAACATTGAAAAAAATGGCCAACAGATGGTAGAAGTGTTTTTCAAAATTTTACTTAGAAATATAGAAAACGAGAATGTAAAAATTTGGTTTAAACAAGTAGATTTATTTCAAAATGAATTTACAATTTAAAATTAAGGCATTTTTAAGAGGATAAGTTAAATATTGGAGCAATGACGTGGTGAAAATATGGATTTTTAGGTGAATCTGTTATAAAAACGATTAATTAAGTTAATATTTGTGCGTATAAAATTTTTTAAAGTTTATTTAACCGTGTTGTGGTGATATATTAATTGGCCTATGCTTCAATAGAGGTACTAATGGCTTTTTAAATATTTTTTTATTAATTTTAAATGCTTTATTAATATCTTGTCTGACTGGCTGATTTCAGTCAAACAAGAGTAGTAAAAGTAGTTAAAATGTGATGAAATAAGAGGAAACCCCAACCATTCCGAAAACCAAGAATGCAGCCGTTGGTCAAAGGATCCAATTGTCAGAAGAAGTAGTCGATGCCCTCGAAAACGCAATTTTGACTCTATCAACAAACGAGCGGAAGAACTGTTTCCAGAGTTTATTCGAGCGCAAAGTGAATTAATCTTCGTGGAGAATACTTCGAAAAACAATGAAGTCTTTAAAAGCATCTACTGTTTTATTCCAGTTTCACATGCAAAACTTAAAAGGCAACGCATGTAGTACACATCACAGCAACAGATATTAATGTTTTATTTGTTGAACGTTCGCAGTTTTAGAATTTACAGAGCTCAACATTTTTTATGGAATTTCCATCTGCTGAATCTACTTGTTTTTTCCAAGATGTAGCGATCAAGACCATCCTTCCACATACATATTTGTGCATATAACTCTAAAATCACAGTCGCTGATGATTTTATATATTCACAAAATACTCTTTCTTTTATTTTTTTTATATACCCTTATT
The DNA here is from genome assembly GCA_031893035.1 of Dermolepida albohirtum. Taxonomy (NCBI): domain Eukaryota; kingdom Metazoa; phylum Arthropoda; class Insecta; order Coleoptera; family Scarabaeidae; genus Dermolepida; species Dermolepida albohirtum. Next base: position 85,421 of record JAVIWB010003364.1, on the reverse strand, counting down.
ATATGAGAAGCAAAAATTCAATGTGATATTAATAACTGAACACTATCTAATGTGAATAGAAATTAAGAAGCACTTAACTGCTGTCTGAAAGAGTAGTAAAAAAACAAACATTTTATGAATGGTTTTCTAACTAGTCACATTGCAGACTTATTATTTTTGTATTTTAAAGTAGTTTTAGTTACCTTTTAAACCACTCTTATAAAATTTATGAAATAATAAAGATATTTCAATATTTCATGTTAATCTAATATTTAGATTAGCGATTTTACATGATACTTTATGACATACGTGGAAGATCCCATACTCCTGGGTAGAGATTATAAAGAAATTTGTAAGTTAAGTATTCCTAATCGAACTACGCGCTAGAAATCATTTTCAGTTCGTGTGGCAAAAGCGTTGTAAGTGTAAAGTAACCTCGAAATTTAGCCTCTTTTTGTTTTCCTTTTGTAAATTTCTTCGTAACCGTTCTATGAAAAAAATATTAATTAATATAACCATGTAATTTTTTATGAAACTGATGTAAAAGATCAAAATTGTTGTTTAAATTGCTCCATCCTTGGTACGAGTACATGAAATGTGTGTTCTTTTTTTCATGTGATATAGTTTCATGTGTTCATGACTGTTCGAATATAGTAATTCTCGACAATTGTGGTATCAATTTCCATCAATGAAATGATGTAATTAATAAGCAGTTTTTGATTCACGATGAACTGTCCGCATAAAGGTCTTAGAATTTATTTGCGTATGGTTGATATAAAAGAGGGTATTTGAATAATAAACCGGAGCATTTCTAATATCCAGTAGGATTTGCCTTTATTCTTAATAATAATCATATTTGGAAAACGTGTTTTTATTAGATGTTCAACATTTTTTGAAGAGTATTATTATTATTATTATTATTATTATTATTATGAGTAATAAATTTATATTGATAACGATAGACAGTGGAAGTATCTAAACGGTAACACAAAATAATGAGATAACGCTATTACATCTCTTGGACAGAAATGGAATTATCCGAGAGAAGGACGTATGTCTGGTAGAGCGCTTAAATATATTGCTTTTTATATAACACAATGAATAGCAAAAATTATTACTGAATATGTGGTGTGCATACACACGCCTATTATTAAATAGTGGAATAAATTAAAAAGAAGCGATATAGGTGCTTTATTATACGTCCTTCTCTCGGGTAGTTTTATTTTTGCCCGAAAAATGGAAATATAGTTCTCTGACTCATTATTTTGTGTTATCGTTTAGATGTGACAACCATGAGTTGAGTATAACTTGTCTACGAAGGATCAAATTAGCTGAGGAGCATTGGTATTGGGCGAAACGCGTCTTAATCAGTACACCTTAATGACAGTAGTTGTTTTTTATTCATCGGACGTATATAAAAATAGATACAAATGTAACTAGTTAATACTTTAATTTAGTACGTAGACTTCCGCGGTCGTGGTCCATGCTATCTGCTTCTGGGTTTCCGGGCTGGAATTGCGTCACTAGTATATCTGCCGACGCGGTTACAGCCCGGAAACCCAGAAGCAGATAATTAATGCTTTGTAAGATTTCTTTCGTATAACCTATGCACTTGGTAATCTATAGTCGAAATCACGTAAGGATGCCCCTGTGACGTCAATGTATAGATTTATAATAGACAAATTGTTTGTTATTGTTACTAGCAAATTCAATGAGGTAGAGTGAAACACGAGATATATTTTACGTCTTCTAATGTCCGTTTAAGACACGACCAACATTATCTATTTCTAAAATCCTTCTACCATATGAAAGAGAGTGACAGATATATACGTTAGTTGGCCAATCTTAATTTGATTTAAAATGCGAGTAGTGAATTTGATTAATACGGTGTACTTTTGTTTAACTTGTCGACTGTCATTTTTGTAACCTGTAAGTCTCGTTTGATAATTGTTGCGTATAACCTTTTCTTTATTACTAACAAACACAAGTTAAATCAGTATTTTTGAAAAGTAAGTCTAGCGCAAATCATGACTTTTCGTGGTAAACCCTTAAATGAGACGAAAGTGGTGTTCTTAGATGAAACTTGGATTTTTTCGAAAGGAAATCCTGGTAAATCTTGGGAAGACGATGATGAGCGAAGTGTTCGCAAGCCAGAAGGATATGATGGGAAGCGGTTTATTGTATTGCATGCTGGTTCTAGTTCGGGGTTTATACCAAATGCCGGCTTATTATTTTCCTCAAAATCGAATGTTGGAAATTATCATGGTGAAATGAATGGTGAAAAATTCTTAAATTGGATGAAGGTCAATTTAATTAATAACTTGGAGGAACCTTCTTTAATTATTTTAGACAATGCACCATATCATTCCATTTTAGAGGAAAAGTTACCAAGTGTATGTTGGACTAAAGCACATCTTATAGCATATTTAACTGCGAACAAAGTCAGATTTGAACCAACTATGTTTAAACTTGAACTGCTTCAGTTAGCTAAATCATTAAATAAAGAGAAGCGGTATAAAGTAGACGAACTATTTAGGAGTGCTGGCCATGAAGTTTTACGATTACGGCCATATCATTGTCAATTCAATGCCATAGAAATGATATGGGCCCAAGCAAAAAAATATTATGACAAACATATTGGAAGGGATGGATATAAAGATAATAATGTACTTGATATGTGGAAAGAAGCAATTGAGCAGTGTACACCAGAGGTGTGCAGTAATTGTGTGTTACATACAGAAGAATTAATTAAAAAATGGTACGAGAGAGAGAAGATTTTGGATCAAAGTATAGACGAGTTTATAATTAGTGTTGATACTTCAAGTGAAAGTGAATTTGAATCTGACACTGATTAAAGTGCAATTAATAAAGCATAGTTATATCATTGCTTAATGTATACTATTAATTAACAATGCAATGAAAAGTAATTGTTACTGTAACCCTGAACTTTGCAGACACATTAAATATATATTGATACCTACTGTTTTCTTTCTTATTATATGTTGTCTCCCATTGGAAGATATTTGTAAAAAAAAATGATTAAAACTTGTACATATTAAATTAATCTGCGATCATGACATTTTAACAAATTAGTATTTCCTATATTAATTCAAATGTTAAAACCAAAAAAAGACAAGAATACATTGATGAATTTATTTTTTTATATTACAATTCTTTACTTTTACTTCTGCAAACAAAATCTCTTGCATTTCTATCACAAATACTTCGACAACATCTGTTGACTTCTACCATCTACATTAATGTACAAATAGAGTATGTACATCTATTTTTATAGGATGAATTTTATTTGTATTGTAATATGATTCGTAGGAAACAAGTACATCCCTGTGCATTCACAACAATTTAAATTTATATAAGACAATAAGACACGGCTTTACTTAACATTAATCAGATCCCCGGTTTTATTACAAATTGGGGGCTTGCAATAATAATGTACTTGTACGTTGCAATATATTGTCAACTTCTATTTTGACATAACCTCAACAAACATATTACTCTGTACTTATGTCTTATGCTTAGATATACCGGATATAATTTCAATACATATCTGACATCATTTGACTAGGGAGTATTGATTTGAATCGAACAATTTCCGAATGATCACGTGGGGGCAAACTTAGCTGAATCGGATTATAGCAATTGAAGTTATATGAGCTTGTATGTTTGCCCATTACTTTAAAATGCGTTATTGACATCATCTAGCATTTTCTAGTCTTTTTGTTTAGTTTCTCCAACAAATGTTTAATAGAATTAAGGTCTGAAAATTGTGCTGGAATGTTGATCACTTTGGGGCAATTGTATAATAAAGCTTTACTTTCTGGGATTTATTTTTAGGATATAACCTGAATATATAGAAAGCGCCTGGTCGTTCCACACTCGCCTCTAAATATGCTCTGTTCATATAGGGACACTCAAATATTGATTTCGATCTATAATCCCATTATTAAAAAAAAAATTGTTCCACCAGTAGTTTCCTGAAATCATAATCGATCCTTCATGTTTACACATGTTTAATTTTTCGTTTGGTTCTCTTCAAATAATTACATCGATACCGAAAATGTTAAATTTTCTGTTACTTACAAATAACCCATGTTTAATTAAAATTATAAATAAATATGAACATTCTTTGAAGAAAGTTAATGCTTATACGATTTCTCTTACTAACACAAAATTTTCGCTGTGTTGCTTCTCCATGATTCTCGGTTTTTTTAATAAAGGTCTTATTATTCCTAGATTAATATGTGTTCAGTACGAGACCATTTCTATAGCTATCTTATATCCATTTACTCTTTGGATTGTGTTTATTTTCCAATAATTTTTTCTGTTAACTTACACTTGATAGACGATTACTTCGCTTATTTTCAATGATTAGTGCGATAATTTTTTCAGGAAATAATTTAGTTTGCATGATATTCGTACCCATTTGTATGGGACATCTTCAGGGCTGAACTACTGTACTGAAACTGTTTCATAGTTTCAGTGCAGTAGTTCAGCCCCATTCAAATGAGTACGAAACGTCGGCAGATATACAAGTGACGGGGTTCCAGCCCGGAAGCCTAGAAGCAGATAGTACTTTTGTACTAAATTTTGTGCAAAATCGACAGTTTCTAATTATCTGAAAAAATTATTTTGTATGTAATGTAATATTTGAAAGAGAAGGAAGCTAAAACATTTGCATCTAGAAAACTTGTAATATATATATAATAAATAGAAAAAATCTTATTTAAAATTGAAATAGATTATTCTGAAGGCATTTATTGGTCTGCGAAAATCCTTACAATAGTTACATATATATTTATATAATAAGGTCAGAATAAAAATTACAAGAAAATATTACAAAATCATAAATACTGCACTGAAACCTTTTAAATTTCTGATCCCCTCGATAATATATTTTACAATTCGTACTTTCTATTAGAGTTAAAAGGAAGATTATTTGGTCTTACTTAAGCAAATATTAGAATATAGAAGAACCTTAAACCATTGGTATTCCAAGTATGAATTTGGCAAATTTCTGAAAATATATCTATATGTATACCGTGTACATTCATAACATAGTGTGGTAGAAAATTTATTACACTTCGATTAAACGATTTTTAAAAAATCACAGTAATATGACCTTCCTTTTCAATTTGAAGAACGCGCAAAGAAAGCGACATACATTCATTTTGAGTTTAAAAAAACATTATTTTTTGGAAAAGTGCTATTATCAAAATTGTCGTGAATTTGAACGATCCCAAGCTCGAAGTAAAATTACATCCATTGTCATGGCATAAAGAACAATGAGTAACTTCTCCTATATGTAATTGTTTGCTTTCATTTGTAACTACAGTACAAATGTCTAAATGTCCACCGCTATCGAGCTGACAACCTCGAATAGTGTACTCCTTTCCATGCACTGAAACGAGAATATAGTTGTAAAAGCAAATTATTAATATTTAATAATACCAATGTGCGCATTAATGAGATTCACTTATGTTTAAACAACTCTTAGTCCAAGTATATATTAATGCGACACCTTTTTGAGTGTTAATATATTTTTTAATATTATATTTAAATTATTTACATTTGATTTTTAGATATTGACAAAATAGTAACGTTTTTTATCATATGTTAGGCCAGAAATTGTTCCAGTTTGCATGTTTAAAAAAAACTCATTGAGATGCAAATATGCGTTAGGACTTTTTAGCATTACCGAGTAAAATTTTGAACGCCACGAAAATTACAGAATTTCTAAAAACTTAGTACAGAACGGTAACTACATGTTCCACAAAATGAAAACATACACCTCTTTAAATTGAACACTGTTGAATAATGTTCATGGAGGATTTCGTATGGGGCAAATATTCTTTGAAAATGTTGTGATAATAGTGTCCAATTGAGGAAGTTTTTGGACATATGATCATTTAAGAATGAGGAAAATTAGTGCAAGATGGATATCGAAATTTTTTTTTGGTATTCGAAGTTAGTACAGCGTCGATTGTACTTGCTGTTTTTTACCGGTGATGAAACGATGATACCTTATCGAAAATGTATTTTACAGAATAGTGGAAATTAAGAGAGGGAATTGCATCTAAACCAAAGGTTCGTAGAAAAGAACCACGACGACAGTTTTAAAATTTGAGAGAAATTGATATTAGGCTTTAAAGACAGAAATACTGCAGTACATGTTCAATGTTCGATTATATTGCTTAATAAATTGTAGCATATTATTAAAGAAAAGCGATTACACCCTGACCTTGTTTAAATACAATATACATCAGTCCTGATACGAATTCACTCTCCAACAATGAAATTATAGTTGTGGTAGTGTACTTTGACGTTAAACTTTAAACTAGTAAATAGTTGTTTGCCTGAGATTGGTCGTTGTTTTAATCGTTGATGTTGCAACTTATGGTGATTTCTTGGATTGCCTAAATGTATAGTTTTATGACGTAGCGAATTTATGTGAAAAGTGAGATTTTCCAATACCTAAAAACCAGTCGTTGTTTCAAAAACTTTTGAAGAATGAGTAGAAAACATAAGTATATATATATATATATATATATATATATATATATATATATGTATAGAATCCATTCCATATAATGTCTATTAATATGTTTAAAAGAATTTGATGAATTTTATAGACGTTTATTACGTTGATGAAGTATCCAACGGAGGAAATTTTGGAAATGACTAGTTGAACTTTAAGAAACGCATTTTATCCACTGATGAGAACATATTGCTAATATTTACAAGTAAGAATAGGTTTTACAATAAATAAATAATTGTAAATATATGTAAATGTTAAGTTCACTAAAATTAAGACCTCTTATCTAATACGTAAATGAAAGTCATTTTCTGTTTTAAAATTTACTTTAAGTCTGTTGGTAGATGAGGCAGATATTCAAAAAATGTACGTAGGTGATGTGATGGAAAATGCATCGAATCAAATAAGTTAGGCCATAGGTTCCCAAACTTTTTAAAGCCATGGCGCCCTTAACGTTCAGATTATTTCCGGCGGCGCCCTTCATATGAAGCAAAACTGGAGACCTGAAAATTTTAAGTCTAAAATCTTAAATCTTTGAATACTTTGCGAATAGTTCTTGGAACTAGACAAGTAAAAAGGGTACTAGGAAAGTTTTGCAATATACCGCAACAATGAATCGTAGGCAGCTGCTTGTTGCTGCATGTTGAGACATATTCATACGCGCATAGTAGCTGCGCGCCATATCGATGGGCTCAGTTATTCATTAGCAGTGAGAGTGCAAAGTGCTTGCGATGGCGTCGCGGTCACGAAATGATACAAGGGCAGTTTTGTGTTATAATTTAGCGCGTGGTTTAAAATTAGACCAGTGCTACGAAAAAATGACTCTTGCACTAGGCGATGTTTGTCCACATCGCACAACGATATTCAGGTGGTGTAGAGAATTCCAAAGGAGAAATTTAACTGTGAAGGACGCTGAGAGGCCGGGAAGGCCACGAACGTCAGCTACGGAGGGAAACGTTACTACTGTGAGGAAAATGCTGGCGAGGACAGGCGAGTGACGTACCAACAGATAAAGGGTACTTCAGGCCTAAATGCACCAGCAATTCGTTCGACTCTGCATGATCATTTGCGCGTGAAGAAACTTTGTTCTCTCTGGGTGCTGCATTGACTGACAGGTGACGAGACTTAGCTGTACTATTACGATGTGCCGACCAAAGCTCAAAACAAAGTTTGGGTCTTTCATGATGAGGACAAACCCGTAGTTATCAGAAAATCCCGATCTGTAAGAAGAAAAAGCTGTATTTTTCAAATTGAGTGAAAATGTGAAACGCGTCGTTTTGGACACACAGAAGACAGTAACAGCTAAGTAGTATACTGAACAGTGCCTGTCTCATTGAATCTAAAAACAACCTGCGGCCAAAGTCAAGAATGGACACCTGGTTCCTCCATCACGATAATGCTTCAGCTCACCGCGCCAAAGCCTGCACCGAATATTTGACCACGACAGTATTGAAACTTCTCGAGCACTCTCCCTACAGTCCAGATCTTACTCCCTGCGACTTTACACTGGGAGGCGGTTTCCCAGTGATGAGGACCTTCTGCGGGCTCGGGACAATGAGTGTGGTTTACTCCGTAGTGAAACTTGGCAGAACTGGTTTAAAGATTGGTTTCGGAGGATGGAGAGGTGTATTGAGTGTAAAGGAAATTACTTTGAAAAAATTAAATAAACAAAGCTGTATTGCAAAACTTTCCTAGTACCCTTTGTGGTATTTATTTTGAGCAAATCGTTGTTTATTATATTTACAAGCAAATGCAAAAAAAGCTATTTAATAAATTAATTTTTATAAAGTTTTATTTTTAAATTTTTTTCCGTTTTGGCGAGGCTGTCGCGGCGCCCCTGGAGACTCCTTGCGGCATCCCCGGGCGCCGCGGCGCATACTTTGAACCCCTGAGTTAGGCCATTAAAATGTTTATAGTTTCTCAACATTTTCACATTGAACTTCAGTATACTAGAACCAAAATGCTGATGTGTCATTATACAATTTTTGCGTTGATCTTCTCATGATACTCAAAATACTGTTCGGTTGCTGCAATAAGTTTTTCAATTTTTCCAGTAAGAAAGGGTTTGGAAAGCAAACCTTAAATCAAAATTGAACTAATTTTTCGCGAACAACTTGACCGATGTGCAACGGCGTATTGTCGTAAAGAAAGAGAACTCTTTTATTCGTTTTTCAGAAATTGTCTTCTTTAATTTGCCAAGAGCGGCATAATGGTTTGAATCGTTGTAAAATAGTCTATAAAAATTATCCCCTTCGAATACCAAAAACTTCTAGCCATTCCTTTACTCGTCGATGAAAATAGTTTACATTTCTTAGAAGGAGAGTTACCTATTGAAATATCCATTTGGCCCTACAAATATGTATAGTGGCGAAGCCAGGTTTTGCCGACTGTAACTTATCTTCGCAAAAATCAACTTCGTTCTTATTAAATAACTATAATAAAACTATCGCACGACATTCGCATATTTTCATGTTTTTGAGCTCAATTCAAGTTTTGCAGAATCAATTTTAATCAGATATGCTGTATTCTATGTGTAAAGTGCGATGTGCGCGTTAGTCAATCTGATTAATAAACTACTAAGTTTTATATCGTTGTCACAAATACATATATGAATCTAAATGATATTTTCAATAGTTGTGGTTCTTCCCTAAAAAAGCCAAGGCTTTCATCGACAGATAGGATAATGGTTAATTCTTTTTGTATTCGAAGGGAATACCTTCATAAAATATCCTGCAAAGATCTAATCCGTTATGTTACTCTACTAGACACATTGAAGAAAGCAATATCTGAGAAAAAGATTTTAAATGAACCATAAAAACAAACGAGAAATTAGATAAATTGAGATTTAAGGTTTAACAATAAGTGACTTCTGTTTATTTCATAAACTCACACTTTTCCTTGCCAGAAGAGAGTTTCAGTTGGTTGATGAACTTATTGTAGTAATGGAGTAGTACTGTGAGGGCTTTAAAATAGGCCTTTACACAATTGTATAATGGCAATAGCACTATTGTAAGTGGGTTGAAGTTGATGTTGAAAAATAATAAAAAATTTAAAGTAATTTGTTTGATTTCAAGTTTCACTTTCTTTGAAGTTATCGAATATATCTAAAAAGCTTTAATATGTAAATTAACTCAACATTATTAAATGTATAATAGACATACAAAGGGTACTAGGAAAGTTTTGCAATACAGCTTTGTTTATTTAATTTTTTCAAAGTAATTTCCTCTACACTCAATACACCTCTCCATCCTCCGAAACCAATCTTTAAACCAGTTCTGCCAAGTTCCACTAGGGAGTTAATCACACTCGTTGTCCCAAGCCCGCAGAAGGTCCTCATCACTAGAAAACCGACTCCCTTTTAGTTTCATTTTCACATGCGGAAACAGTACAAAGTCACAGGGAGTAAGACCTGGACTGTAGGGGGGGTGCTCGAGAAGTTTCATTCCTGTCGTGGTCAAATATTCGGTGCAGGCTTTGGCGCGGTGAGCTGGAGCACTATCGTGATGGAACAACCAGGTGTCCATTCATGACTTTGGCAGCAGGTTCTTTATAGATCTAATAGCTTTACGCAGACACTGTTCTGTGACTGTCTTCTGTGTGTCCAAAACGACGCGTTCCACAATTCCACTCGATTTGAAAAATACAGCTATCATTTTCTTCTTTACAGATCAGGATTTTCTGACAACTACGGGTGTGTCCTCATCATCAAAGACCCAAACTTTGTTTTGAGTTTTGGTCGGCACATCGTAATAGTACAGCCAAGTCTCGTCACCTGTAACGATGTTGTTCACATACTGAGACTATCCCTTATTAAGCTTTTTTAGCATCTCCCGGCACCAAGTCACACGTCGTGTCATCTGCTCTTTAGTCAGTCGATGCGGCACCCAGAGAGAAAAAGTTTCTTCACGTGCAAATGATCATATAGAATTGAACAAATTGCTGGTGCATTTAGGCCTGAAGTACCCTCTATCTGTTGGTAAGGCACTCGCATGTCCTTGCTAAGCATTTTCCTCACATTAGTAACGTTTTTCTCCGTAACTGATGTTCGTGGCCTTATCGGCCTCTCAGCATCCTCCACAGTTTAATTTCCTCTTTGAAATTCTCTAGTGCAAGAGTCATTTCTTTGAAGCACTGGTGTATGTTTAAACCACGCACGAAATTATAACGCAAAACTGCTCTTATCTCATTTCGTGACCACGATGCCATCACTGCTAATGAATAGCTGAGCCTATCGACATGGCGCGGCGGCTAGTATGAACGTATGAACATGTCTCAACATGCAGCAACAAGCAGCTTCCTACGATTCATTGTTGTGTCATATTGCAAAACATTTCTAGTACCCCTTGTATAAGACATGTAACGTATATGGGTTTACTAGACTCTGTCGTTATTAACTTCTAAATTAACTAATAGACGATTATTGTGAATTCAACTCATTAGATATCACATTTGAACAAACTTGCTATAATCGAACAGTATTTCTAAGAAATTGAATATGACTCTTCATAGATATTGCTTCAAGTAGTTGTACAGGATGGAGCAGAGGAAACGCATGTTTTTCGAACTACTAGCACGCGGCGACGTGAGGGGGTATTGTCCTTGAATGAATGTTTGCAGACTGCCCATACAAAGCAGTTTCAGTTGCTATGGAGCGTTGGAGCGTAGAGCATCGCGTGTTCGTTGTCGAGCAGTACTTTAGAAACAATGATTCCGTAGTCACAGTGCAACGTCTTTTCCGTCAAAATTTTTGAGTTGGACGTCGAGGTGCAGTGCCTGATCGAAATACTGTACTCCGATGGGTTGCAGCGTTTAGAAGTACTGGATCTGTGATGAAAAAGCAACCACCTGGTCTTCCCCGTTCAGTACGAACTCCGGAAAATGTAGAACGAGTGAGAACGGCAGTTGTTGCTAGTCCGAAGCGGTCGACTAGACGACAGGCTGTAGCGCTGGGTATGTCACGTCGTTCGCTTCATCGCATCTTACATGATGATCTTAAGTTTCACACGTACAAGTTAGTGATCATCCAGCAGCTTAGTGAAGGGGATTTTGTGCAACGCAGAGAGTCTTGTCGCGTAATGGATGAAATTTTTACGGAAGATGCAGATGCTACAGTCCTCATGAGTGATGATGCACATTTTCATCTAGACGGTTACGTCAATGTTCAAAATTGTCGGTTTTGGGCGTCGGAGAACCCACATCAATTGCACCAAAGACCTCTCCACAGTTTGAAAGTAACAGTGTGGTGCTGCATTTCAAAGATGGGAATTGTTGGACCCTATTTTTTTGAAGAGGAAGGGACTACAGTTACTGTGACATCAGCGCGCTACGTTGAAATGCTAAACAACCTTCTTCATCCAGAACTTGAAAGGCGTCAAGTGAATATGAGAGAAATATGGTTTCAGTAGGACGGTGACACAGCTCACACGGCGAGAGCATCCATGGAAGTGGTTCGACAAATGTTCCCAGGACATGTTATTTCGAGAAATGGTGATGTTCACTGGCCTCCTCGCTCACCCGATTTGTCGATATGCGACTTCGTTTTGTAGGGATATTTGAAATCTAGAGTCTACACGAACAAGCCTCGCACAATCAATGACCTGAAGAATTCTATACGTCAAGTAATTGAAGCCGTGCCGAATGAAATGTTGGAGAGAGCCATCCGTAACTTTCTGTAGAGGATCCAAATTTGTATGCAGCAAGAAGGACGTCATCTCCAAGACATTATTTTTCGAACCTAATTAAAGTATGTATATTTCAAAACTGCATTAAAAAATCTATCACTTAATACTTGTTTTTATTAATTTTATCGAACCGTTTCCCAGTCATTCAATAGTGAAAAACATGCGTTTCCTCTGCTCCACCTTGTATATGAAGTACTACACTTGCTGTAGTGTAAAGCAATATCTCGACTTTTTTAATTAGCAGAAAGAAATATTTCCTGATTGTAAAAGTAAAACTGATGATAATAAATGTTTAAATTCGATTCATTGCTTTATATCTATTCAATAAAACATGAGTTAATAAATAGTATAAATAAATGAATATCATCAACGTTTTAATTTGATAGTCGTTTATTATTTTTTACCTTTTGTAACTTGTTTCATGCATCGAAGTGGAAGAAATCGTTCTCCATCTAAATCGACATCAAATCTTGCACTAAATCTGGGATCTATGCCTTCGGCGAAGTTTTTCATTTCCATTAAGGCAGTCGTATCGCATCTTTTCATTGTTAGTTTGTCCTCTGGATTAAGACAACGGATGTCTTCTTTACTACTGCAGCTATAGCATGTTATATTTGCACATTGTCCTGAAATATATTTTATATTGTAATTAATAGTTGGCTACATGTTATCAATTTTGTTTTTATCGTGTGTTTTGTATATGATATATTTTATTAAATGTTTGCGCATAGACAACATAAACTGCACACCTATAGCAAGCTAAGCTCAGTGCATCGTCAGCCATAATCAGACGTAAAAAATATGTATGAAGTACAATTATCAAATGCACATATAAAGCTTAGCTTGTTATTAGTTTTGTCTATATGCAAAAAAGATATTAAATTTTTGAAATGAAAAAAATTAGTGTCTATTACTTCTTTTGTTGTTGATTTTGAATTTTAAATACAGAGTAGATACATTACTAAATATTTAACTTGTATTCAAGTTTGCAAGTGGTTTAAGTGACTCTGAAGTAGTCGCTAGACGCTAAAGAATGAGAAAAACTTGAGCTATTCAAAAACAAGGTGAAGCTAGTATCTAAGAAGTAGACTATTTCATTAAAGTATGGTTAACGGTCAAGAGCGAAAAAAACACGTTACGTACGGCATGCTATTTTGTAAGTGGTAACTTTTTCACTATAATGTGCTATCTTATAGGCTTTTGTGAGAGAGTTTTCGAGTAAAAACCAAGTTTAAATATTTAACTATTCACTATATTTACCAGATTTAGCACTTTGTGACTTACTTTTCTTCACCTGAAACGCCATCTTTGAATACGTAAAGCGACTATCGCTTTCAACAGCATTCCAGAAATGGATATCGAAGAAATATATTTATTAAATTAATTAACAAATGTTATATAGAAACAGGATAAAAGTACATAAATTGAAATATGTATATGATTCGAAGAATTATAATTGTGTTTTATTTTCTATTGCACGAGGGAGCGTTTTTATATTCGCGGAATGAGTGGGTTGTAGAGGGGTGAGTAGGCGCATTGGGGGCGTGGCCTGTGCAGAGACTCATGATTAGTATAAATACGAAGTTTCATTGTTATTAGACAGTTAGTCTTTGAGCTATCGTCAACCAAGTAACATAATCAGGAGTGAAAAGTGAAATATGGAAAAAATCGAATATCGTGCCGTTATAAAGTTCCTTACCAGGCAAGGAAAATCAGTCGCGACCATAATGAATGAGATGTCATTGGTTTACGGCGACCCTTGTCTAGGAAAAACCATGGTGTACAAGTGGCATAGTTTATTTAAACAAGGAAGGGAATCCCTTGAAGACGACCCGAGGCCGGGCAGGAGCATTGAGGTGACCACGCCAGCACTTATCCAAAAAGTTGAACAAATTGTACTCGAAGATGCTCGACTAAAGAAGAAACAACTCGCAGAAATGGTTGGAGTATCCGATACAACAATTTTTAAAACCCTACACGATCTTCTCGGCATGTCTAAGGTCAGCGCAAGATGGGTGCCGAGAATGCTCACGCCGCCGCAAAAACAACAGCGCGTAGAGTGTTCGCGTGCATTTTTGGACCTCTGTAATGAAGACAAGGATGGTGTATTGAGTGGAATTGTTACTGGAGACGAAACTTGGGTTCATCATTATGAACCTGAGTCCAAACAAGACTCCATGCAGTGGCATAAAAAGGGCACAGCACCTCCCAAGAAATTTAAAGTGTCACAATCAGCTGGGAAACTCATGGCAACGGTATTTTGGGACTCGGAAGGAATATTGTTGATTGATTATAAAGATAAAGGTGTTTCTATAACCGGAGAATATTACGCTTCAATATTAGAGCGACTAAAAGAAGCCATTAAAGAGAAAAGACGGGGAAAATTGACAAAAGGTGTTCTGCCTTTGCACGACAACGCGCCCGTCCACAAGAGCCGCGTTACGTTAGCTGCCCTGCATAAAGTACGCTTCGAAATTATGAATCACCCACCCTACAGCCCAGACTTGGCCCCGAGTGATTATTACCTGTTTCCGAAAATGAAAAAAGAGCTGCGGGGTAAAAAATTTACTGCCGATGATGAAGTCAAGGAGGCAGTTTCGGCGTATTTTGCAGATAAAGAGAAATCATTTTTTTATGAGGGTATAAATAAATTAATTGAAAGATGTGAAAAATGTATCCGTATTGCAGGTGAATATATTGAAAAAGAAAAATAATTTGGTTTTTTTATTTCCACCCCTTGTCCCCCATTCCGCGAATATAAAAACGCTCCCTTGTATGTGCAATTGATAACTGCAATGTTCATTTGTTTGAAGAAAATATATTTAATGATATTATTTTGTATTATATAATTCCCTTCATATTTGTTTTATGATATAAGAATACTAGGTCAAAAGTATATCCATTTTTTTTCTCATTCAGTAATTTAAGTTTTGCTTGAAATATATTTTCCCAGTATTCTTTTATGTAACAGAAATATTAATTTTAGATTGAAAAATAGAGAGTGAGTAGCCCAATTTTTTTTGCTTTTCATAATTAGTAACTGTGCTTTGTAAATAAATTAATTGAAAGAAATTTGTATTTGGGTTATTTATGTCGTATTCTAATAAGAAAATATAATTTTAAAGAAATTCATTTGTATTACACATGGTAGGATATGTTTTCATAGAATAGTTTCTGGCGTAACTATAGATCAGTAAGTAGAGGTATCTCTTAGCAAACAACTCGCATAACTCGTTAGTATAGCTTAGCTAGCATAGCGTAGCTCATCTTTTGTATGTATGGTCTTAACACATTTTTAATTTGCAAGTTTAAGAACTTATTTTAAATACTATAACATAACCTAAACGTTTTATTCAAATAAAGGCAAATATTGTACTAAAAGCTAACAAATTTTATAGTTCGTCGATATTTCCAAGTTTTAATGTAATTGCACAATAACAATTAAAATAAAGGGGTGTTTAAAATTTCGCGGTTTTCTTAAAGAATAAATAAGACACATAATTTGCATTCACTTTCAAAAACTTTTTATTGGTAATTAAAGTATCAGTTATGATATTTATATGCGAAAAATAATATCTGCCAAATGGCCTCCTCTTGCAGCTCCACGGACGTCCACTCTTTTGTTAAAATTTTCAATGACACTTTGATATAATTGAGGCTCTATCTCACCAATGACACGAATAATTTCATTTTTCAAAGCAGGAATTAATTGTGGATTGTTTTTATAAACCTGACTTTTCACATAACCCCAAAGAAAATAGTCTAACGGTGTTAAATCATATGATCTTGGTGGAAAATTAACATCACTGTTTCTTGAGCTTACACTTCCAGGAAATTTTTCTCTCAATAAATCAATCGATCACATTAACAGTTACAGCTTCACCAGCAGCATTTTCAAAGAGGTAAGGTCCAATTACACCACCTGACCATAATGCACACCAAACAGTAACTCGTTTAGGGTGCATAAGTTTCTCATGAATAATTCGTGGATTTTCGTCACCTCAGATACGGCAATTTTGTTTATTAACATAGCCACAAAGTTCAAAATGTGCCTCATGGGAAAACATTATTTTTTGAGAAAAATTAGCTGGTTCATTGATGAAGTTGATAATTGGACGACGTTTCAAATGACCTAATGGCTTCAGTTCCTGTGTTATTTGAACCTCATATGCCTTCAGAGCTAAATCCCTATGTGAAAAATACACCAGGTTGTTGATCTATATTTGTCCAAGTTGTTGTGAACGTCGTCTAATGAATATTTCAGGATCTTCAGCAACACTCTCACGAACCAAAGCAATATTTTCTTGTGAACGACCACTACGACTGTATTTTTCACTTTTCTGATCTACCACGGAACCGGTCTCTCGAAATTTTTTAATAATTCGACCAATAGTGCTTTCAGATGGACGATTATGTAAACCATAAATATAATTTTCTAAAAACTCTTTTCACAGAACGCAGATTTTCATAAAATAATTTCGTGTACGTACCATTTTTATAAATGCCATATATCACACTTTTTAAATACCCACATACCCAGACAAATTCAGTGCGCCATCTATATTTTATTTATTCTTTAAAAAAACCGCGCAATTCGAAACACCCTTTACATTCGTAGTCCTAAAAGGTTAATATTATTATTCAAGATCCAGGATTATAGTGTTATATTTGATGATAACTATGATACTTTAAAAGAATGAAAAAATGTTTCAGGCTTATTAATAATAAAAAGAATACTGAAGAATACAGTTGTATATCTTCAAGTATTGTAATCTATAATAATGTAATATACATCTTTAAGTGATATGTTTTAAATATTAGATGTGTTTTCGTAATCAAATATTTTACTATTAAAATGTACATACAGTAATATACTACTGATTATACCAGAACAGTAAAACATGACAGTACGCAATATTTACGAGGTATGGCAATTAAATAATGAGACTACGCTTCTTCCATCGCGTAGGAACATCGGGCGAGGCTGTAGTTGGAATGTCATTGACCTTGATACTGCCGAAGCAACAACCCGTAGTTTCGTCTCCCTGTCTGCTTTAGTTTACTTTTGAGCTTTAATTGTAGGGGACACTGTTACTTAGTAGTACCGTGATAATGGTTGACATAAAAATCGAGCAGCGAATTAACCTGAAATTCCTTGTCAAATTAAGAAAATCGCCAACAGAATATTTACAAATGTTAAAGGAGGTGTTTGGTGATAACGTTATGTCACGTGACCGAGAAAAAGCAAGTCGAAATTAAAGGCATATCAACGGTATTATCATGCCTGGCTGGGTGCCTCAGGGTCAAACCGTTAATCAGAAATACTATAAAGATATCCTAATCAAACTGAGGGAGAGAGTAATGAAGCAAAGACCGGATTTGTGGAAGAACGACTTGTGGATTCTGCAACAGGAGAACGCACTAGCTCACAATGCCTTATCTGTGAAGCAGTTTTTAGCGGACAAGCGCATTGTTGTGCTTGATCATCCTCCGTATTCGCCAGATTTCGCATCAAGTGGTTTCTTCCTGTTCCCAAAAATGAAAAGTGTATTGAAGGGAACACATTTTCAGTCTGTTGAATATGTAAAAACAAAAACGGTAGAGTTATTGAAGAGGCTGACAACTGATGAATTATAAATTATGTTTCTCGACCGTCACTCGGCGTTTTTAGAAAGAACGAACGAGACAAGTACAAGAACTTTATTTTAATTTACAACTAACATAGATACATCTCACTACAATAATAATACAATAATCTTCTTAATACTATAATTTCGGGGGTATATATATATATTATACATTATCAATAAATACTGTTTGTTAAATAAAGATTATTTATAAGGGATAATGATGTTTACAAGTAATTGGTATTGTTTGAGTCACATAACTCCTCCCTCATTAGGACGAGCGAACAGGGGATCCGGTGTTGGTTCGTGTCTTCGGTCCAATTCTATATCCGCATTCCGTGCTGATTTGAGTTTGGTCCAGATGTGATGCCCTAAGAGACTTAATATTGCGAGTAGGGCGACGATGAGTAAGGTCGTATTGGCCCACGAATGATGTATGATTTGTAACGGTACCATTTCTTCACTTTTCAGGCTATCGGCTAGTATTTTGATATGTTTCAGCTCTTTTTCGTTGATTGTGGATATTTGTATAACGTTTCCTTTTTTGTATGGTGAACGACTTACGTTTAAACTAGGAAGGTCGAATATGTTTTCTCCGGGCAAGCGTTCATTTGGTGCGAAGCGTTGATGTTAGATCTCTACACTACAGTTTTTCAATTCTATTACGGATGGTACATGTATGACTGAGAAGCCGGCTCCGGGGCATGTAAAGTAGATGGTAGTTGACCTCTCGGGGTTTACTAGGATCTTTCTCGGGCTGATTTTCTGTACTAGCGTCCTTGTCAGGTTGACTGCAGTTATTGGACATCTATTTGTTCCATTCATGAGGAGTTCTTTTAGACATGGGTCGCCTTTAACCAAGTTTTCGCGTTCGCAAAAATACATGTTCTCGATGTTTTGACATTTCTTTTCCGAATTCCAGAAATCATTTGCGTCAAACAGAAGGTAGGGTGTTTCCGGGATTATTGTGTAATTGTTCTGATATATTGGGAATAGGTGGAAATAATTGTACGGTTTGGTTGTTATGGGTGCGTATATTTTGAACAGTATGATGTCATTTGTAACAATGACATTCGTTGTAAAAAGAGAGTAATGGTAGATTAAGTGACTGAATTTTGGTAAATATTGGTAGCCAAGTTCGTTATTTAATGTTTTTAATATTTTTTCGATCTTTGACGTTTGTACAATTGATGTATGCAGAATGTGTAATCTGGCAAACGATAAAGCTGTTTCCAAATTGCTAATAATATCTAGCAATATTTGTAATTCTAATATGAGCTTATCTATTATTAAGTTTAGCGAAACTATTTCTTGTTGTTCTTCAAATTTGTTATTATTTCTGGTGAGGTGATTAAGTTGCGATAGCACTTTGTTTTGGTTATCTCGAATGGTTTCGAACGCGTCTGTATATTTGCTAATTATTTCTCTTAATATTGATTGCTGTTGTGACGTTGTGGTTTGTAATTTGTTTTCGTTTCTACTGATAGTGTCTAGATATGTGTTTATATAATTCCGTCGAAAATTCCTCTTTTATGGCGGATGTTATGTATAGGCGATAATTTGTTTTGGATTTTTGAATTCAATATCTCTGCGATCTCTAATTTTTGGGATAAAAGTATTTTGAAGTGGTTCGTATTATTGTTTAGCGTATTTTTTATTGAATGTATATGGTTTTTGATATTTAAATTTAGTGAGGCTGGTATGGTAACTTTTACGTGATATAGGAATGTATGTTCCGTTTCAATTATATGGGCTTTACCTAGTTGTAATGGTAGGATTGGATTTTCTATACTTTTGATTTTGACAAAGGAATGTCGTCATCAGAGTCAGTGGCACTATCACCATCATTTTGGTGTCCTGTAACAAAAGGTTTTCGTTGTGGTTTTAATTGTCTCTGATGTGTTACCTTGTGGTTGGCTATTATTTTGTTTTCGGCCAACTCTTTAGGGTTTTGTAGTTTAACAAAAGGTTGTTGGTCTTTCTGGGTTTTTGTGTTGTTTTTTGAATACAATGGTTGGTCCATGTTTAGGGATAAGGATCGTTTACGGTGGCGGTTTTTACGCTCTAAGTCTTGTCGTTGTTTTCTATCTAGTTTTGCATGCATTTGATCTGATAAAAGTTCGAGTAACCGTGTGTGTTCTATAATGAAGTTAGATATTTGTTCATTTTTTGTTGTCTCAAAAGGGTTTTTGAAGTCTAACTGACCTTTAGAGATTTGAAATGGGGTGTACTCGGTTGCCGAGTGTATACTATTGTTATAAGAAAGAATTGCATAGTTCATTAAATCGATTATATTTTGATGTGGTTTTTCTTCTCTTCTAATGCTCTTGATAATAGTAGAATGGAATCTCTCTATGGGGCTATTACTGCTGGGGTTGTAAGTGGTTGTGTAATGGATTTCGATTGCGTACAATTTGCACAGATCTTGAAAAACGTTGTTTTTGAATTCAATGCAATTGTCGCATGTTATTTTTTTCGGAATCCCGAAATAAGAGAAATATTGGATTGCTGTACTTGCGCTCTCTATTGCGTTTAGTGAAGACACATGAAAGGCTTGTCCGAATTTGGAAAAGCTGTCGATTATGGTAATAAAACATTGGTTCGAAATTTTGAAGGAGTCCATATAGAGATGATCGAAGGGTTTTGTTCCTATCGGTGTAGGTTTATAAATTAGTTTGTCGGGGTGTCTCTCGTATTTGGACTTTTGACAGTTTTCGCAAGAGTTGACGTAATTTTTTACGTCGATTTCTAGATTCGGCCAGTAAAAGTGTTTTTTTATTGACAGGACGTTTTCGGTTATACCACGATGTGACGTTTTTGTTTCGTGATAAAGTTTGATTTTTTGCTGTTGTTCGTCATTGTCTAGTACGTCTTCTAGCATTATTCTGGTAATGCTAGCTGAAAAAGTTTTGTTTTGAAAGTTTGTTTGAAGGAAATTTACCAGCGGTTTTTCGAAGTCTAGTGATTTAAAGTAAATGCAATAGTTTTGGTTAGGTCTCATGTATTCTTTTATTAGTTTGTAGAATGTGGCTTCTAATTCGACTTCGTTTTTGAGTAAATCTTCATGTATCAGCCAGGTGTATCTTTTTTTGTTGAATATTTTCTCGAAGTGAACTTGAAGTTTTTTATATGGGGATTTTCCTATGATGATTTGGTTGTAATACGTGTTTAAAGGTTTTTCTACGTATGGGAGTGTGGTAACTGGGTTTTCTATGGATGTATGAAGTGTGCTGCTACATGATGGTAATTCGTCTGGTTTTTTTATTTGGATGTTCTTTTTAATCGTTATTTTAGGTTTCAGAGTGTCAGAGATTACCTGGATCTTGGGGTGGAGAAATTTCGTCGATGATTTTTTTTTGTTCTTCTGGAGGAACGGGATTTATTGTATTGTTTAGGATAGTGTCTAATTCCTCAGGTGTGAATTCCAGCGGTTCTGTGTTGTCTACGTTTACTATAATTGATTGATTGTCCGATATATCTAAAGGACGTATTTCTATTCGAGAGAGAGCATCGGCATTGGCGTTAATTTTCTCCTTAACCTTATTCGTAAATGTTAATTTGTGATCTTCGTCGTGGAAGAGATTAGAAAATTCCGTTATAACCTTTTTTAATGCTTGGCTTTCGTTTACATTTAAATAGTTTGTACGTAAGTTGTCGTAACAAATTTTATTATTATTACAATTCAGGTCTGCAGCTTCTATGTGAAAGCATTCGTTCTCATCGGCATTAAATTTAGTGCTGAATCGATTAAGAAAATCGCGACTTAGATGGATGATTTGGCTTTCCATTGTGGGGTTGTGGATCTCAATTCTTGCAACTTGATTTTTTACTTTAGTGATGCAGGCGGGAATCTTAATTGAGCCATTACGATGACTTATTTCGTTAATAGTTCTTTCTGAGTCTTCTGGGAGATTTATTTTTATGCCTTGTGCGATTATAGACTCGGGGGGAATCTCTATTTTTTGTTTTTCGAAATCGGTTCGGTAAAGGAAAGGTATTTCGATATTGCTGTTACGTAAGGTTTGACTACCTAGGTCCATTGTGAGTCCTAGTTTCCTTAAATCACGTAACCCAATGATGCCGTCGAAATAATCATGAAAGGGGAATAAAATGAATTCAAACGATGTTGGTATGTCCATTTCAGTAAAAAGAGGGATATCGGCTTTAAATCTACTGAATTTTGTGCCTGTGCAGGTAGAGATTGGTGTGTTATTTTGAAAAATTTTGTCGGGAAAGAATTTTTCTGCTATATACGGTTGTAATAATGAGCCGTGGCATCCTGTGTCGATTAGTAATTTTATGGGTATTTTGTGCAATTGGATGTACGGTAGGGAGTTATTTAAATCTATATTATTCAGGTCTATTGGCTCTGGGTCGCACTGAAAATTTTGGTCGTCGATTTCTGATTCATAATAATTATTTTCGTAATAGGTGTCGGGTTCGTATGGAACTTGAGGTTTTATGTTTGGACGTTCGTGTGGTTCTGAGGTGGATTCATTGTTGTGTAATTCCTCGAACATAAAATTTGTGGGTTTGGTTCTTTGATAGTTATTCGAGCGATTGCCGGAATACGTATCCATGGGCTCTTGGTGTCCGCTAGATAAATTAGAGTTTTTGGAAAAGGTGTTTGTGCGATTTGCGGAGTAGGTGTCCATGGGCTCTGGGCGTCCATTTGGTTTGTTAGAGTTTTTCGGAGAGAAAACGTTTGGTTGTTGTCTTGTTTTCTCGAAAACTTGTTGATTGGTGGGAAAGTATCGATTGACTGATCTTGTCTGGATAGGGATCTGTTGCGAGGGAAACGTTGTTTGGTGTTGGGATTGACTTTGTCTGGGAATAAATGTCGGGTAGTGGCTAAATTGAGGCGTTGAGAAATTGCGTGAGTTAGACGGGTATGGTACGTTGTTTGTTGCATGTCTAACATTGAACTTGGGTGTAGAAAAGTTTTGCTTTTGTGATGTATGTGGATATTGGTTTTGTGTAAGCATACTAATTCTTTCTTCGTTATGGAAATGACGTAATACTACGTCTGAGGCATCAGCTAAATGATTAGGTTGTTTGATATCAAGCAGTAGTCGAAGCTTGTCGTTTGCGTTTGCAGCTAAGACGTCTAATGAATTAAGTTCATTTTGGTTAATGAGAAGTGTTTTTTGATCTGCAGAGAGAGATGAATCTGTTTGGATTTTTACTTCTACGCGTGATTTGAGTAACTTTAATCTTTCTAAAAATTCTAAAATGCTTTCGTTTTTTTGTCGAGATAACTGGAGGAATTCTCGAGTTAAAGTTTGTCTGTCAATTTTATCACCAACATTTTCTCTAAGAGAAGTTTTGACACTAGGCCATGTGGCAAGGTCTGGCCTACACATTAGAAAGTTTGATACGTTACCTCTAAGTTTTGAGCAAATAACATTGAAAACAAAATCATTTAGTCCGTTATCCGTTGACCTGCCGTAAGAATTATAAAACTTATCGCATCTATAAATGAAACATTCTAGTTGTCCACTATCTCCGTCAAAAATGGGTAAAAACTCCACGTTAGTTTTTGCGACGAGGATTACTTGACTGACGTTGAATGACATATTTGATAGTAAATCAGTTAAATTTTCTATTGAATTTTGCATAAATCAATTGTAGCTCTTTTTAATAATAGTATAATGATATGAGAATTAATATTCGATTAATTGTAGTAATATATGTATAATTTACACCGAATAAGATTTTGATACAATGTTTGAAAAATTGAAAATATTAGCTGTTCAAAATATTCGTGTAAGGAATGTTAAAAAGAAAGGAGTTGTTTGACTTACTGGTTCTGTGAGCGATCGGAGATCTAACCTCGAGGTACAGCTTCTTTGCGTCGTCCTCTGGATATTTCAACCGTCAAGTCTTGATAGAAGGTAAATGGTAAAGACCAAACTTGTAGACACAGCTTCTTTGTAGCGTCGATCTCCAAGTTCTTCTATCCTACTGACTGCGCCAATTATGTTTCTCGACCGTCACTCTGCGTTTTTAAAAAGAACGAACGAGACAAGTACAAGAACTTTATTTTAATTTACAACTAACATAGATATATCTCACTACAATAATAATACAATAATCTTCTTAATACTATAATTTCGGGGGTATATATATACTCAATGACATTAGAAGTGTTACACCTAGAAGGAATAGTTTCCTGGACGTGATTTTTTGGTAATGTGATAAGCTTAAGTCAAGAATGAAACGATCAGATTTCCAAGAAATTTTATTAACATTAATTTGAAAAAAAATCAATAATGTGTTTGGCGACCCCGTAGCTGTAGACACTTCTGTACACGTCTAGGCATCGACAAAATAAGATGGTCGATGTCTGCTTGTGGCACCTCGTTCCAAGCAACTTGAACTTGGTGGATTAACTGTGCCAAAGTTTGTGGAGGATGGTTCAAATTGGTCAGTCTTCTCCCCATAATGTCCCACACATGTTCGATGGGATTTAAATCCGGTGAACGGGGTGGCCACGGCAAAACATTAACGCCAGCTTCTCGTAGAAAGTCCATAGTACGACGAGCAATATGTGGACGCGCGTTGTCTTGCTGAAAAAGGACGTGTGGACGGCCATCTAGATAAGGCAATAAAGTGGTTTGTAGGACGTCATCAACATAACGCGCAGCTGTCATACTGCCCCGAATAAACAGAAGAGGTGATCGGCTTCCATATGCAATAGCCGCCCAAACCGTTACTCCAATAGTCCTGTGCACATGCCTCTCAACAGCAAATCCAATATCACGTCGCTCTCCACGACGGCGTCTTACCATCTGACGGCCATCATGCATGCCTAGGCAGAATCGCGATTCGTCGCTGAATACGACATTATGCCATTCTGCTTCCCAATGCTGCCGTTCTCTGCACCAGTCCAAACGTTGACGACGATGTTCTGCAGTCAAGGGAAGGACTAATCGTGGACGGTATGAAGCAAGTCCAAAAGCTCGAATGCGGCGATATAATGTTCGCATACTGACAATGCGGCCTTCTACACCAAACCATTGTTTATTCGGGGCAGTATGACAGCTGCGCGTTATGTTGATGACGTCCTACAAACCACTTTATTGCCTTATCTAGATGGCCGTCCACACGTCCTTTTTCAGCAAGACAACGCGCGTCCACATATTGCTCGTCGTACTATGGACTTTCTACGAGAAGCTGGCGTTAATGTTTTGCCGTGGCCACCCCGTTCACCGGATTTAAATCCCATCGAACATGTGTGGGACATAATGGGGAGAAGACTGACCAATTTGAACCATCCTCCACAAACTCTGGCACAGTTAATCCACCAAGTTCAAGTTGCTTGGAACGAGGTGCCACAAGCAGACATCGACCATCTTATTTTGTCGATGCCTAGACGTGTACAGGAGTGTCTACAGCTACGGGGTCGCCAAACACATTATTGATTTTTTTTCAAATTAATGTTAATAAAATTTCTTGGAAATCTGATCGTTTCATTCTTGACTTAAGCTTATCACATTACCAAAAAATCACGTCCAGGAAACTATTCCTTCTAGGTGTAACACTTCTAATGTCATTGGGTATATTATACATTATCAATAATTACTGTTTGTTAAATAAAGATTATTTATAAGGGATAATGATGTTTACAAGTAATTGGTATTGTTTGAGTCACATAACTTATAGCATTGTTTTGAACAATATGACACGTATACAGCGGTGTATTTATTTGCAATAAATAGCATTTCTCATACCAGTCTCGTTATTTAATTTCCATAACTCATATGTACAGATGTTTTCTGTTTCGTCATCGTTCGTTCAGCAACGAAACTTGAAATTTTACCAAGTCGTAGTTGAGCTCTGATACGTTAGACGCGTGCTTATTTCATGCTCTGTGATTACTCAATCAAACAACGCCGGGCGAACAGATCCTCTCTACTCTTCGTCGTAATACAAAATAGTTCGCGATGGCTTCAGTGATTCTTTTAGGTTTAGATTCGTACGGTTCTTGTTGCGCTGATAGCAATCAGTTTTTGATATTGCATTGTAGTCATTATGAGTGGAAAACAGAATAATAGCATTCGACTACGCTTAAACGATGGCGTTGAAGTAGTTTGTTTAGTGTGTAATACACCGTTAATCTATAGGAATAAAACGAACAGTTGCAGAGACGCAGTCCAAATACAAATATAGAAAATGAGCAAGGATGACTTGTAATATACCATTTAATATAATAAAGAAGGAACCATTCCATAAGTTTTGGACAAAATAGAATCATGTCCATGAATTGTCGATGCAAATCAACGCTACGAAGTTATTTATCACCTGCATACGAAAAATTCGAGGTCATTATTAAATCTACTATAAAAATTAAAAAAAGTTGGTTAAGTTGGTTAAAAGTTGAAGCTATAGAGACTACTGATTGCCAAAATGGTCTGTTCTCAATACTATAGTGCATATAGTTGAGCCTATATTTTCATTTTCATTAACTTAGTAAAAGATTCTCAGACTAGAGGTAAATACACTGGAAAAATTTCAATTGACTGTAAACCAAATAGTGATGTTTGTGTTACTGATACCTTCTCTCATTGTGCTGGCATTCGAGATCCTTCCTAAGCTATTCTTACACGCTGGGGCATATGGTTACAAGCAATTTTATAATTTTCATAAAATAAAGTACTTAGTGTTATTGTTCAATCCTAAGAAATCAAAGAAATCGAGTAAAAAGTTCAATGATAAATAGATTTACAAACTATTCTTATGAATTATATAGTAGTAACGAATGCCATATAAACGTTAAAAAATACGTTGTTGGTATTAGTGAACCAATTAAAAGTAATGAATGAAGTATGATACAAACAATTGTATGTAATTTAAATGACGCCAGTCATGTGCTCGTGTAATAAAAAAAATTAGTAATCTATAAAGCAAAAATTCAAATTTTTGCCATTTACAGTAATAGTTCTTCTACAGGTCCGTTGATTCAATACAAATATCATTTTAACGATTATTAAAACAAACTTTAGGCAACATTGTTCAATATTTTTACTGGGTTGCGCAATGTATACGTAGTAATATGAGCATCGAAGATGATGTGCGATTAGCACCATAAAAACTGCAACAACTTCGAAAATGTTCAATAAAATTAATGATGTTGGTCTGAATGAAGAAATTACATTGAGATAGCCAGTATTGTGAGCATATTGGTTGAATATGTAGGTCACATTTAGTACGTAGAATTGGACGTATCTGGGCTGTCAGCAAGGTGGGTTCACTAACATTAAAACTAAAGAACGATAGAGAACATTTTAAACTATTTAACCGAAACTAAGCTGACTTTTGTAAGATTTTGTTTCGGTTGATGAAACTTGGTTTTACCACTGCGTTCCTAAATCCAAACAGTAACTTCCATAGAAAATAATCTTCCTTTAAAAAGAATTAAGACATTTCTATCGACGGATAAAGTAATTGTCAAGATTGGTTGTGATTCGAACTAATTTTATAAACTGTCTTGTAAAAGGCCAAACCGTCAAAGGACTGTAATATTATGTCAAACCATACTTGTAATTAATAATATCGAAAAAAACAGAATCCGATTTTCACATGTGATCAATATATATATATATATATATATATATATATATATATATATATATATATATATATGTATTAAATAAACAGTTTTATTGTAAGTGTATATAAAAATACAATTATCATTTTTATTTTTTACACTTTGTATATAATTACATATTACATGAAATATATAACAAAATATTTTTTATATTTGCAGGTTATTAAAGTTAAATGTATTTAGCTCAAGTTAGTAAGATACATATATTTCAAATTTCAAATGTTATGAAAGAGCATTTTTGAAAAATTACTTCTTTAACATACGTATATGCTTATATAAGTAACGTAGGTTTGTAGACTTCAAAAGATTTATTGTATTTTCTTCGAGATATTTCTACAAATATTTGAATAGACGAATACCCACTTAGTAGCCAACCGACATAACATACATATGACCAAATTTCTTGTAAGAATCGGTCGATATGTTGAAGAGGTTAAAGCTCTAAAACAAGACAAAATGCTTTCAGAAAAAGTAGTCTTGGTTATTCGTTAGTATTACATAAATTCATTTTTTAACTTCTATGTTTTCTAGTTTTTGTTTAAAATATTTAGCTTTATTGTTTTTTTTCTAGACAATTATTTACTATTTATTAATAATATATTTTGATTTTGAAAAAAAAATTAAAATGATTTATAATAGAAATAAATTTCTTGATTGTAAAAATTATACACTTTTTTATGTACGCTAAAAAAAGAAAGTTTAAGCTTAAACTGTTATATTTATAAACGTTTTATATATATTTATTAACAATATTTGGACTTGAAATTTATTTATTTTGTCTTGCTTATTTTTACACTGATTTTATGTATATTTGTATGTATGTAGGTATATGTGTGTACATAAAGATATTGAAATTATTTTAAAATATTATAAGAATTTTTCAAGCATATGGAAAATACAGAGTTTGTATGAAGACAATAACGGTGTTAAAGACGAAATCAATGAAAAATATATTTAATACGCTACGTTTCCTTGGATAGCATACTTCTAACAATGAGTACACAATTTCACTGTCCACTGCTACATTCTTCTTGAAATTACCGTATACAAAAATCCAGCAGAATGTTATATTATTAGCGGCCAGCTGTTGAAACTTTATTTCATACAGGATTTAAAGGCTCAATATATGTATGTATTGCTAACAAAGTGCGAACGTTTCAAGCAAAAAAATTCACTAAAAGCTTTTCAAAGTCTTAACACTTCTTTTTGAAAAGATTACAGAGAAGAGAAAAAAAGGTATTTAATGCAAAAACATAGCACTTATTTATTTGAAAATCTATGAACAAGCGAGCTAAGAACTAAACACTTTTGTTGAGTTTCTGTTATCTATTTTTAGCTATCGTAATAATGAAAAAATATCTTGAAAGTATTGAAAATTTTTCTATGTTCAACTAAAAACAAAACATGTCTATACATTTCGGATAATTCCAGGTTTTGCTAAATAAACTGGTTTTAATCAAGAAAATATTTCAAAACTTGCAAAATGTAATAAAAATATTTGTTCCGAAGTGATATATCATTGGAAACGTTAAGGTTTTTAGGTTAATTATTATTTATCTATTATTAAATTGTAATGGGATCTTACAATAAAACTGTTTATTTAACACAAATACGATCTGATTTTTTCGATATTATTACCATTATATAGAGCAGCATTTTTATGGAAATGTGATTTATCTCATTATTCATTACTGGTAATGAAATACAATTTCTTAATTCTTTTGTATTGTTTATTTGAGCATTGATAAAAGTTTAAAATTTAAGATAACCCATAAGAAAAAAATCATTTAGGGTTAAGTCGGGCTACCGAGATAAACATAAACTATACCATCCTATCTAACAAGCTAAAAATACTTTGTGTAACGGGTTTCGAGATACACGTACATACATCTATTGCAGGCATGATTATCAATATTAGGGTTTTGTATTTATGGGAGAATATGTGTTTGGAGAAGTTCTAACAGTTTATTCTAATTCAAATTTCCATTATTATTATAATTCCAGACTAAACATAGACTCTTTCGTTGTATTGAGTATAAGTTAGATTTTGTTTGTGATCATTAGTATGCAATCAACTTGTTAAGATAACAAAGGAATAGAATAAAGAAATTTAAAATTGGGTAAAGTATTAGTAACTAATCGCTAGTTTTGAAAGTTACTGAGCTATTCAAAGAAAGCGATATCTCACTCAAATAAATACTATTTTTCTTAAAATATTGTTTTATTAACATAGACATAGTTTCGTAAAAATTCGTTCACCTAATATTATTATTTTACTTTTTTCTTAGGAGTATTTTCTTGATCTTTTTTTTTGATGGTATCGGTCGATCGGAATAATCGAAAACATACCACAAGCTGTTATTATTTTTGTACAAATTTAAAATACTTATTTTTCCCCTTTATTAATAAATGATTATTTAAAAATTTGCATTGCTGTGCATTCTTTAAATGAAAATATGAATATTTACATTATGTTCGGCGATCCAAAAAGAATTTGGTCTTTTAAAAATACGTATATTCATAAACAAAATTTTTACATAAATTATGACCACTGTGTAGTTAGATAGATACTGGAACTGCGAATACTGGCAAAAATAAGATTGAAATTTTCTTATTGCAAGATTTGTAAGTTATTATTAATATATCGTCAAATATTCGAATTCCTAGAGATTATTTGATATTTATTAATAATTTTTCATAATCCGTGACGTATTAATTAATGTTATGTGACTTTACAAATACAAGTAGTATGGCTATTAATATAAAGATCGTACTTAAAAACCATTGAAATTAACTTTTGCTTACTTTTATTCTTGGATGTTATTCAGATAATGACGCTGTTTGGTCGCAAATCGGTAGAGAAGATGCTTAACATTGTTTTATCATTAATTTCCCTTAATTTCTTAAATTATGTATATGATGAAATTATATCAATTTATTAGTGTTTAGAAATTTAAGCTAAATTTAACATGATGGAGTAGTTAACGGGAACGAAAAAAGAACGCAAAATTAAAATATAATTTGTGTTAAACAAATTTAAAACACAAATACGAAATATTCTGCATGTAGTTTTTACTTAAACGGTTTCCAGACTCACTTGCTTTTATTAATCACGCTACTCATCTCCTAATTATCCGCACTATAATATGTGTAATGTAAGCAATAGAACGAACAAATGTTTTATTTTAAAATTCAGCAGAAGATTGCGATATATTTATTTGAACGAAATGGAGAAAATTTAATAAGTTCGTGTGAAATAGTAAGAAAATTGTAGTGTCGCAATTTATTATAATTAGATCTAACGATCAACATACGCGAGGTGTCATTTATTAGGATTAATTAATTGAAAAATACACTATTAGAATCAAAGGAAAAAAACGGCATTTGTCGCTTTATATCAGAATAGCTGATGTGTATAATGTACAGGAATTTTATACAAAAAGATGGAGAAATTAGATTTCTTGTTGAGATAGAATTTGAAAAACTTATTTAAAATTATGATCCATTGGAAGACAAGCAAGTATAATGGTATAGTATAAGATACTGTGTAAATAATTAGAATACGTACGTATATGAGATAAGTAATGTAGTTGCAAAGAATGCGATGAAATATTAAATGTTGGATGATTTCAACCAAACAAAATTACTTATTTTTAAAAATAAGCGTTATACAAGCATGTATACGTATCGAAGCAGTATACACTTACAGCAACTAGCTTCTGCTAGTCAAAATTAAGTTCAAATAAATATAAAAATTTTATAAAATTTTAAACTATTTCCAGTACCACAATAAAATATGAAGTCATTATGGTTCTATGTTTGAGCTACTTACCATATTTAAAAGTTCCTAATATTATTAAAAAATATATATAATTGTAAAGCGTTACACTTTCCATATTTACCATAAATTCGGTCAATTATAGTTTAATATTAATCTGTGTTGTTGTTTCTTCTTTACACTTAAAATTCTAATCGACTTTCAATTCATTTCTGCTAATCTTTCTAAACTTAACGAATTTCAGTTATGTTGTTGTAGACGCGAAAGCTGCGTAAAAATCGACTTTGCTGAACAATATAGAACACACGTAGACATATAAGCTCTTTGTCTGTCTATCGTACTAAAGGCAGACAAATTTTTAGACTCCAACCAAGTGAACGGACTGAAATGTGCTTCCAGTGAACCGACCGACTCCGGTCTAGTATTCGATGTTTTGAATACAAATGGTTAACGTTGCAGTGGCGACGCCAAACCTGCTGGCGCCTGAAATTCTCCCGCGTTTCCAGTGCGGAAGACAGAGATACTAAATCGCGTCGGGGGTTAACTATAAAGTACGAGGAACGCGTATCCTAGACAGTACATTTTTTTACTACCTTGCCGTTCACATAAAATGGAAGGGATGGATATGTACACCCGAGCTACTGAAAATCTGAACATATCCATGGTAGTGAAAAGGGCGGTGTTTTAGGGGTGAGGGTCAATCAGATGGCGCGATAATTTCTTTATGGAGGCGTGAAGGGGAGGCAAAAGTGGATGAAATAAGTGGGATGACGATATTGCGTTTAATTTATTATGTTTAGCTATCAGCAAAGGCTTTTTCCAATATGTGCTTAAAAATTTATTTTTTGCTAATAATTCGAGTAGTCGTTCGAAATTTGAAAATAATATATAATATTTGGTATCGTGAAAAAATAGTCTTTGTATTATCAATTACAAAGATATAGATTCGAAGTCGAATTTATTTTTTAGGAAATTACAAAAATTTGAACAATTACGAAATTTTTTGGAATAATAAACTGCAAACCGATTACTATTTGTATTTCTCCTATACATGTCTTAGAACGTGGCAATACTGTCATGAAACATTGTAACGGTGAATATTAGTTCGATTCTTGGGGAAATTAAATAGGTTCGTCGATTTTAAATTTGTTTCTTTGGTAGGAAATTATCAGGCTCAGACCAAGATACAATAAAGATTGGAGTTAGCGGTAGAATTACTGTAATGATGTTATTTGTACCACTTTCAACGTCACAATTATCATTCTCAAACTGATAATTAGTTTCCCCCTCACTTTCTATACTTTCTTCACCGAATTTTTTCACTATAATATTCAGCTTTGCTTGACTTTTTTTACTAACAAATTGATAGATTTCAGAATCAGTTTCATCAGTTAAATTAGATTGCTATTCGTAACTGTTGTCACAACAGTCCAACTATGATTTAATACTTGAGAAATTGTGACAATTTCTTTCGCGCCATAATATCTCAATGTATCTGCAATAACTACTGATGATATACATTAGAACCACTATAATATTTTACTGTACAAATATGTACTCTTTATTTAGAAAAAAACTTGACAAAAATTGTTCTAGAATCCGGTGCTCCGCCTGTAGCACTACACCGGTATATTACCGCAGAATATTTTTCATACGTTACTAAATGTTATGCTAACAATACTGATTGTAATCTGTAAATAACAATCAACTAGAAATGCATAAAACAACAAGTTTATACAGAAATGTTTGGAAACAGAACTATAACACCAAATTTGCACACAATAATAGTCAGTACTAAATTTTTAGTGAAATTTTAGGGTTAGTACTCATTCCGCGACTAAACTTGAGCCTATATATAAAGGACTAAGTCTTATTCTTATTCAAAAATTACACATATTAGTCGCTTTAACTAATTACTGATCCGTTAGTCAGTCCTTTATTATCAAATTTACTTATATATGCCACCTAAGATCTTGAAAGAACTAATCTAATAAATTACTACATGTATCCATTGGCTATAATGCATACTAATCTGTCCTATATATGTATGTATACACCTAGGCTCAAATTTATGCATTTCTAGTTGATTATGTTATTTATAGATTACAATCAGTATTGCTAGCATAACGTACATCTGGTAACGTATGAAAACTATTCTGCGGTACATAATATTACAGTGGTTCAAATGTATATCATCAGTAGTTATTGCAGATATATTGAGATGTTATGACGCGAAACAAATTGTCACAATTTCTCAGGTATTGAATCATAGTTGGACTGTTGTGATGACAGTTACAAATAGCAATCTAATTAAACTAATGAAATTCATTCTAAAATTTATCAATTTGGTAGTAAAAAAAAGTAAAGCAAAGCTGAATATTAGTGTGAAGAAATTCGTTAAAGCAAGTATAGAAAGTGAGAGGGGAAACTAATTATAAGTTTGAGAATGATAATTGTGACGTTGAAAGTGGTACAAATAACATTATTAAAGCAATTCTATGAATAAATATTTGTATAACGACCTTCCGTTTAACCTACTAGTCATCAAACTAGCATAAAAGTAACGTTCTAGTATCTAACACCTCTGAAATTAGCTCGTAATAAGACCGAACGGTTGTTTACACACTAAATAATTATCAACACAGTCTTATGAACCAAATATAAATTAACAATAAACTATTTAAATGATATATTTACGAATAGTCCTGGATCCTTGGCTAAATTACAATCCTCTGGTAACGTAGAACTAGGAACAGGTGACAGATACAGCATTCAAGCAGACTTATGTCCGTCTTTTTTAACAGATTGGAAAGGTGATCTTCGTAAAGTCAAGAATCTAGACCATTAAGTAATTCAAATACAACTGAAGGAAGGAAGCCTAAAGTCAATGTAGAAAAAAAGACAAACATGAAAATTAAGCCACTATGGAATATAAAGATTTACAAGTTACGTACCTCATGGTTGAATTACAGGGTTAGTTAGTGAGATGAATAATCCTTGCAGTAAGACGACAGTGCAAATGCCAGATGGAACCTTGTTCACATGTTCGCGGTTTATCAACTTATCTGACACAATCCAACTATAAGTCGACATATTATTTTCCAACACAATCGTTGTTAAGTAATGTCTTTACTTAAATAATTATATACAGTCTGCATTCAAATTGAACCTTTTATAAATCCGACAATAAAAATAAAAATAAAACATCGAAGAGATCTATAACCCTTCAGTAGTATTGCTTACAAACCTAGGCTGATAAATACGAGCGGGCGATAAGAGTAACAAAGGATAATAAAAATAAAATTGTTCGAATAATTATTTCCAAAATATTACAATTGTACAATGTACAGCTGTGTCTGCAAAATATGAACACGAGATAAATTGTGCAGAATTAACTGTTGAGGTATCTCTAGTAACTATTCTTCAGCTATGCGTGCTTGGGATGTTTTAAGTAATAATACTTTGGATCTGATTATTTTGTAATTACATAGAAATTGATAATAAAGTACTTCCATTCACTAAATAATAATACAAAATAATTGAGTACAATATAAGAACGGATAGATTAAATCTAATTAGATTTGTTTTAAGGGAAATATATGTAGAATGTGAAATACAAGATAGCAATTTCAAAGGTAACATAAGAGGTCTATATCAAAGAAGAGGTCCACTATACACAAATTTTGAAATGTTAAAAAATGAAAGCTCAGCTAGGAATTGTTGGAAATGATTCTATGATTCGTTGAATAAAAACACATCATTTAGTACGGTACGGAGAATAGTTGAAACTTTAACATCTAGAAGTAACAAATCACTTGAAATAAATCTCGAAGTAGCTGAATAAATCTTGTTCATGACAGCTATAATGTATATAGGCTATTTAGTTTTCTCAAACGTAATTTAGAAATAGAAAGCACCCTTAATACGAGGATAGTTTGAGAAGTAGTGAGAATTACACATAGGTGGCGCTCTAATTGGTAAAATAAATGCACTGTAATTTAGATTGCCTATTTATATGTTTACATTCCGATATTTAGATAAATCGGTTGATTAGTTTATTTTTGACAGCTGATTGAAAAAGAAGCAACGCGTCGTTTTGTTAAAATGGAAAACGCAGAGTATCGTGCGGTGATTAAATACTTCATAATTAAGGGTATGAAAGCTACCGAAATAAAAGATGAGTTACGGGAAACATTAGGTGAATATGCTCCATCATCCGCCACAATAAGTAGATGGGTAAATGAATTTAAACGTGGTAGAACAAGCTGTGTTGATGAAACGCGCTCTGGAGCACCCGAAATCGTGACTTCTAAGGAAATGATTATAAAAATCCATAATATTACACTATATTTTAACGAAAGAATTGGGCCTTTCCAAGCTTTCGGCAAGATGGGTGCCGCGATTGCTTACAACTGATCAAAAGTTCACTCGTTTGCGCATTTCCAATGAGTGTTTGGACCTTTATAAGCGGAATCCGGTTAATTTTTGTAGGCGATTTGTTACTTGCGATGAAACTTGGATACACTACAGTACATCCGAAACCAAACAACAGTCAAAACGATGGCTAGAACGTGGTTCTGCACCTCCAAAGAAAGCGAAAACCACTTTATCGGCAAACAAGGTGATGGCATCAATTTTTTGGGATTCAAAGTGCATTTTGCTCATTGATTACCTTCAGAAAGGTGCCATAATAAACGGACAATATTATGCAGAACTTCTACAAAAATTAAATGTTGAGATTCATGCTAAACGGCCAGGAATGGCAAAGAAAAAGATTCTGTTTCACCAAGACAACGCTCCCTCGCATACCAGCACAGTTGCGATGTCCAAAATCCACGAGTTGCATTTCCAATTAGTACCGCATGCGTCTTATTCGCCGGATCTAGCCCCTTCCGACTATCACCTTTTTTCAAAATTGAAAACGGCACTAGGTGGAAAGAAATTTTCGTCTAACGACGAGCTTATCATCTTCGTAAATGAGTATTTTGCAAGCCTTCCGGAATCGCATTTTAGAGATGGCATAAGGGCATTGGAGCACCGTTGAAATAAATGTATTGCTCTTTTAGGAGAATATATTGAAAAATAAAAATTATTTTGTATTTAAAAAATTCGTTTTTCTTTTCCATTCTCACTACTTGTCAAACTACCCTCGTACGTTTCTTGCTATATACAATATAAATTATCCTCTGAGAATCTGGGTCGATAACTTATAAGATACATATCATAAAATAGAGGCAGAAGGTTTTTTCGTCTTTACGAACCTTTAGGAACCATCTCCTCCTTCGGTAAGTTTATGGCGACATTTGATTTTGAAGGTTGGTGGATTATTTACCGCATGAGTAAATCATAGCAAATTAATATTATGCAGATCTTATACTGAATGTACACTACCGTCCATATTAGTTCGGACACTCAAATAAATTTAAAAAAACCGAAAACAGTTAAACTAATTTATGTCGAAACTTAAAATGTTTATTGCATTATTGTTTATAGATGTTTATAAAGTATAATAATAAAAATTAAAGTAATTCTTATGTTAAATATGCAAAGATAGCTTAAACATTCTGCGCATCGAAGAATCCCCCTTTTGCGCGAAGAACAGCCCGTACAATTCGAGGCATCCGTTTCACAAGTTTTTCAAGGACTCTATTCGGTATATTATTCCATTCTTCTTGCAATATGTTCCACAAGTGATTTGTTGAGATAGGACCCACTTTTCGGATCCTCCTGTCCAATTTATCTCATAACAATTCTATGGAGTTTAGGTCCGGGCTTTGCGGTAGCCATGTCATTAGTTGTAAGGTATTATTGTTTCGTTCGCTATTTAAGAAATTCTGACATATTACTGCTGAGTATTTGGGGTTGTTGCCCTGCATAAACACAAAATTTTCGCCGATTAAATGTAGCTCCGATGGTATTGCATTTTCTTGCAATATTTCTAAATAACTCTCCTTTCACAAAATACGCTCGATTCGCTTCACAGAGGAACCGGCGTAGCAGAAACAACCCCAAACAAGCACAGAACTTCGTCCTTGTTTGACGGTCGGCACTACACAATCTCGTAGTATTACTTGATCACTCGCTCTTCTTACAAAAACATGACTTGATTGTCCAAACATTTCAAACTTTGATTCATCAGTCCATAAGACTCTTTCCCAGTCATCCAGTATCCAGTGTGTTTCTGCCTATTGTTGTCGCTTTTCCCTGTTACCCCATCGAAGAAAGGATTTTTTACAGGAATGTGACCATGAAGATTTGCAGCTTTTAATCTTTTTTTCACCGCAGTAACAGAAATTTTTCTTGCACAGTCACGATTCACTTCTGCGGCGATTTCGGGTATTGTCGGTCTCCTATTTCGTGTACCCAACAATTTTATACGCTTATCGTTGGCGCAAGATATTATTCGCCTACGACCTGAACATGCCGGATCTCTTAATCTATCCGTGCGTTGGTGTCGCCGAATGATAAAACTAACTGTCGGTTCATTAACATGTGTCTTTTCGGAAACTTGACCCACTGAATAATCTTCTTCATGAAAAGTAATAATTACAGAACGTTTTTCTAAACTTATTGGTTTACCTCTCGGCATTTTAAGAAGTTCACATAAAATATACAGTCTTATCAATAGAGCGGCGACGAAAGTGGCAATACCATAGGCGGTACGGTAGAACGGGCAATTGGTGCGCAGTGAATGAGATCATTCACATCAAATACAATACGGTTCACGGTTGGTGTTTAAGTGTAAATTATAAACTGCGGCGAAAGTGTCCGTAGCAGTGCCGTGTCTAGACTTATTCTTACACAATTAGTGCTTACCTAGTAATATGTAATTTCATAACCCTGGTAATGTGTTGTGGAAGTAACTGTACATCTGCATCATTGCATACGTCTCTACGGTTGCTTCTGTAAATGACGTCCTTCGCGACGAGAAAATGTTTTTGTATAGAGAAAAAGATCGTTCGGCGTCTATTGATGTAATTTTGGCAGAAAGAAGCTGTTGTTCAAAATCATTCCAGGGCTCACTATTTGCACATTTGTCATAAATAGTTCGTAAAACATGCAAGTCCGGATTTTTTTTTAAAACACTTAATAATTTTTGATGAGCTCGTACACCAGCAGCATCAGTTAAACTATGCAAATGAGCGGTCACATTTTGCACTATGCATAGTGATGCGTCTAAGGGCAGCGAATCGTTTTCGTTTTGAAGTTTTGTAATTGCTTCTACTAATGGATGGTAATTGTTATATATTGTATGCAGATCTTCCAGAATTTGGGGATTTTCAAATTGATGTTGACTGTCTCTGATTGCTTGGGATTCGGTTGGCCTAAATTTTGATATAACGGATTTAACTTTGTGAAAATTCTTATGGTAATAAAAAGCTGCATTTAGCCACGTGCCCCATCGTGTAAGAATGGGTTCCGGTGGTTCCGAAATATCTGGACAAGTTTTATGAAATTCTTTAAGTCGTTTAGGGGATTTAAGAAACACTTGTTTGGTGGATCTAATCGAATGATCAACGTTTTTATAACTACTTCTATCATTTTCAGCAACTAAATGAAGAGCATGGAGTACACAAGTTATGTGTATTAATTTAGGAAAAGTTACTTTTAGTAAACGTCCGAGTAGTAACATAGTAGCAGCACCATCTGTTACAATCATGCAGACTTTAAGGTGTTCATTATTATTTGCCGAATATTTGCCGCAGTACATGCTTGTATACGTTTACAGGCTAACAAATAGGGCTGTGAAAATGTGTTGGCTGATAAAATACGTACGATTACGTTTATTATACTATTTTTTTTAAATCAGTAGTCTCATCTACAGTAATCCACACATTTTTATTATGCAATTCTCTTCTTGCTATATTTTCAAGCCTCTCTCTTAAACGCGGCAAATGTTTCTGTAAAGTTCTTCTTGCAGGTAATTTATAATTTGGCAGATATTTATTCCAGAACACTTGAAAAGGGCGTTTGCTGATTAAACGAAGCGGCAAATTACATGCAGTCAACATAAATAAAAAATCATAAAGGAATGTTGCATAAGGTATTTCATTTCTTTTGTTCAGTTTATGTATTGCACTGTTCACATGTTTTTTACAATTGTCTTTCTTCCGTATTATAAGTCGCTTATTACAAACCAAACACAATACTGCACATCCACCATACTTTAAATCGGGAAATTCTGCTATGTATTTTCTAACCGACGTAGCAAACGGCACAGACTTTCGCGACATGTTTGTGTGAAGTTATTATAAACACTAACCGTGAACCGTATTGTATTTGATGTGAATGATCTCATTCACTGCGCACCAATTGCCCGTTCTACCGTACCGCCTATGGTATTGCCACTTTCGTCGCCGCTCTACTTATCAATGATGAGCATGCTAGCAAGTTTATTTGAAAACTATTGCATATTTCGATATACAGACTCTTTGGGGTGAGGGCAGGTAAGTTTCGCAACTTTTTTGCTTGCAATATTATCTCAAGAATAATCGTATTTATGGCGGTACGGATTATTCCAGGAATCACCGCAGTGAGTCATAAAATATAATAGTTACTTGTAGGTGCTCTAATAGATATATTTGCCTCAATTGTTTATAAATCTCGTAAGGGATCTAATGTAAATATATTATTTGTATTTAAACGTAATTACAATATTTTTTAGAAGTTTACTAAATTTCACTAGCTGTCCGAACTAATAGGAAGGTAGTGTATGTGAAACGATAAAAGAACAATTGATTTTGATATTTACACCAGAATAACACCTTAGCGTTACATTTCAACAGCGGCTACCTATGATGTTGATTTCAAAGCTTTTGAAAAGTTTTTCTTACCCGTAAATATGTTTACTTTTTATTCCCTAAGCTGAAAGCACGTTTACGGAAAACTCCTTTTCTTAATGACGTCGTTATTATGAATAAGTGGTTAACACTATAAGAAATGAATTCCCTTGATATGGCCCTCAACAATAATTTTCTATTCCCTAAGCTAAAAGCACGTTTATCAGCAATTTATTTTCCTTATGACGAAATCGTAATCGTTGCTGTGAGTGGCGGACAGGACAATACAACTAATTTTGTTTAAAGACATTAAAGTCCTTACTCCTACATCAACTATAATAGTAATAATAAATTGTAAGCTCTTTTCATAATATGTTTGAGTACGTTAAATGGTATTCTAAATTTTTTTCGATGCAATGTATTTTTAGATATATAAAAAATTAAAAGGGTTTAAATAAAAATTAGAAATTAGAAATTTTATGAAGTTAATTTCCTTCGAAACTAGTTCGGAAAGTATAAAACTCTTCTGTTAACCAGCATAATAAATGGAGTGAAGTAAATGAAAGACACAATGCATACTTATGAGAACAAAATTTTTTATTTTCGTTCAATAAAACAAATTTATGTACCTGCAGCAAGTACGTTATAATATTTGTATATATGTAAATGTTGGTAATGTGTGTAATATATGACTACATGTCTATTAAAGGGGTGTTATTAGTAAGACAACTTTTGAATGGGAAAAGTTTTGTAATAGATAGCATTGTGAAGTGTACCGCATTTATATTTATATATGCATGTTTCTATGAATATATGTATATACATATGTACATATACATAACACCATAAATGTTAAAATAGTCGTACTACATACAATGTTTATTGTTACGAAATCGAAAGCAAACTTCAAATTGATAAATATAATGGTTTCTAAAGTGTAATATAGTGTATTAATTAAAAACACATTTTGTAATTACATTTTCGTAAATAATTCATTATCTGGTGATAACATTTAGATTAGTAACGTCTAAGTTATTCAATATACATATATATTTTTTTCCAGTAGATATTTTAATTTGTACATATTATTTTTGGCACAATATATCTCATTCTATAATCATGTCTTTTCATTATAGTTGAATAGTTTTCAAAAATTTAAATTTAATTACTTCATTGTTTTCATAGATATTACTCTTATTTTATGACAGTTGATTGTAGTTTGCTTACGAATTCAACAATAATCCCCTGGATTTATGTATCTTAACGAGAAATTAAGGAATCGAATCTTAGTAGCGTTAAATTGCAAGCATGGCAGACTTTTAAGTGGTTATATTTAATATTCTTGGTAACGAAGAGTCTGTTTTTTAATCAATGTATCTTGAAATTTTCGCTTTCCAGAAGCTACCGAAATAGAGAAAAGACCAAATAATATGAATAAACGAGGCGATGCCCAACGAATTCCACACATATGGAAAACAATCCTAGCAGGGCGACACATACCGATGACGATCCTTCGATAGGCAAAAATGATGTGCATTAGGATTCAGCAGAAAACTGCACAGTGAGAGACGATGTGATCATAGCGAAAACGCCCCAAGCACTGTTGATATCGAGCGTCACAGTCAATAAGTGACCAGCTGCCCCCGTCGACAGTAGAAAAGTCGAAAGGGAGAAAATATTCACGAGACTAAGAAGCTTTAGAAAATAACGAATGGGATTTGGTTGAAACATTAATCAAGAAGAGGTTCTTCTCAAGACCAACCATCACATACAACACGAGTCAGGTGATGCTTCACCCATGAGAATATTTGATATCTCTCTTTCTCTCTCTCTCTCTCTCTCTCTCTCTATATATATATATATATATATATATACATAAATATTTTTTTGCATGATAAGATTTTTTGTTGGTCCTCGAATCTAATGATGTATTCCAAATTTTTATACCATGCTTCGTTTCTTTCAGGACGTTATAAACTTGGTGTGCCACGTAAAAATATCGTACATCAAGAGGAATGAGACGTGTAAGTGTCTTTTATTCATCAAATCGAAATACAAAAACAGTGAGTAAAAGATAAAAAATAGAAACAACGGTTACATTGCATCTTTCTAGATGTCGACAGAAATTGGTCAAGAATTGATCGTTTACCAGGCGATGTAATGTTTATATATATATATATATATTTCATTTTCTTGGTCTTTTTTGACAACGAAAGAATTCAACTTTTTATTACGAGGTGTGGCAATTAAATAACGAGACTAGTGTGAGAAATGTTATTTATAGTAAATAAACTTATATTTAACTTTTGTCCTCTTCAACATACTCTCCTCCCCTATCTATACACCGCTGTATATATGTCTCCCATTGCTTAAAACAATACTGTAGTTCAGTTGTCAGCCAAGAGGCTGACAACTGATGAGTCAATGAAGACATTGACTTTGCCGTTTTTGTTTTTACATGTTCAACAGACTGAAAATGTGTTCTCTTTAATGCACATTCCAATTACAGTCTCGCTCGAGGTTGCTGCACAGTGGAAGGAGCGCAGTCTCGTTATTTAATTTCCATACCTCGTATAGCAGAACTTAGCGCGAGTTGCACTATGCATGTATGTATGTAAGTAATTTGTAAACAATTTTTTTTTTATTTTACTCTTAACTTTGGTTTGAATACTTGAAAAATTGTTCTGGAACTGAGGCATTGCTATTCAAGTAAAGATATTATTATATAGGTGTAATGCTTAATTTAATATTAGAAATGAAATGATTGTGCCTTTATGAAATATTATTACTACATTTCTGCATTATTCTCATCCCATGTTTGGAAATAATTGCTGTAATATTTGTCTTACTAAAACGAAATATTCTAAAATATTTGTTTACTTCTTTTTTGTATTTTTCACATCTTTTTTGTGGCTAATGGTCATAAAAAATCGCCGCTATAAATTCAGTCTCTAATGCTATTGGACTATTTGATTTGCGTGTTGAAATAGTACGTGATAAATAAAAATAAGAAAAAAATGTTGGCAATTGCGAAGGTAAATTTCAGTAGATAATGTTCACACGTTTTTATATTTAAACACTAATAAAATACTTTTGCTCGTGCGGAAAAGTTATTCTAAATGTCTTGACCTATTTCGTGTAAAATATATTTTGTATGTATACAAGAAATTAATTATAAACTGTAAACGTGTTATCTGCTCGTAACACCTTCACTAAACCACTGTATTTATGATCGTACCGCGTATTCAAGTCTTAATTTCATATGTTAAAGACTTAGCAATATTAAAATAAAATGTGGTTTTATTTGGAATGTATGTTATGTATGTATATTGTCCGTTTTATGTTCATTATTATTTTCTGTTATGAATATTACTGTTCCATGCATGTATGTATGTTATTTATGTACTATGTGTATTTTACTTATATTTATTTTCCTTATACGTAAATTAAAGTACACACACTGCTCGGCAGCAACTTTTGTCGTCGTCGTGTAGACGTATGTACATACGTCAAGGGACCGAGATCGGCCTACCTGGACTATTGCGTCACTGTTTCATGATGCTTCACCAATAGGCGCAAGATTGATAGTGTCGAACATTTCCACTCTTTTGGGTGTGCATGGGTACCTCGATGCGTTGAACATGAAGCGAGGTATTTGAATTGTTTTCGTTTCATACGTACTTGAACTGATATTTATACGTATAAGAACAATTCGAATTGTCTCTTTTCAAAATAGAGCTACCTTAACACCATACGAGGGAGCGTTTTTATATTCGCGGAATGAGCGGGTTGTAGAGGGGTGAGTAGGCGCATTGGGGGCGTGGCCTATGCAGCGACTCATGATTAGTATAAATACGAAGTTTCATTGTTATTAGACAGTTAGTCTTTGAGCTATCATCAACCAAGTAACATAATCAGGAGTGAAAAGTGAAATATGGAAAAAATCGAATATCGTAAAGTTCCTTACCAGGCAAGGAAAATCAGTCGCGACCATAATGAATGAGATGCCATTGGTTTACGGCGACTCTTGTCCAGGAAAAACCATAGTGTACAAGTGGCATAGTTTATTTAAACAAGGAAGGGAATCCCTTGAAGACGACCCGAGGCCGGGCAGGAGCATTGAGGTGACCACGCCAGCACTTATCCAAAAAGTTGAACAAATTGTACTCGAAGATGCTCGACTAAAGAAGAAACAACTCGCAGAAAT
The DNA here is from genome assembly GCA_031893035.1 of Dermolepida albohirtum. Taxonomy (NCBI): domain Eukaryota; kingdom Metazoa; phylum Arthropoda; class Insecta; order Coleoptera; family Scarabaeidae; genus Dermolepida; species Dermolepida albohirtum. The sequence continues at coordinate 41,206 of JAVIWB010003364.1, read as the reverse complement.
GGTTGGAGTATCCGATACAACAATTTTTAAAATCCTACACGATCATCTCGGCATGTCTAAGGTCAGCGCAAGATGGGTGCCGAGAATGCTCACGCCGCCGCAAAAACAACAGCGCGTAGAGTGTTCGCGTGCATTTTTGGACCTCTGTAATGAAGACAAGGATGGTGTATTGAGTGGAATTGTTACTGGAGACGAAACTTGGGTTCATCATTATGAACCTGAGTCCAAACAAGACTCCATGCAGTGGCATAAAAAGGGCGCAGCACCTCCCAAGAAATTTAAAGTGTCACAATCAGCTGGGAAACTCATGGCAACGGTATTTTTGGACTCGGAAGGAATATTGTTGATTGATTATAAAGATAAAGGTGTTTCTATAACCGGAGAATATTACGCTTCAATATTAGAGCGACTAAAAGAAGCCATTAAAGAGAAAAGACGGGGAAAATTGACAAAAGGTGTTCTGCTTTTGCACGACAATGCGCCCGTCCACAAGAGCCGCGTTGCGTTAGCTGCCCTGCATAAGGTGGGCTTCGAAATTGTGAATCACCCACCCTACAGCCCAGACCTGGCCCCGAGTGATTATTACCTGTTTTCGAAAATGAAAAAAGAGCTGCGGGGTAAAAAATTTACTGCCGATGATGGAGTCAAGGAGGCAGTTTCGGCGTATTTTGCAGATAAAGAGAAATCTTTTTTTTATGACGGTATAAATAAATTAATTGAAAGATGTGAAAAATGTATCCGTCTTGCAGGTGAATATATTGAAAAAGAAAAATAATTTGGTTTTTTTATTTCCACCCCTTGTCCCCCATTCCGCGAATATAAAATGCTCCCTCGTATGTATGTACAGAAAACTCAATTCTCTACGCAATGATATAACTCACATGCTACATTAAATACTAGCTTCCGCAGAAAACGCCCACTAGGTCACCAGCAACACAAACACCGTGTTCACAGAAAGACTCTCTGACAAATAAGAGAAATTTTACGTTTATTTTAAATTAAGTATTGACGTATTATTGGTTTTGAAACAATATGTCACGCAATTAACAATTTTGAAAAATATATCCTCTTAAACACAACAACTTTTGTCGTCGTGAACATGTTGTTCGTCAGGGGACCGAGATCGGCTTATCTGACCGGTTGCATCACGGTTGCTGCCGTGTAGCTGCACCTTTACACATTAATAGGTGCAAGGTTGACAGTGTTGAATATTTCACTCTATTGGAGGTGCATGGGCACGTCGATGTGTTGAACGCGAAGTGAGCTATTTGAACTGTTTTCGTTTCGTACACTTTTTAACTGCTATTTATAGGTAAAAAACTATTTGAATTGTTTCTTTTATCTTTAGTATTTGAAATACTATATTTGTACTTATAGAATTATATACATATATATGTATCTCCACATGTCGAACAGTTTGTTGTTCAAATACAATTGTATAAAACATTTACATGTTTTATTTCAATACATAGGGCGTTCAAAGCAGAGAACAAAGATTGCTATCTTTTAATCTGTCCTATTGTAGAAGAGTAACCACAATTGTCTTCCCAAAAAGTTGCAGACTCATATAAATTGAGAAAGGCGAATGAAATTTTTTTGGAGGATAAATTTTAACTTGTAATTTTACGAAAAAGTTATGGAAGATTATAGTAGTGAAAGCAATATTATTTCCAATAAAACTTCATTTTTTTTATATAGTCGTCATAATCCAAGCCTTTCAAAGTATTGGTCACTAGAAAATAAATACAATATTTATAGCTAGTTTGTTACGTAACAAGTTAATCAGTCCGTTTTTCACAGAAGGCGCTTTAAATGCTATAAGATATCTATATCTGTTATAGAATAACGTAAATCCAACTCTACCAAAGTTAAAAGTCACAAACACTTTAGTTTCAGCAAGATAGATGTACTATTTATAATGCAGCAACTATCAGAGAATGCGCAGCATCTTTCAAAACAGGTTATTAACTAATTGAAGTAATGATCATTATCCTTCTAGATCACTTGATTTAGCCCCATATGATTTTTTCTCCGGGGCTATCTTAAAACATCAATTTATAGCTATTCAGACAACATACCTAATAATCTAGAAGAATTGCGAGTAAAGGTTATTAATTATACGGGACGCATTCAACCGGAAATAATTACTAATGTGAAAATAAGTTTTTACGATAGATTAATGTATTAGTCGTTTGCATTGGAGATCGTTTAAAACATTTAGTGAAATAGAAGTTTAAAATCTTGTTTTGGTTTTTTCTTCTAGCAAAGACACTTAAATTTGGAAGAGGTTACATTTTTATTTTTTTTGAAAGAAATTATGTCTCGAAATATTTATTTATTTGTAGAATGTATTTTCTTTTTTAATGATATAGTTATTCTTTAAAATTTTATAATTGATATATTAATGATTATTTTTAAGAATTATCGAAAGAATTTTGTGTGAAAGAATATCGTTATTACAACGGATATTAGGAAAGTTTTGCATTATGATTTTACAATGAATCGTAGAAAGCCGCTTGTTGCTGTATATTGAGGCATGTTCATACGTGCATAGTAGCCGCCGCGCCATGTCGATGGGCACATTTATTCATTAGCAGTGAGCGTGCTTGCGATGGCTTCGTGCGTTATAATTTCGTGCGTGGTTTAAACATAGACCAGTGTTTCGAAGAAATGACTCTTGCACTAGGTGATGTTTGTCCACATCGAACAACGATATTCAGGTGGTGTAGAGAATTCCAAAGGGGAAATTTAACTGTGGAGGATGCTCAGAGGCCGGGAAGGTCACGAACGTTAGTTACGGAGGAAAACATTATTACTGTGAGGAAAATGCTTGGCGAGGACAGGCGAGTGACCTACCAACAGATAGAGGATACTTCAGGCCTAAATGGACCAGCAATTCGTTCGATACTGCATGATCATTTGCACGTGAAGAAACTTTGTTCTCTCTGGGTGCCGCGTCGACTGACTGAAGAGCAGATGACACGATGTGTGACTTGGTGCCGGGAGATGCTAAAAAAGTTTAATAAGGGACAATCTCGGTATGTAAACAACATCGTGACAGGTGACGAGACTTGGCTGTACTATTACGATGTGCCGACCAACGCTCAAAACAAAGTTTGGGTCTTTGATGATGAGAACACACCCGTAGTCGTCAGAAAATCTCGATCTGTAAAGAAGAAAATTATAGCTGTATTTTTCAAATCGAGTGGAATTGTGGAACGCGTCGTTTTGCATACACAGAACACAGTCACAGATAAGTGGTATACGATAATTACGATAATGCTTCAGCTCACCGTGCCAAAGCCTGCACAGAATATTTGACCAGGACAGGATTGAAACTTCTCAAGCACCCTCCCTACAGTCCAGATCTTGCTCTCTGCGACTTTGCACCGTTCCCGGATATGAAAATGAAGCTGAAAAGGAGGCGGTTTTCCTTCTGCGGGCTTGGGAATACGGGTGTGCTTTACTCCCTAGTTAAACTCGGCAGAACTGGTTTAAAGATTGATTTAGGAGGATGGAGAAGTGTATTGAGTGTAGAGGAGATTACTTTGAAAAAATTAAATAAACAAAGCTGTACTGCAAAACTTTCCTAGTACCCTTTGTACAGAAACGTTGGCATATAAGTGCATACGAAGAGGAAAATATTTTTCCTTTGCTTACAGTCTTTATTTTTTTGGCAAAGTATATTACATAAAAATCTCACCTGGTGTAAATATACATATACAAATACATAGATTTTGTATCTCATTAAAATATTTGCTTTAATTAACGTTAATAATTATTTATATTAACATTTTTGCATTTACGTATTCTGTTTATTGCGAGAGTACAAATTTGAATTTTTTCAATATTTAATTTTGCATTTAGAATATCATATAAAATCTCTATATATCTTTATGTTATATATGGTAAGAACCAAAATTGTTAATAGTAGAGTTAAAATATCATGCCGACATATCAATAAATTATGTTCTTACAGGACGCAAAATTAGGCAATATAATCCGGAAAATTATTGATTAAACATTAAAATTTTATATTACCATGTATGTATGTAGCTTGCCAAATTTGGAGAGTTCTCCATTAAAGTGATTACATCTGACAACGTTCATAAGACATATATATATATATATATATATATATATATATATATATATGGTAGTATATATAAAATACTATTTATTTCGTAATTAAACACTTTTTAGGTATATACATTTAGTCTGTCAAGTACAAAAACTATTTTTCGAAGTACTTATCCTGTCCATTTACTTATATGGAGCGAAAAATTTGGCCTGAATTGATGTTAAATGTTCGTGAAAACGCTCTCCTAAACTTTATACTAGATATATGCAATTTAATGGGGCGCAGGGTTGAATTTGCCAAGTTTTGCTCATGTTCTATATCATACCTACGTATATAAATGTACGTCAGTAATGTAATGTAAATTTTTATATTACTGTTTATATTTTTCAGCAACTTGTGATACATCATGAAATAATAAAAAACAAATAAAAGTACTAGAGTAATAAAAAAAATATTGGCAATTAGCCCTAGCCAATACACTCATGTAACGCTTGTGAGGATTTTAAAATTTAATCACAGAGCATTTAATGACAAGAAGTATTCATGTATAATGTTAAAAAAAAATTAAGGGATATTTCATAAAAATATAAACATAAAAAGTTGATTTCACATTATTTTTGGTTTCAGTGTATTTATTTGCGCAAGTACGTTAACACATTATTGTAGTTAAACTAGTTTAATGTGATTTTGTTAGGAGAGTATATAAATGTTGTACTTTTAGTGTAGGAAAAATACACAAATATTCAATTTTACAGATGTTTTATAGTAATAATTCTTACAGAAAAATAGAGACTAATAATATGTATGATCTTCGCGAACATTTAAAAACGTTTGGCATCTTAATGGCAGGGATTCGATTAGAAGGTAGAAGAATTTTTGAGGAATCATATTCTATTCCCCCGTGATAACAATTCGTAACTCCTGAAGCGTTCTTGGTGGTATATTTTATCTTTCTATAATATCCCAAATATATTCTATTGCATTATCATCTGGGAAACTAGCTGGTCATTCCATTCTTTTTATACCAACTTAATCGGTTCAGTTGGTCCTTATGTTTATTATGGCAGATAGTTATGAACATTATCGTCCGCAAAAATTAATTCTTTTCTCACTGCTGGTGTATATAGAAAAAAATGGGTGGCAGAATCTCATGAGATATGTCTGGGCAGTTTCTATGAAAAAAAGATCGGTGCGCCCTCGAGTACTCTCGACCCATACCATTATGTCCCCACCCTCACATTGAGGGCTTTCCCGGATAAATTGTAGATTATTGTGTGTACCAAATACAAGCTAAATCAGATTGGCTGCAACGTAAATCTGGATTCTTAACTGAATAATAATCGCCCCTATTCATTATGACCCCATTTGATATGTTCATTTACACACTTTCAGTGGGCTTCTTTTCGCTTTGCAAAAAACTAACGATCATAGGATATATAAGCCAGTATATTTTGTTGCATGTGGCATATTATATGTGGATTTTGTCCTTAAGATTTTCTAGTACAAATATCGATTGTATTTTGTATCGGTTTGATTGTGCGTATATTGTGCCTATTAAATATTTCCATATATTGTCTGTAGTTCCTTTTATATAAATTATGTATGTATATACATATGCGATCTTCTTTATTTTTCTCTTTCTTTACTACATTTCTTTATTGCTTTATGTATTTGCGTATCTTGGTAGCCATTTCATTTCACGATGTGTTTTAATGTTGCTAATTCTGTTTCTTTGTATTTTAGCGCAGTCTCATAGATCTTGTTATTAATAATCACAGAGCCTGATGATGGTGTGACTCGGTATTCGAATATCTGTTAGTATGAGTTTCTTTTGTGTATATAGTAACTCAGTTTATTGTCTTTTTTTCTCTATACCAGGAAAGATAGGCTACCCTTCTATTACTTCTCTATCGCGAATTTTATATTTATTTTATCTTCATATTTTGCCGTAACTCTTTTATTGGTATTTATTCAATATTTCTAATAAATCTTTAATCAATAAATTCAATTTACTTAAATGATATAAATTAGAAAATAAATCTTAGCTCAATAATTATAATTTTCTTTAAGACTCTTTAAAATTTTCTAAATAATTAAATAAAACTGATAATAGGAAATTAGGAACTCCATAGATGGTGTTCCTAATTTCTTCAATACTGTTTCAAGTAAACCATATAGTAAATTCAATATTGCTTTGATAGGTCACAAATTTTGTTCACGTTTTCTTATTAAACTTTGTATGTTTCAACCTAAACGATTTGAAATTGTTTTTTTCCCTAGCTTATATTTTTAGTGAAATAAATGAATAATGAAAATTCGAATATTGTACATTGAACAAATTTAAATATATTAATTTTCATTTTGGAAATTACACTTATTTTTTAATTCTCCATCTTTAGCCTACTTTAAAATTTTTATTTTTACTATTTATTTATACTATTTTTAAGTCTGTTTCCTTTTAAATAAGAAAAGTTTACCTGTTTTATTTTGTTAATACTATTAGTTTAAATATTTTACTAACATTTATTTTTGCCACTATTGTTGCTTATTATGTTATCTATGCTTCTTTTTCCAATTTTATAGCTTTAAATATAAATTTTGATATTTTCATCTACCCTTAAATATAAGAACCATGTATTGACATTGATTTCTCTTATAATTTATATATAAGAGAAATCAATGTCAATACAGGGTTCTTATATTTAAGGGTAGATGAAAATATCAAAATTTATATTTAAAGCTATATACAGTGGAACCTCGCTTAACGAGCACATCGCATAACGAGCAATTCGCATAACGAGCAAAATTAAATCATCAAAAAATGACTCGCTTAACGAGCGGTGTTTCGCATAACGAGTAAAACTGGTCATAGCAGCACCGTTTTCGGCCGAATTAATTTTCGGTCGTACACGGCCAAAATTTTTCGGTTGTATAATAAGTATGTACAATTTGACATAATGAATTTGCAAATATTATTGCATATAGACACAAGCGTTGCCTTAAAAGCGATGTTATTAAAAAAGAGAAATAAATATGTATATGTATTTTCAGATTGAAAAAAATATTTAAACACATCGCCATTATGGTATGTTTTGTTTCTTGTACCCTACAAACTGGGTGTGTCAAAAACTAAACTAATTTTAGACAGTCCATTGTTTTGGTTGATAATAAATAATTAATAAATAAAAACTTTTTCATAATTTAACTCTGGATGTATGTATTTACGTAACCGACTAGTTTTGTCTGTTACAACATAGCCCTTTACATAAGAAATGGAAGAATAACATATAATAAAGATAATTACATATGGCATTATAATAGTTAAACTAATACAATGCTAAGATTCTAAGTACATAATAGTCTTAAATAAATACGGGATTACCAGAAACAAATGAAAAAGAAAAAGAAAATTGGGTTAACAATGGAAGTGCAGACCGCCTAACAAATTCTAGTCCTATTAATAGTAATCCCTCAATCACACTCCTTATTGACCAAATAGACTTAAATGATCCACCTTTATTGAATATAACTTGAGTACCTAGAATTTGCTGTTGGTAAGTACGTACACTTTATTATGTAAAGGTGTGATAAAGCAATCTTTCTTTCTGTCAATAGTATTTTTGCACAAAGCGATCCCTGTGTATTCTGTATGATGGTAATTAAAGAATTTGGTAATTCTAGGTAACACTAAACGGATTTAAATACATAATTCACCTTTATTATTATTGAATATAACTTGAGTACCTAGAATTTATGAAGCAGTCTTTTTCTTTTCTATTTGTTCCTGTAATCCCGCTCGATCAGAATATGTGCTTGCTCAGTCTGTGTTTAGCACTTGTTCGGTTAGAATCGCTTGTTACCCCACATTTGTTTAAATTTAAAGTAAGATATACATATTCGTTGTGATTTCTTTCTGTGCGAAAATGTCCCCAAAGAAAAATTCTGAAAAAGACAGCTATAAAAGAATGAAGATAACTTTGGAAATGAAACAAAAAGTTATTGAAAAACGAGAACGAGGTGAAAGTGTGGCTGATATAGCACGCGCATTTAATCGAACTACCTCAACGATTTGCACTATCCTCAAAAACAAAGATAAGATTAAGGAGATAGATGCTTCAAAGGGTGTGACAAGAATATCTTCGCAACGCTCGCATATTCTTGATGATGTAGAAAGGCTGCTCCTTGTATGGATAAATGAAAAACAATTGCAAGGGGGCAGTGTTAACGAGAATATTATTTGCGAAAAGGAGAAAATGATTTTTGCCAACCTTATTCAAAAAACACCAGGATCATCAACGACCGAAGAAGAAACATTTAAGGCAAGCCGTGGATGGTTCGAAAAGTTTAAGAGAAGAACAGGCATACACAGCGTTATAAGGCATGGTGAAGCAGCAAGCTCCGATACAAAAGCAGCAGAGAAATTCATTGGTGACTTCAACCAGATCCTCAATTCTGAAGGCTATCTGCCGCAACAGGTTTTCAATTGTGATGAAACGGGTCTGTTCTGGAAAAAGATGCCGAAGCGAACCTATATATAAACCAATAAAAGACCGCCTAACGTTGCTATTTTGTGCCAATGTAAGTGGCGATTTAAAAATTAAACCACTACTCGTTCACCATTCAGAAACTCCACGAGCCTTTAAGAAATACAAAATTCAGAAAAGCATGCTAAATGTTATGTGGAGGTCCAACCATAAAGCTTGGGTCATACGCGATCTTTTTACTGATTGGATAAATGAAGTGTTTGGCCCTGCTGTAAAAAAGTATTTGCTTGATATGAATCTACCACTCCATGCATTGCTTGTTTTGGACAACGCTCCTGCTCATCCTCCAGGCCTACAAGGTGACCTCCTTGAAGAATTTAAATTCATCAAGATTCAGTTTTTGCCTCCTAACACCACTCCGTTACTTCAGCCCATGGACCAGCAGGTTATTTCTAACTTTAAAAAGCTTTACACTAAAGCACTCTTCGAGCGGTGCTTTGAAGTAACTGAAGGGACCAATCTTACTCTCAGAGAATTTTGGAAAGATCATTTCCACATCGTTGCATGCCTGAAGTTGATTGAAAAGGCATGGGATGGAATTACTCAAAGAACCCTCACTTCTGCTTGGAAGAAGCTTTGGCCGAAGAATTTTATCGAATCTAACTTTAAGGAGCTTGATACAGTACCTGCAAATACTGTTGTCAAAGAAATTGTCTCTTTGGCCGAGACCATGGGCCTGGAAGTAAGCAGCAATGACATCGATGAGCTTGTGGAAGAACATAGCCAAGAGCTGACCACCGAAGAACTGATGGAGTTACATCATGCACAGCAAGAAGTTGATGAAGAAAATTTGACAGAGGAGGAAGAGGTTGCAGCAAAGCAACAATCTTCTGATGCAATAAAAGAAATGCTGAAAGCATGGGAAAATGTTGCATCATATATTGAAAAGCATCATCCAAACAAGGAAGTGGCTATGCGCGCTATAAATCTTTTCAATGACAATGCTGTATCCCATTTTCGACAAATTTTAAAACAGCGACAGAAGCAAATGACCTTAAACAGCTTCTTAGTAAAACTGAATTAGGTATGTGCTAACCCAATTATTTAAATTTTTTAGTTTACTGTAAATTAAATTCACATTTCAGGTTAGTTTGTTTGGCAATAGAAGACATTTCACGATCATTAAAAATGTGCACACACCTATATACATATATAAATATATTTAATAAAGTTATATGTTTATAAAGCTTTGAGTATTTTTTAGCTTGGAACGCATTACATATTTGATTTTACATTAATTTATATGGAAAAAATTATTTCGCTTAACGAGTGTTTCGCATTACGAGTAAGATTCTGGAACGAATTATGCTCGTTAAGCGAGGTTCTACTGTATATATAATATCTATAGTGTAAGTGTAAGTATATGTATATATATGTATATATCACTACTAACGGGCGGAAATTAGAGGATATTTTTAAAAACTAGTACATATGACTTACATACTTATATGTAGTATGTTAGTTTCAGAACGAAAAAGCACAAACACTCTCTTTACATTACCGTTGGTTAAATATTTCATTACAACACCACGTATGAACAAATTTAGGGGATACAAAACTAATCGCCCAATGCAACCGTCTACAAACAAGAATTGCAAGGGAAATCACTGAAGTAGGTAAATGTCTGCAAAATCTTAATGAATATAATAACAAACAATGATTTTCGCAAGGTGACAATCTGTTATCTACATCATGCCAAATTACATGAATCTAACAATGAACTCCAGAATGGTGAATGTAGAAGAGCGCCGACAATTAAAACAACCGACATGCATATACAGACTTGTTCATTCTAGAATTAGATATGCGCTGTCCACAAGTGGAAAGAGTGCAGTTAGGTTAAAGCGCGCGAGAAAGGAGGATAGAATATCTCTCACTGGCAGTTTCGTTTTCTCCCACTTTTGTATTGCAAACAACTTCCCCTACTTTCTCGCGTGCATTGACAATACGTACCTACATTTTTGAATTGTATAAATTATTTGATGCATTTTATTTGAATCTTTTAATAAAATGCAACATGGCTATTTTCTTGAAATGTTTTGCCGTTTGGCGTGAAACTAATAAAATATTCTTGAAATAAATGAAATAGAAAATTCTAAAAATTAAAAAGATTTTCAAACATGGCTATTTTCTTGAAATGTTTTGCCGTTTGGCGTGAAACTAATACAATATTCTTGAAATAAATAAAATAGAAAATTCTAAAAATTAAAAAGATTTTCAAACATGGCTATTTTCTTGAAATGTCTTGCCGTTTGGCGTGAAACTAATAAAATATTCTTCAAATAAACGCGAGAAAGTAGGGGAAGTTGTTTGCAATACAAAAGTGGGAGAAAACGAAACTGCCAGTGAGAGATATTCTATCCTCCTTTCTCGCGCGCTTTAACCTAACTGCACTCTTTCCACTTGTGGACAGCGCATATCTAATTCTAGAATGAAAAAGTCTGTAAATGTAAAAGATCACGGATCTTATCTATTGCAGTCTGATTATTACTCGCTCCAGAGAAATACGCATCGAAATACGCATCGAAATATCGAATATAGATGGGTTCTTTTTGTAAGTGAAAAATTACTTATAATGTGGATTAAATCCGTATAAGTTGATATCAATACACATATGAAGACAATGGATCTGATGGACGAAGCTCTACGTAGATTCTTCAATAATAAGAGGAAACCTCGCTTCTTGTGTATTTTTTCTGTTCTTTGGAGATTGTTCGATGACAACAATTTCCGAAGCATCGTTGTCTTATTTGACTTATTGTATGTTCTCATATTATCATCAACTGCATCCAAACCAGTCCTTCTGTGTCTTATATTATTCTGTACAGATACAAAATAGGCGGCTGCCATACGTTGCAGGATTTGTTCAAGGTTGCCTATAAATGGTTGTTTTTTGTGATCAAAAATATCTTTCTTACAAGATATAGTTGACCTTTTCTCAAGCTCTGGTGTACAAACCGCTGTTAAAGATGCCGTTGTATCTGCCAATGTTATTCAAAATTGTCTTACATGCGAGTAATCTGCGACGTATCCTTTCATTTTTCTAAGCTGATTTTTTTCCAATGAAAGCATTTCCCAGATTCTTTCTAGTTTGGCTTAACAACAAAAATTTTATCTTGTTGGTATTTGTTCAGTTTTGGTTTCTTTATTTATTCTTGCGAGGATATTATACCGAGTACAGGTTGCGGTTAATTAGTATATAGTGAGGCTGCAATCTCATCAACCTTTTTATTTCCTCTGATTTTCTAGTGCTTTTTACCCATTGGAACTTAACTACATTTCGCTGCGCAAGTTCTCTGAGTCCTTTGTGTTACATGTATAGTAGTTTGTACGCAATCTTAGGGCTCCTCAAAGCCTTTTAAGCGTCTTGATTGTCGATAAAATGTGGACCCATTTATGTGAGTAAGCCCTTATCCATCTGAAATACAGGCGTATATTAAAAGTTACACCCGTATTAGTTTTCCTGTGTTGTACAACGGCCAATACACATGATATTTTAGGAATTTAAATTTCTAAATACGTAAATATATGAAAAAGTGTTACACTCACTTGCTTAAATGAAAAGAATGAATTGAAAAATTGCGTATCTGGACTCCGAAATTAGCAGTAAAGGATTGGACAGCATATTACAGATATTTAGAAATCCTTTTGGCGAGTTTCCACTCTGAGTTCACATATCTAATGTTTCCCTTCGTATCATTATATTTCTGCAACTAACGATAGCCGCAATAACAATACGTCATAGGTGTGATGTTTCCTTTCTTAAAGCTATGTAACGAAAGGTCGAAATTAGAATATGTATGTGAGTAGAAATGCGATTGTCGCATGCGAACCGCGAACACGAACAGAGATACTCATCGTAGATGAAATGTCGTTATGTAGGGGAAACGTCCTTGTTTGTAGCGTTTAGGCAACAGTCGCGACAGAGTTGAACGTAAACGACAGGTATGTTATCTTATCTTTTGAAGTAAAACAGAAAAAAATGTGTACGAGTTTAACCACTTCTTGTAAAAAAATAATGATAATATGAATAAGTATACAAACACATTCAAATATAATAAATCGGTAAAATCATGGTATATGCATGAACAAATAAAATGGCTATTATAGGTAACTATGTTATTGAAATCACAAAACTTAATAAAGTCTTAATAATTATTAGCAGAGATCGTCGGCTTTGCCGGCGCACAGTAGTGCGTCCGATATGAGTTAGGCTGGCGTTGTTCAGAATGATTTCGTTTATAGCTATATCGCGCAATTATATATTAACTAACTTGTGAAACTTCTGTGTATGTGTATCACTGGTTCAATCACCCGTACATAGAAATGAGCGAAAATGTTCCATAAATTAATATATATATATATATATATATACGTGGGTATCCTGTTTTAATATATAGTGGCAGTTCTGTAAAACGCGATGCTGACAATATTGATTGAATGCCTTAGGAAGAACAGGCTTGCCAACGGCATGAAGCAGAGAAAATTTAAAAAGTACATACTTAATATTATTTTTAAAATTTTTAAAATATGACAATTTAAAAAATGTTTCATTGTCTCATCTACACACTTTAGAAGTGACTCGAGTGAACGAATATACAATTGCGCTATATAACTATAAATAAAAAAATCACACCCGATATCAGTGGAGTTCATAATATCTAATCTATAGTATATAAAAGTAAATTCATAAAATATTTTCTAAAAATGAGAAAAGAAAGTAAGTAAGAAAGTAATTTTTTGCAAATACAAATTAATAAATTGTAATAAATAAAAACTAGAACCGAATCAAACTGAAGAATAACAATGAATCTAAAAATTAATAACTACCATGAGTTCGCAATAGTATGTTACGTAATGCGTAGTAAGTTTACAATGTAAGTTGTTTTTCATTTTTCACTTTAGGGCGATGTCTACATTTTATATTGAAAGTTTTTATATGCAATTTTCAAAATTTTATGATCAAATTGTTGAACGCATTTTCTTACACTAGCCAAATTATTCGCAAAAAATTTGATTAACTAAGACTTCAGATTGTGCTTCATCTAACTTAACTCAAAATATACTTCTACTTACTATCCATACTCGAACTTTTCCGTATTGGAAAGAAGTTTTGGTTGGATGATGAACTTTTTACAGCAATGGCACGGCAAGAACCTTGAAAAAGATAGTTACTAAATCTCTACAATGGCACTTCAGCATTGCGGCTCGAACTGCACTAAAGTTGAAGAGGAATATGTCGAAAGGTAATAAAATATTTAACTAATAAAACTAATTTCTTTCACTTTTGGCATCATTTTTCCCTCAAATTATTTACATAATTATTAACATCCTTGCACATTTATACACTGGTACAAAAATGCAATCCGTTAATGCTACAATGCAAGATGCATTCATTTAATCACCTATTAGTGTTGCACCGAGTATGTTTACCAAATATTTTAAAAAAATGTTAAAATAAAAGACTATTTCAGGAACTTAATACATTTGATTCGAATACAAAGGTATTTTGAGTAAACGCAAAACTTTGTTATTTTAACATATCTATGCCTTGTTTGGTGTTTAAAATGATATTATAACTTGTTAGTGCAAAATCTTTTTGGTACAAGAAAGAAAGTACATATTAAAATAACAAAGTAATACATTGAGTAATACGATAGTGAAAAAACTGTAAGTCCATTTTCCGGATAGAAGTGAAAGCACTTATGTCTCTTTAACCGCGATTCTATAGTACATCTGCTGATTAAGTAAAAAGTGACCTAATAATATAAACACGGTTAATTGCCAAATAGAGCGTAGTTAATCAAATCTACAAAAGCTCATACATCAGATAGTCTGGATTTGTCGACAATTTATACACTTGGTAATACTTGTATTCGGCCTATCACGTATTAGTACTCATTTGATGAAAAAATGTTTCAAAAAAAAATTTGAGATCAAGTATTCTGCATTGTAAAATTATTCTAAAATGTACAGGGTATTTGGCTATGTCTATACGTTATATAACTTTGTTATTTTAAATGGAACAGTCTATATATTTGTATTATTACATTTATGTATTTCCCATTACATAAGGCAAACTTGTATTATAAACGATATTCTGAAATTAATCGGTTTTCGAGTATTCCACTTTTAAGAAAAAATGGTACACTTACATACTTCTTCTTGAAAATTAATATTGTATTTGTTAATTATTATTTTGTAACCATTCTTCGAAGTAATTGTGGCATTATTTCAAGTTGAACAATTGAAAATGAATTATAGCATTTTTGAAAGGTTTCATGTCGTTTCCTCGTAGAAATATGGACCAACTATAGAATTACCAATGATGCTTCCCCAAATTCTCATAATATGGCCTAGTGAATATTTTAATTTTTTCATTGAAATAAAATAGTTTGACATTTTTAAGTGTATTATTTTATGTTCACTTAAGTAACTGTTGGTTAATTCAGATTATGAAAAAGTGACATTCATTAGTTTGTGAATTAAATTTCTTTTTCTCAGTGTATTATCACTTTTATCTCTGCCAGAGTTATTTTACTCAATCTTATTTTTTATATGGAGTATAAAAACGGATGAATTAACTAGATAGACTGTCTTATTTAAATTTATATTAGTCAATCTTAAAATGAAAAAATGTATACTGATTACTTATTTGAGCACATTATATTAATAAAGTTTGCATATTTATCATTCCGTAACTCTAAAAAAGTTTTGCTAAATATAATAGAAAGTACTCCAACTAAAATGAATTCTAATATTGGTATAGTGGGCTGCTTATTGGAAAAATTCAGCGTCACATATCACATGGAGAGAGAAATTCTAGGCTAAACTTTAGGAGGCCAAAAAGTAATGCAATAAATGAAATGGCAGATCGTTTGCATTATTGTTATATATGAAGTGAAGTGAAAATTTACAGACCATCATCTCAGATGGAGTGTGAAACGTATACGTAATATGTATAATTATAGAATGCAGGCACGGGGTGAAAAAAATGAGAGTAGAACGAGGCAGATATAAATAGAAGTACATAAGAAAGGTGCATGCTAGAATATCTATCAGAAGTGACATATCATATACATGAGAGAGCATGATTTAATAGAAACATTGAAGTTATAAAGCCTTGGATAAGTATAGTTTGCACAAGATCAACTTCAGCTGGTAGAATTACAATTTCACTGAATTGTAGTATTCTTTTTTGTTTCTACTGTATACTCAGTTTTGCAAAAAAGAAAAGCGGAAGTACCAATATTCTATTATACTTATATGTATGTCTTTAAATTCATTTTATTTTCCGTAACATTGTCAATGAGAATAATGTTAAAAAACGTTGACTTTCTATGTTTATTTATTGTTAGTTAACTGTTGTTATCTTGCCATTTCAATATTTGATATTTTTCAGTTAATTATTATTCATTTTGATAGCATTCATTGTTTTTTCAGTGTTTGCAACAATCGTTAAATAGAGGTAGCATATACAAATTTTTTATAAAAAATAGTGCATGCGCATAAAAAATTAGGTTTATATCCAAGTGGTTAGCAATTAGTTTTTATTTAATTGCTTAATAAATATAAACGCTTAAATAAAGTATTGAAGATTTTTTCTAGGAGATTTTGGAAAGAACGATTTTAGTGGCGCCAGTATGTCTTACTTGCTGTAATACGATTGAATGTAGAGTTAAGTTATTGCCGGCGTTTTCTCGGCGGCGCAGGAGTCGTCTGTATTTAATCTTCAGAGGTAAACAAAAAGAAGAATGTATTTCCTATGTGCAAAAGGCGCAATATACAAGTTACAAAGAGTGATTTATATAGGGTGATGTTATCGAATGGGTGAATAATTTACTATGAAATGCAAGAAATTTTAATGTACCGTTTATTTAAATTAAATGTAGAAATTAGAATTCCGAATGAAAAACAAACAGAATATATTAAAATAGTTCACCTTAAAATTAGCTTAAGCTCAGTTACATACAATTCAAATTCAGTAAAAAGTCGGTATTGCAATTTTCTTAATTTATTTATAAACTTTTGGAGATTTGAAAACGTTGTATAGCATACTTTTTTGCAAAAACTTGAGTGTACGTATGTGGTGTATTACAATATCTAAATTCCAGCCGTGTGAGAAAAACTGCATATCATCCATAGCAACAACCCATTAGAAAAAAAAATTGAATTCTGTCGGCTTCCAAGTAGGTATACTTTTTTAATTTATTGTTATCTGTAAAATAACGTCTTCTAAAGAAGTCTGATGGAGCCAAATCCAGACTATGTGGTTGGTGATCTAGTTCAATATAATATATCGCGGATGATGGGTTAGACTTTGCGCATTGTCATTAAAAAAAGTGGTTCCTTGTGACGCAAACCTGCCAGTTTTTGTCAATAACATACCATAATTTTGTTAACGTATTACAGTAGGTAACTGATATTATTGTAGACCATTTTGGACCCCTATTCAAGAAGAATAACTCTTGCTTGGTCTCAAAAGACAATTAGATATCTTCATTGGATTAAATTTAATGACATCGCGTAAAATACATTTTTCGTTATGAAACATTTTATAGAACACAACCTATTGAACGAATTAAATCCAAATTTGTCACATAAGCAGAAAAATATTGACGCTATTGAACATTACTATGTTACATAAAATTTGTTATTTTTAACATAGCTAGGTAAATGTTTTCTTAGTTACCCTCGTATTTATGTGATATTCTCAGCGATAGGTATGATGTCTATTTACTTTTTTTAATGACATATTTTTTCAGAAAACTTTATGTTATTCTACGTTATGTTATGCTACAGCATACTACTACCGAATACAAATGGTAATAGTATTTATGTGTATGGATGAGAAAATTGGTGTCAACTGTATTTTTATGCTATACGAGAGCTAGTATTAAGATATTTCTATTTTCTTTTCACATCATACATGCATACATGTAGGAATATAATGTTTTGAAAAATAAAGAATATTTAATGGATAGATGGAAACATAACAGTTATTAATATTAATATTTATTTTTTGAAATAGACTGAGATTAAGCAAAAACTAATACAAAAATCAATTTCGAATACGTATGTTAACAACAAATTTATAAGCACAATTTATTTCCAGCAATAATTATTAAAAATAAAGATAAAGCTCGCACAATTGATAATTTCAGGAAATATAGATGCTACTGCATTGCAATTATCTTCGAAACACTGACAGGTAATATTGGTATTACGACAAAACATTTTAGTTTGCCTGGATAATCGGTTCCTATTTTATATACGCTACGTACTCTAAATGTTGTATTTATAGGCTGAACTTTCAAAAACATGTATATGTATTTCTCTTACACACTTATAAGTAGAGCACGGAATTATATGCATTTGCATGTTCTATAATATCAATATGCCATGAAATTTTTCTCATATCTACACGAATTAAACAAAAACAAATGTAAAAAACCGATTTTCATTTTGCATATTTTGCATATTTTTAGAAATTGATGCATAAATTAGAATAAAATGCATATACGTGCATATTTGTATAATTTAAATTTTTTGTTAAATTAAATAAAGCAAATATTACCCACACTGCATTTAGAGAACTGGCGTTCCCCTATATTTTACAAACCGCCCGGTATCGCATCGGCAAAAACTGGGATTCCCCTATTTTCTCTACGCTTTACTACGAGTCCCATTGCCATCGGTTGTCTTTCAGTGTCATTTTGGATTTGTCAGGGGTCAGTCGTTATTTTTAAAACAAAGTAATAATGCCACCAACACAGTTCTTTGATAGCTACATGGATAAAGGATTATCCAGAAATTTATTTAAATTTAAACAAGGTGTTTTGTCGATGTTGCAGTAAAACAGTAAGTTTACTTTATATTATTTATTATTTGTATTTGGTACCAAAACAGTTTTCGAATTAATAGATTTCATGTGACAAAAAATTTCAAATTACACAACATATTGCTACAGCGTCGCGTACCAAATACAATATAAGACGAAAATGAAAAATACAAAACAATTAACGCTTAACGAAACAATTTCTTCGGCATCAGTCTGTGAAAATAGAGAAGAATTTAATTTTTATTTATGTGAAGCCTTTGTTAGTGCCAATATTCCGCTTATGAAATTACAAAATCCATCTTTTAAAGCGTTTTTATAGAAGTATTGTGGTAGACCAGTACCATATGAAAGCACCTTTAGAAAAAATATATAAACAATGTTTTCGAAAAAAACATGAGTGAAGTTAGGGAGTTCATTGGAAACAATTATATTTATTTTATAGTCGACGAAACAACTGACACTTATGGCCGATTTATCGCCAATTTATTAATAGGTGTACTGAGTGAAAATGTTCCTAGTCAAGCGTATTTAATTGGTTTGAAACAATTAGAGAATGTCAACAATGTAACTATGTCACAGTTTATAAACGAAGTATTAACAAGTTTCTATTTACCCAATGCTGTCCCTACTGAAAAGGTTTAATTGATGTTGTCAGACGTTGCTACATACATGACCAAATCTGCACAAACTCTAAAAGTATTTTATTCAAAAATGATACATGTCACATGCTTACCTCATGGCGTGAATAGAATAGCAGAAAAAATCCGTAACCTAAATCCAGATGTAAATTATTTAATCAATACGGTCAAGAAAATATTTGTAAAAGCACCCCTCCGAATACAAATGTACAAAGACAGTTTACCTAATACTCCTTTGCCACCTCAACCAATAATTACGAGGTGGGGTACGTGGCTAGAGGCCGCATTTTTTTATGCAAATTATTTGAATGATATTGCAGTGTTAGTCTCAAAATTTTCTGATTCCGCAGCTATTAAAGAGTGTAAAACTATTTTAAATATTCCGACATTAAATCAACAACTGGCCTTTATCAAAGCGAATTTTAGTTTTATTACGGAAACGTTAACTACATTATAGAGGCAGGGCGTGAAACTTACAGATTATGTGGAATTAATTACAGATTTCAAAAATAAGGTCAACCAAGTTAAAGGTAAAATTGGCGATTCCATAAAAACGAAGATGCAAGACATATGTATTACCAAAAAATACAGGGTTTGATAAACTTACTAAAATTTCAAATATTTTAAATGGAAATTATGAGCCTTTTATAGCAAGTTTTCACCAATCACTTCTGTTGATGTAGAAAGAAGTTTTTCTATATATAAAAACTTGTTATCTGATCGAAGAGAATCGTTTCTTGTGGAAAATTTAGAGAAATATATGATTGTCAATATTTACAATATTATAAAAAATAAAATGTAATATTTTATATTTTGTAGGTTTGTACTTTACATTAATTTATCAATTTATCTTTGGTAATAGAAACAATTTGTTTAAATAAATTTTGTAATTCTATTGTGTTTTTGTACGTCAATTTTTTTTAAAATACAATCAGTGCATATTTAACTAAATTGTTGCATAATTTAACAAAATATTGTGCATATATATGCGCATATTTTCAGGGTTTTTAATGCATATAATTTCGTGCTCTACTTATAAGATATATTTCACTTACATTTTCGTTTATTATCAGATTATAACAATTTTTAAAGTGTAGATATCCATGAGAAGAGATCACGAATTATTATCCTGTCTTTGACCGATAAATAAAGAAAGTGCTTTTGTTAGTACTGTTCCTAAAGTTTTACGTTCACCTCGTTCAAGATTATTTAGTTTTAAATTGTAGGTCTGTTTGTGTTTATGGATCAAGTGAATACGCAACTTGTCATAAAGTATTTCTATAAAAAGGATATAAAATAATTTAAAACATAAAATTTATATTTCAGAATACAGAGCACTGAAAACACTAGTGGTTAAAAAAAATTTTGATTGTATGTAGGGCATGATCTCAATAAAAGGATTACATTAAAATTTACAACGAAATATTATTTTATCGGTAGACAACATTAAAAAATTAAATAATGAATCGAATCGAGTCAGGCGAAATACCGTTGAGAAAAATTTGCTAATAATTAACGCAGCCCAGAAAAATTTTTGGAAAGATTCGCGACGATTTTTTGGAAACATTTTTAATCACCTCTTTCGCCGACAAGATTTTGAATAAGCGCGCTTTTATAAACCAATATTACGTGTATTTTATATCAACATCTCGTAAAGCAATAAAAAAGATAGAGAAAGTTTATACTGTAGCCGTTATCTAAAGCGTCGGTTTCAAAATTTCAGCTTCTCTATTTTTTAGATCTAGTCTTCAATAATTATTTTTTATTCTACTGGTTTGTTGAAAAAGTCATGACGCATTTTTGAAATCGATGGCGCTAGTTTATTTTTGGAAGAGCCGAAATTATCCAACTTTCAGTTATGCCGTATAACAGTTAATAGTTCTAACTTCATTTTAGAAAGAAATTAAGCTAACTGATTGAGTATTTCAAATTTTGTAGATGCATTTTCGTCACATGTTGCTTTTAGTTCCATAATGAGAAGATTGTGCATCAATCTTGCGAAAATACGACTTCTGACAAAATTGTATTTTATTTTCAAGCAGTGTTAAAAGAAATGAGACTTTGGCATACTAAACTTTTCTGCTTTCTATCAACAAAATTTTGTTGAAAAATATAAATTTATTATTCTTAGTTTACTTCTTGGGCATTTCGATCATACTTATTTCTTCATTTTTCATTAAGAAGTAAGAAATATAACATTATTTTTTTTCGACGTTTTGCAGTACGTGTATTATATTCCATAGTGCTGCAATTTTGTTATGTTTTTATTATTTTTACTTTAATTATTATAAATCAATATGATCTCATTCACATCAAATACAATACAGTTCACGGTTAGTGTTTATAATAACTTCACACAAACATGTCGCGAAAGTCTGTGCCGTTTGCTACGTCGGTTAGAAAATACATAGCAGAAGTTCCCGATTTAAAGTATGATGGATGTGCAGTATTGTGTTTGGTTTGTAATAAGCGACTTATAATACGGAAGGAAGACAATTGTAAAAAACATGTGAACAGTGCAATACATAAACTGAACAAAAGAAATGAAATACCTTATGCAACATTCCTTTATGATTTTTTATTTATGTTGACTGCATGTAATTTGCCGCTTCGTTTAATCAGCAAACGCCCTTTTCAAGTGTTGACAAGTTTCAATAATTATAAGAAACTATTAACTCAATCAATGGTTTTTTTCACCTGGAGACATATATATATATATATATATATATATATATATATATATATATATATATATATATATATATATATACATATACATATATATATACATATATACGAGGATAGTTTGACAAGCAGTGAGAATGACACATAGGTGGCGCTCTAATTGGTAAAACAAATGCACTGTAATTTAGGCT
Source organism: Dermolepida albohirtum (assembly GCA_031893035.1). Classification (NCBI taxonomy): domain Eukaryota; kingdom Metazoa; phylum Arthropoda; class Insecta; order Coleoptera; family Scarabaeidae; genus Dermolepida; species Dermolepida albohirtum. Next base: position 19,226 of record JAVIWB010003364.1, on the reverse strand, counting down.
GGCTATTTATATGTTTACGATCCGATATTTAGATAAATCGGTTGATTAGTTTATTTTTGACAACTGATTGAAAAAGGAGCAACGCGTCGTTTTGTTAAAATGGAAAAAGCAGAGAATCGTGCGGTGATTAAATACTTCATAATTAAGGGTATGAAAGCTACCGAAATAAAAGATGAGTTACAGGAAGCATTAGGTGAATATGCTCCATCATCCGCCACAATAAGTAGATGGGTAAATGAATTTAAACGTGGTAAAACAAGCTGTGTTGATGAAGCGCGCTCTGGAGCACCCAAAATCGTGACTTCTAAGAAAATGATTATAAAAATCCATAATATTATTACGCAAAATCGACGACTCAAAGTGAGAGAGATAGTAGACATGGTAAACATTTCAACAGAATGCGTACACTACATTTTAACGAAAGAATTGGGCCTTTCCAAGCTTTTGGCAAGATGGGTGCCTCGATTGCTTACGACTGATCAAAAGTTCACACGTTTGCGCATTTCCAATGAGGGTTTGGACCTTTATAAGCGGAATTCGGTTGATGTTTGTAAGCGATTTGTTACTTGCGATGAAACTTGGATACACTACAGTATACCCGAAACTAAACAACAGTCGAAACAATGGCTAGAACGTGGTTCTGCACCTCCAAAGAAAGCGAAAACCACTTTATCGGCAAACAGGATGATGGCATCAATTTTTTGGGATTCAAAGGGCATTTTACTCATTGATTACCTTCAGAAAGGTGCCACAATAAACGGACAATATTATGCAGGACAAAAATTAAATGTCGAGATTCGTGCTAAACGGCCAGGAATGGCAAAAAAAAAGATTCTGTTTCACCAAGACAACGCTCCCTCGCATACCAGCACAGTTGCGATATCCAAAATCCACGAGTTGCATTTCCAATTAGTACCGCATGCGCCTTATTCGCCGGATCTAGCCCCTTCCGACTTCTACCTTTTTCCAAAATTGAAAACGGCACTAGGTGGAAAGAATTTTCGTCTAACGACGAGCTTATCATCTTCGTAAATGAGTATTTTGCAAGCCTTCCGGAATCGCGTTTTAGATATGGCATAAGGGCATTGGAGCACCGTTGGAATAAATGTATTGCTCTTTTAGGAGAATATATTGAAAAATAAAAATTACTTTGTATTTAAAAAATTCGTTTTTTTTTCCATTCTCACTACTTATCAAACTACCCTCGTATATATGACGATAGATTTGAATGTGAAATTATCCCTAGATACCCCCAATTTTTTCCAGACTTTCTTATACGGTCGCTGTAATAATTTAGGATTCACTATTCTTTATTAACAGCTTCTTCACATTTCACTAACAAATTAATTTTTTCCTTCGTCTCTTTTTATTAATACATATTTGAACTTTATTGACCATTACACTATTAAATCCGTAGCTTTCCCTCGGTTAAAGTTTTGATATTTTTCGCTCGTAAATTTATCTATAGGCCCTTCTCTTTACACTTGAAGTTGTTTGCTTTTGATCACGAATATATTTTTCTACTACCATCAGGAATATATAGTAGACATACGAATATTCTTAGTGGTTCTCTTTTCATTTGTTGCATCATGAAGTCGCTCTGAGGAGCTACATAATAAAGTCGTATCTCACTCTATTCCGCACACTTTATATGCAACTTTGGAAATTTTAATATTTTATTGTAAATTTGTGTTTTGTTTTAACGTTTATTCTGTGCAAATTTGTAAAAATAACACTAATCTGTTAATTTTTTAATAATGAGAAATCGATAACAGTAACACGTATTTTCTGTATCTCTTATCATTCAGACTAAATGCAAGAGTTTGTCGAGACGATGTTGTCGAAGAGATGTATAATAAATGACACATGTATAAATTTAATTTCTTTAAACTATTCATTGCCTTGAAAAGTCGGCTGGATTTTTTCAACTTCAATTCTTTGCTTCATGAAGTAGGAATAGTTTCGCATAAGACCTTTTGATTTTGCCGCTCGCCGTTCCCATAGTTGCCACTCTTTTAATTCTATCTTTCATACTGTGTATCTGTAAAATTCTTTCCACATTGCATCGCAAATGTGGAGGATTATCTTCTCTCAGTTAAATCACTGAGCCACTTTTGGATGCTTTGTGTCTTGTTCTATTTGACTCTTTGTTGTACTCTTTCTGCGAACACAAAAATGTAGTTGAATTGTCGAACAAGTTGATATCTTTATAGTCGTCCCAATGGTCATTCTTTAGGTAACATTCGTCAGATATCAATGACCTTCCAATTGAAAAGTGAGTCGGAGTAAGAAAAGTTTTCAATATCGGACGACAGGAGAAACAAGGTCCAGAGTTCAACATAGCCTCTATCTGTACCAACACAGTATTTAATTACACGAAGATAAGCATAGCTTAAAATCCGTTTCAAGTGTGCCTTAGTTGACTTAACACCGACCCCTGAATGATCTACTTTTGATAACACTGATCTTTACTGATCACGTAAATACTATGCCAATTATGGTTCGATTGCTTTAATTATTCTTAAACTACTACTAAAATAGTCTTGTGATTATCTAATTTACAGACAGAGAAAACTAAAGATTCATCTACCTTAAATATAAACAAGGATACCGCATCGAGGTAATGCGGTGGGTACTCGAGTTACTGTTAGCCTGTGACGATTAAAGATGTTCAGATAGGTCGCGATAAATGAAGGAGAATATTCAATTAATTTCGTGGCCCCAGTATGGAAAAAGAAATAACCCCTCAACTCAAACTGCTTGGTCTGGTGTTTTAATAATCCCATAACCACTCACTTGTTGAGGAAAAAGCAACCACAAAGAATTTCAGCTGTTGCAAAGAACTCTCAATTGCATTTTTTTAATTAAAAGACAATTATGAAAGTCTACGGGAATGTAATCAAAGTCCTTGAACATAAGATTCACATCATCGAAATATTTAATTAACTCAACCCAACCATCGTTACCTTAACCCTGTTAATAACCAGACTTACGGTATTACTATCGAGAGGACACTAGAAATATCGCAAAAGAAAAAGGTAAGAATGATTTAAGCTACTTTTAGTAAACTCGACAGTACAGGACCGTAATGGGTCAAATTAAATCTGATGGAAATTATGGTTTTAAGAAATTCCAATGAATCGATAGGGAGAATATTACATTCACGAAAGGTGTTATATTGCTTCATACAGCGGAGTACAAGCATGTAACAATTTTCGTACAAAGAATTATCTGAAAACGGTCACTAATAGCATGGAAAATAAAATATATTGTGAACATAATTAAATGATAAGATATAGAATGTAAATTGAATAGAATATACAAGAAAAAGAAAAACTTAAAATAAAGTAATAATATATTGTTACTTGTGTATTTACATAGATTTAAGAGGTTAGCATAATGATATCTGGTCATTAAGTTAGTAGATATGAAATATTGAAGTTGAATAAAATTAGTTTTTAGAAAACGAGTTTTTGTTAATGAGAATAATTTTCATTTGTTTGAACACATTTTCGCCAAAAATTAGTAACAGCATAAATACTATTTTTAAAAGTCGGAATCTCTACATGATGATTAATTAAGGAATTATTTTTTTTTTGAAACAGATTTAAGAGTTTCCGAAAATCATAATTTTTTGTATGAGATTGTTAAATATGGTTGATGTAATACTTAATAATTTAAATATTTAAATTTCGAAATAATTTTCGCGATATATGAACATGTAGCAGAATAGGTCTCTGCTTGTCTAAAAATTTTAGTTAGTAGTACTTTCAATTTATAATGCGTCTTTTATATATATTAACAGTACTTATCTGTGTATTGGGTAAGAAATAATAAAGTCTTATATCGTACTTTTTGCCCTTAATTTCCTATTGATGAAGTGAAAATATTGGAATGTCTGTATTATATATACGATGTAAAAGGCGTTCAAAATTAGAATTTTTCAGTTTCACATAGTAAAAGTACATAATTATAAGCAATTAAAACCTACCGTGGGTTTCATTTAATATCTGTTTCCATATGCAATTTAGGGCACGTTAGAAAACTCGAATTCCGCGTTCTCCATGATCTAAGTGTGAACATAAATGCCCGGTTAGCATAAAATCACGGGTTTCATTTAAGATCTGTTTCCATAATGCAACTTATGACAAGTTAGAATACTCGAATTTAACATTCTCCATGGTCTAAGTATGAGGACCCATGATCGCATGCGATCACGGTTTCCAGCCGCGCGGAGAGCAGGGATTTTTTTGAAAAATTTATGTATTATATATCATGTAAACAGCCATTAAAATTAGAATTTTTTAAAATAAAAATCTAAATTTGGTCCAAAGGTGAGAATTGTATTAAATAATACTCCTCGTGTTTTCATTTCAGTTTTATTTTTGTTACTATTGTATTTTTGAAACGGTAAGAAATGCGAACTAATTATCTATAAGATCAAATACAGCACTTCAATGTTTAACTTCAGTTTAATAAAGAGTTTATATCATTCAACTAACAATGAATTTACAGGACTACGTTGATTCTTATACATATACATACGTCGTCGTTGGTCAAATCACGTCTGAGTAAAGTTTTATATTAGCGCTGTAGTCGAGAATTATGCAGTCAATTTAAAATGAACCATTCGAAATATCAGGTTGTTACAAATGTAATGTCCGTTTTTTCCTTCAGTCTGAACTGAATCGCACCTGTGTGAAGACGTGTATGTTTTTGGTGAAAATTATTATTGTATTTGTAGAAAAGGGTATTTATTTTGAAATGTGTACCTGTTCCATTTCATGGAAAGATTAATACACCTGTCCTTGTCTCGCCTATGGAAATGCTGTCGGCAAGAGATATTCGGGCAATTTACCTCTTTCAATTTAAAAAGGGATTAAATGCAGCTGCAGCAACGCGAGAAATTAATCAGACGTTCGGTGAAACCACGTGTAATGAACGCACATTAAGGCGATGGTTTAAAAAATTCAGCGAGGGAAATTTTGATTTGGAAAATGAGCCTCGCGGATATGCGCGTAGCACCGTTAATGACGACGAGCTGCGTGTAGAAGTTGAAAGTAATCCGTCGACAACAGTGCGTAGCCTTGCAGAAACATTTCAAGTGTCCATTGCCACCATTAGTCGTCACCTTTCTTCGATTGGCAAAGTGAAGAAACTCGATCGATGGGTGCCGCACCAATTAACGGACGCCAATAAGCTCCGTCGATTAGAGGTGGCTACCTCTTTGGCTAATCGACAGAAAGTTGAACCGTTTCTTCATCGAGTGGTAACGTGTGACGAAAAGTGGATACTTTATGATAATCGGAGATGGTCAGGACAATGGTTAGATCGAGGTGAAGCACCAAGACAGCATGCACGAGCATCACTTCACCCGCGAAAAATTATGGTGACTGTATGGTGGACCAGTGAGGGTATTATTCACTATTCATTCTTGCAACCTGGTGAAACCATCACGGCAGCGTCCTATTGTGCTGAACTGGAAACTATGCATGGAAAATTGAACCGCTTGCAGCCCTCACTATTCAATAGACATCGACCCATACTTCTTCATAATAATGCAAGACCTCACGATGCACGACACGCAATCCAAAAACTCTCGGAATTTGGTTACGAAATTCTCCCTCACCCACCTTATTCACCTGACCTTTCGCCAAATGATTTTCATTTTTTCCGAAGTTTAGACAATCACTTAAAAAATAGGTACTTCCCTGACTGGGAGTCTGTAATAGTAGTGTTTGAGCAATATGTGAGCCGTCAAAACCTAGATTTCTTTTCAAAGGGAATTTTTCAGCTTCCAGGCCGGTGGCAACAAACTATTGATGTAAATGGAGACTATTTTGCAGAATCAATATTTATATTTTTTTAAATTTAGACTTTTTTTTATTCCTTACAAAATCGGACATTTCATATGTAACAACCTGATAATAATGGATCTAGCTTTGATCATATAGATATACCAGATATCAAAATAAAATCATTACCACACTATCTGTTATAAGTTACACAATATAAAAGATTAATAGAAGCAAGAACAAGATCTTCTTCTCTACAGTAGGAATGTTGACAATTCATAATTACTAATCGTAATATCTGATTTTTAAGTCAATTCCTATTCTTGATTTGTTCTGTTATAATGATATATGATATATATAGAAATATAATGCATAAAACGAGGAAGATGTTTGATAGACAAATAAAATTATATAATATTTTTATTGCAAATTTAATAGAATTATAATGTAAGTATAAAATTAGTATAAAATATTCTTCTAATATGTATATGTAAAACAAAAAATCTATCAGCACAATTTATTCCCAATAATAATTATTGTGAATAAAGGTAATACCCATACAATTGACAATTTTTGAAATATAGATGTCGCTGCATTGCAACCGTCTTCAAAGCACTGACAGGTGGTATCGTATTTATGTTGAGTGTTATAGGAAATACATTTCGGCGTGCTTGGAAAGTCGGTAATCCATCCACATTCTCTTGTAATTCTAAATATATTTAAACGTTGAACTGTTAAAAAAAGAAATTTTTATTATTATTATTTATTATTTCACTAATATATTACATTTATTTAATATATAATGATAATCGTCAGATAAGGCGATTCTATGATTAATTCCAAATCGACGGTCTTAATATAGAAATGTTGTATTTATTGTCAATCGGTAAAGCACTAAAAACTATCAATATTGAAAATATGCGATAAAAATATTTTAAATTTTCTATAAAAAATCATGTTTTCTACTATCAAATTAAAATTATGCAACACTACGTTGGCGTAATTAATCCTTTTATGCCAATATTTTGTCTTATTAAAGTACATGGCAACCTCGTCCCAGAATAATGTCCGCAATTTAAAAATAATTATTTGTAAAATATCGACGTTTGTCGGTTTAACGTTCTTTTTTTTTTCGCTTCCGCTACTCATATCACAACGAACACGCTGATATGTTATGGTACTTGGGTTTTGCAATGGAAATGTGCACTTAGCAAAAGACGAATGTGCAATACGATATTGTTATTTTCATTACACTTAAATAAAACTCGTATTTTGTCATCATTGCTATTGATTTATTGATGATTTTATACCATGGTTGCCAAATCTACACTTCTTTTATGCAATTCGTATGGCTTAATTAATAATAATACAATATTTCCGTCTTAGGATTGTTGACCCAGAATTAATCATAGAATCGACCTACCCGACGATTATCCGTGATTTTCTAACGACTGGTTTGTGCGGATTTAACTCTAGATGGCGTTAAGGTATAATTGGACGGGATGCGATTTTTGTAGGTTGGTCAAACGTGTAAGTGTTTTACAGTGACATATCAGTGACATTTTGATAGGATAGTAAGTAATTTGGTAACCTCGTTATATTTTAAAAGGCGATTAAAACAGAAAGTGATATATTATTATGCTCTTTTGTTACTGTAAAGACCAAACGGCAAGTGAAACTAAAAAAATTTTCTGTGTACAGAAAATATACCGTAAGTAAGGTGGTTTGTTAAATTTCTTTTGGCAGAAGCAAATATCGAGGATATTCCTCGCTTTGCTCGGTCTGGTTTTATAATCATAACTCAAAAGTTGAAAAAAGGCTAATCAACACTTTCAGAGTGCGTACGTATGCTTGGTATGATGAAAAAGTTCGATATTAGTATCTCACGCAAGATTTTGAGAAAACATCAAATGGATGATATATCCGTTTGCAATTCTATAAACAAACACTATAAAAATAATAAATTTTTTGAAGCTGTTACTGCTTGGTGACGAGAAATGAATGGTTTATTATAATGTTTTTCCACACGATAATATTAAACCACATGTGTTTTGCTTTCTTGGGACTTCTGTAAAATCAATTGAATCACTTTGTTATGAAAAAACCTAAAACTTCTACGAGAGAGGAAGTATAAAGTTACTAGAATGGTTGAAATCTTTAATAATTAATCGAAATGTTCAATGCATAATAGATTAAAGTTATTATTAATTTTAAAAAAATATTTTAAAAGGCACTTTTTGATCAATTTAATATATATATATATATAACAGTTTTGTAAGTTTAAGACATCACGAACGAGTTCATGAATTATCATATTCATCACAGTAGTCCTTGATGTAAAAAAGTTTTATTGCAACAAAAAAAAACCATAATATGAATAATGTGGTTTTTATATGAAGTAATTTACAATTGGTTTCCCAAGTCCAAATTTGAAAAAGAGTTTCAGAAGGACATAAAGAATGCAGAAAATGTCACAATCACACTAACTATGAACTGCTTGGGATAAATAAACCAAGCATGATGAAGTGCGCGGTATAAATTAAGATAATTTAAAAAATAATCGATGTTGGAATTGAAAATTGATTAACTTTATGGTTGATGTGATTTCTTAATGGCACAAAATTGTTCGATTATACTTGCTTCAGGAGATGCCACAAACATTAAAATGTCAAGAGTCGAATGGTTCTTCTCAGACCCATTTCATGTCTGCTACATTAATTACACCCGAAAGTAAGAACTGTTCGCATACACACACACACACACGTATATATATATATATATATATATATATATATATATATATATACCGTGCATTCATTTTACCTCGCTACGAAAACTGTACCACATTATATTCGGGTCTAGCTGCCGAATACCGATCAAAATGTTAAGTGGTGGGACGCGAGTCATTTGAATCACGACTATAACTGACTACTGATCGTACTAGCTGCAGCCCTACCACTAATTTGACTGTAGGCGTATCGATATCGTATTAACGGTCATTCGTGGTTTGCATTTGGGAGAGTGTGTTACAGTAAGACCTTTAAATTGAAATATATTTTTAATTATATTACTTTGATAATGTATACATTGGAAGAAAAAATTCAAATGATAACATGGGCTTTGGAAGGTAATTCTTTACGGCGTATCCAGCGCCTTTTCTCTGAAAAGTATGTAGATCGTCCCTTTCCTGCATTAACAACAATATCATTAGTAGTTAAAAAGTTTAAATCAGAAGGTTGCATTTTGGGATGTAAATGTCATAAAATACGGAGAATAAATAACGATAAAGAAATGCAGGAAGTCATGGTGTGCGCAATGGTCGAAGAAAATTCCAATATTACTATATCTAAAATATCAGAAGAGATAGGTATTAGCGTGGGTAAAGTTCATAAGATATTAAAGAAAAATAAATACACATCCTATAAATACCAAACTCATCAGGAAATTTTTCATGCTGATCAACACCGCAGAATGGAATTTTGTGAAACTGTAATAGAACGTATAAATGCGAATGAACACTTCATTGAGACTATCGTGTTTACCGATGAATCCAGGTTTCCGTTGCACGGTAAACACAATCCGTCGAATCTTCGATATTGGTCTATTGAAAACGAATATCGACAATTGAATACGGGGACACAGTATCCTGAAAAATTGAATGTTTGGGCTGGTATTTATGGGAATAACATTATTGGTCCATTCTTTATCGAAGGAAATTTAAATGGGGAAATATATTTGAATCTTCTTCGAAACGACATTGTCCCTGCTTTGAGAACTATTAATCCCAATTTAGAGAACGTATGGTTCCAGCATGATGGTTGTCCGGCCCATGGAACTAGAATTGAGAATGAATATTTATATAATATATTCCCCCAAAGAGTTATATCTAATAGTGGTACAATTCGCTGGCCACAAAGGTCACCAGACTTAGCCCCTAATGACTTTTTTTATGGGGTTACATAAAATCAAAGTTATATGGGCATCAAGACGAAAGGGCTAATAATTTGGAAGAATTACGGTTTAATATCGAACACCACTTCCAAATTATTAATCCTTTTGTACTGGCCAATGTTCGAAATGAATTTTATAATAGATTGGGGTACTGTTTAGCGCAAGCAGGAGGGACATTTGATAATTTAATTAATTGAATTTATTTTTTGTTTAAAGAGTATTTTTTAAGTTCCGAGAAGTTATTTCATTTTTTAGCTTCTTTAAGAGTTTTTTTTTATTTTTAAACGTTTTATTAGAAAACGTCTTTTAGTTCAATGCGAAACTTATTGTAAAAATACCTAATTGTATAGTTAAAAGTAATTATAATTTATTAATTTTTGGACGTAAACAATTTGGACAGTCAGCGATAGACCTTCCGCCAAATACCACGAACAACTACTTAATCTGTAATCTGTAGTCAGTTGTTGTTGTGATTCGATTGACTCGCGCCCCACCACTTTACATTCTGATCGGCATTCGGTATCTAGACCCGAATATAATATGATACGGTGTTTGTAGCATTTTAATATGAACGAACGGTATACATATTACCTTTTATTTATTTATTTCCACATTAAACTTAAACTTAAAGATATAAATATACGACAGGCATATTAATTTGTCATTAGTAAAGAAAATAATTATTCGAAAAAATAATAGTGTAAAAGTAAAGCAATAGCTGAATATATTTCTTAGTCACACAATAAATATTTATACTTACCATTTTGTGCAGTTTTTCTGCAAAAGTATGTAATATTATTAGGGCATGGTAAGTAATAGCCACTAGTTTTATTGTGTACAGTTAATTCGTCACATCCTTCATCCATTGAGTCACATTGAAAACAGTGCAAAGCTTCAACTGAAAATAAGTCAGTAGAATAATTTTAGTGTTTTTTGGAGGCTTTAGGTTTTAACTTTTTTGAAAAATTACATAAAATTTGTTGCTATAAAGGAGTTTTTATGGTTGATTTGTGTACTATAATTTATGTAAAATAGTAGTTTGTGCAACAAATGCTCGAAGTCGTTCTAGGCTAAAACTATATTTTACTATCTAAACGGAGTTCACAAAATAAAATCTTTCTACGACCACTATTTCAAGTAGTCTTTTTTTTCGCTTCAATTACTGCTTACAAAATAGATTTTTTCGGAAAAGTAATCGTTACGATACTTTATGTACCTACTCTGAAATGTTTTGTATTTCGCGAATTAATAGTTTGTGTCAAAAGACATGCCATATTGTCAAAATAAGTAAAATATGCGTACCTATATTTTATGATTAAAAGTGTGATCGTAGAAAAAAATATAGTGTGCAACACGTGCACAAAGAACTTCCACTTCTTTGGTTGGTAGCAGTTGTGGAAAAGATAGAACTTTATGTACATGTATAAACAATTAATGTGGTTTTAAATCTACGATATAACACAATTGTAAAAACTTTATAAACAACATAACGTATGTGCGGTTTCATGTTACTCTATGATACAGATACAGAGCATATACGAGGGTAGTTTGACAAGTAGTGAGAATGGAAAAGAAAAACGAATTTTTAAATACAAAATAATTTTTATTTTTCAATATATTATATTCTCCTAAAAGAGCAATGCATTTTTTCCAACGGTGCTCCAATGCCCTTATGCCATTTCTAAAATGCGATTCCGGAAGGCTTGCAAAATACTCATTTACGAAGATGATAAGCTCGTCGTTAGACGAAAATTTCTTTCCACCTAGTGCCGTTTTCAATTTTGGAAAAAGGTGGAAGTCGGAAGGGGCTAGATCCGGCGAATAAGGCGCATGCGGTACTAATTGGAAATGCAACTCGTGGATTTTGGACATCGCAACTGTGCTGGCATGCGAGGGAGCGTTGTCTTGGTGAAACAGAATCTTTCTCTTTGCCATTCCTGGCCGTTTAGCACGAATCTCAACATTTAATTTTTGTAGAAGTTCTGCATAACATTGTCCGTTTATTGTGGCACCTTTCTGAAAGTAATCAATTAGCAAAATGCCCTTTGAATACCAAAAAATTGATATCATCACCTTGTTTGCCTATAAAGTGGTTTTCGCTTTCTTTAGAGGTGCAGAACCACGTTCTAACCATTGTTTCGACTGTTGTTTAGTTTCCAAGTTTCATCGCAAGTAACAAATCGCCTACAAAAATCAACCGGATTCCGCTTATAAAGGTCCAAACACTCATTGGAAATGCGCAAACGAGTGAACTTTTGATCAGTCGTAATCAATCGCGGCACTCATCTTGCCAAAAGCTTGGAAAGGCCCAATTCTTTCGTTAAAATGTGGTGTACGCGTTTTGTTGAAATGTTTACCATGTCTGCTATCTCTCTCACGTTGAGTCGTTGATCTTGCGTAATAATATTATGTATTTTTATAATCATTTCCTTAGAAGTCACGATTTTGGGTGGTCCAGAGCGCGCTTCATCAATACAGCTTGTTCTACCACGTTTCAATTCATTTACCCATCTACTTATTGTGACGGATGATGGAGCAGATTCACCTAATGTTTCCCGTAACTCATCTTTTATTTCGGTAGCTTTCATACCCTAAATTACGAAGTATTTAATCACCGCACGATACTCTGCTTTTTTCATTTTAACAAAACGACGTGTTGCTTCTTTTTCATTCAGCTGTCAAAAATAAACTGATCAACCGATTTATCTAAATATCGGAATGTAAACATATAAATAGGCAACCTAAATTACAGTGCATTTGTTTTACCAATTAGAGCGCCACCTATGTGTTATTCTCACTACTTGTCAAACTATCCTCGTATGCACATGTTTTCATACGTCAATCAGCATACTTTCCATTTATTTTTGGTTTTCCTCAGGTCAGCAGCCTTTGTACATTGACATTCTTTGTATTTGTTATTTGTTTTCTTGTGGATAGTATAAACTATATTTTCAAGTTAATAATATTGCCTTGAATATTATAAAATTAAAATGACACATTATATGCGAATTTAATTTGCTAGTGAAATCGTTAAGTATAATTTTTGTTGATATTCGACACCATGTTTACGTTAAGAATTTTTATTTTACGCCATCTATATTTTTGTTAGTTTCTTTTTAAACACTAAGTCAAAATTACTAACCATTTACTATAATTGGTACTGATATTTCGCAATTATATTTAATTTCGGTGCTTTCAAAACCAGTTCTTGCGTTTCTCGCTTGAGCTTTATTTTTTACAAAAATAACATGTCTTCGGCATTGAGAAAGACACTCGCAATGTTTTTGTAAGGTTAGCGAATAATTAGAAGCCAGTAGTTTAGTATAGGCTGCCACGGCCTTTGTACATTTTAATCTTCTGGCCATTGTCGTTATCTTCTATTTGTTTTTAATGTTTCTCTAATTAACTTCTTTAGAACATGTCAAGTCACTGATTAGCCTATGTACAGACAGATCAATGCCAACAACAACAATACCCAGATGGAAGCCATATCTGTCTAATAGATTGAAGAAGGCTTGGGGAACAAAGATTGTCGATATGCCGTACAATACTGCCTTACAAAATAAAATGAAGAAATAGAATAACCACTTCTTCCTAAAAAAGACAAGGCAGCTAAAATACATAAAAAAACCTATCTTACCTTGAATGTCGGTATGGAAATTATAGTAAATATATTGGAAGAAGGAACATTGACGAAATTCCCAACATGAACGTACGAATAAGTTTGTAGTAGTAGAACAATAATTGTGACGTAGATGATAGTTACAAAGTGAGTGACACGTGAACATTGGTATTACGTGGAAAAAAGAGCGACGAAATTACGACATTGGGACAGATGTAGCCAATCAGAACGAAGCAATAATGAGGTACATAATTAGAAATAGAACGATATCAGTCTTTAAAAACTTTCTGAAGAAGCTGACTGGATTATTGGCGAAACAAAAAAGAAAATAGAAGACCGCGAGGACACTCGGAAGATTTACACTTTCATAATGACTTTTACAAAGTAAAAGTTATTTGAATAAAGCCATAATTTCTAGTAGCAGCTTATTCAACTTCATCGTATGGACAGCTGTATTGCTAAGAAGAAGTTATCCAAATTTAATCGGGTTTTCCAGTAGCTTTTTTAACGATATGCCACCAGTTATGCAAATGTGTAGTATAGATTGGTCCATTTTGGAACAAAATCGCAGAAAAGGTATAGCAGAACATCATTGTTTTACACCTGGTAACAATGGACTACGGAATTTTTTTATTTGTTTCATAAAATTTCAAGAAATAGCTCATACAAATGAAGCGGTGCTGATTTTAGGTAACTGAAAGAAGTTTCAATGTCTACTTTCTGTTAAATTTGTTTATCGCCAATCCATTGATATATTTAATGCTTGTATCTGAAAGCTGCCATGTTACTGAGAGTTTTTTAATTTTTATTTCTTGGCAATACAATAGCAAATTTTCACTGATGGCAATGTTTTCTGCAGTTACTTCTATACGACTGCCGAGACATGCATCATGTATCGTTTGAAATACCATATTTTTGCATATTACATTTTGCATATTGCCTTATAATTCTTCAAATTATTCTTAAAATTGTCGACTGCAAAATATTGCGTTCGTTCAATTTTTTACTGGATAATGCTAATAGCTTCTTTCACCATACTTACATCTCGACATGGTGTTTCGTGTTGAAGCAGGGTCCATTGTTATATTTATATCTACATAGTCACTCATCAATACCGTATTTAATTTTGTAGAAAAAGATATGTTGAAAATTTCATTTATTTCCATTATTCTTCACTTATTTCTAGACAATTCTGAATAATAATGTAATTTCCAAATACAATAAGAGTAACTGCAATGTCAAAAATATGTTGACGTTTTGTATAAATTAATCATTATGTGTGTTTTTGTGAATTAAAGTGACCTCATTAATCTGAATAGCTTATATGTAGTATACTAGGATTACATTCGTAAATGGAAGGATTATTGTATTTAGATAAAATTTGTTAAATAACTTTCACATTGTAAGTACTTGCATATGTTAATTTAAACATTAATTGTGCAGCTAATAATTATGCAGGCTACAGAAATTCTGGAACTATTTCTTAGCACTTTCTTAACTCTTTACCGATGAATTCTGGTGACAATTCGTTTTCGGCGTGGAAATAATATGTTATAATATTTGTTGAGAAGTGTTACTATTGCATGAAAAAATGAAAGTCAACGTACACAAAAAAGTAAGTCTTCACGAAATCGATGTCAAAGTAATATTGAAAATGAATGAGATGTATCTATGGCTGTGAATATGATTACGACTAACAGGTTTAGATAAAATTGTATCCGTTTTTTGCACCTACTCGAAGGATAACAACTTACATAAAAAAATGTTTACTGTGTTTTATGTGTTTTTACTTTGTTTGTCTAATACAATCATAACATGCAAAAATTTGGTTATAGATAGTCTTCCAGGGTCCTTGAAAGATATCCTTGATTTAGGGTTATAGTTAGAAATGCCAGCATTATTACATAACAATGTAGAGCCTAATCAGTAGGTGATGGTTTATTCATACATTTGTTATTGTGGCTATTTCATTTGTTCGTTCGATTTAGGTAACTTTGTACATTGATTCTTTATAATCAAAACTTAACAAGAGCTCAAAAACTTCGTGTTAATTGTTGCAAACCTTCAGCCTTTCCGCGTGAATATTCTCGTCTGACTTATAATGTAGCAGACGATAAAAGTTGTATTTATTCACACGGCCTGGAAAACCAAAGTAATGAACCGTTAATCTGGTACGTAGATTTCCGCGGTTGTGGTCCATGCTATCTGCTTCTGGGTTTCCGGGCTGGAACCGTACCCATTTGTATGGGACATCTTCAGGGCTGAACTACTGCACTAAAACTGTTTCAGTGCAGTAGTTCACGTCGGCAGATATACAAGTGACGCGGTTCCAACCCGGAAACCCAGAAGCAGATAGTAATGAACGTGTCTTTCCAAATGAGTGCCGAACAAAATTTGTCCAAAAAGAAATCTTATTCCCAGACTAGGGATGCTATATTTTTTTCTTTAACCTAGAGAATGTTGCAATTGTATCTCTCGAACGTTGCGGCACAATTAATAGTGAATTATACACTACAATGCGTTTACCCTAAATTTTTTAAAAGATCTTTGATAATTGACAACAATTGACTTATACTGTATCATTACAACTTTGTTTTTAGATCACTAAACATTGTTTAAGAAAATAATACATTAAATTGATATATCAAGCATTATATGCCCTGACTTAGCACGATAACTTCTTTTTAATCCCACATGTCAAAGATAGATGTTAGATTACTGAAGCTGTTCATAGAGCCTATTCTGCGGTAACTTTTTTTGATATATATGTGCCCTAGCTTTCTTTTAATAGCAGCTTGAAGAGCGGTTTTCTATATAGATTCCAATTCAAGATATTAAATTTGCATTTGTTTTTGCCAAGTTCTCACATTGGCATAGTTGGTTGGTTGCGGTTTCCTCTTCTACTTGGCAGAATTTATATATGGTTTTCTCAATGAAGTTCATACTATTTATATGCCTTTTCAGTGTAAAATGCCCTGTTAATAGACCCATTATAATTCTAATTCTTTCTGTTGAGTGTACGTTTTAGCTTTCAGCGGTATCAATCGCGTGCGGAATTTGTTTTCCTACGGGTATTTTACCGTAGGTTTCCAGGTGTGACACTGTTTAATTATCTGCTGATGATGACAACTTAGTTGTCGAAATACTTATACAGAATATGAAAATTAATGGGAGTTATATATCACAACCTTCAGTGATCAAACTGTCCTAGAATGTTCTTCCACCTGTCCTAAGATCTATTTTCAGACCTCTCTCCAAGTGCTATTTTTATACTTTTGTTGTAATGTCGCAGGAAATCCCTAGTTCTATGAAACGTCTTGAATCAGTTAGTGAATCCGTCGAAGCATCCAGAACTATATAAAATTGTTCCGAATACTTGTTTTTTCGCAAAATGTATTAATTATAATGGCGGTGTGATATTTTCAAAAAGTGTTCTCAATTTCTGTTTAAATACGATTTCAATATAAAATAATTTGAACATAAATAAAAATATGTCTTTATCTCTCGTAATTTGAAAAAAAAAACGCTTTCAACAATGATCGACCATTATTATTTTTTAAACTGCTAAAAGAATATAGTTACAAGAATGTTAGACTATTCTTGCCTACAGCTAATGGACGTTATAAAACTTTTCAAGTGACTCTGCTTTTCTTACATCACAATAGTCCATACTAAATGAAAATAGTAATCTCATAATCTGTATTTAGTTGCTATCTTCGTGACATTTAAATATAATGTTATTATATAGGCACTATAAATAATACATATTATCTCTTAAGCAAGGTTATCGGCTCGTGTACTCAAGAAGTTTATCAAATTTCGTATTTTTTTATTGTATGCGTAAACATATAATGTTTACTAAATACATATATACATACATACATGTAGTTAGAATTAGAAATAAGTATATATTTGTATTATTTCTGATTCTGAAATTCTAGTAGGAATGAGTGTTTTTTAAAAACATGTAAATTTATAAATAAGATCATTTATCACAATCTAGTAATGTAGACGTTGTAGAGATTCTATAATTTGACATAATTTCGTATTTATCTAAAAGTAGCCCAAACGCTAGAAGAAGTGACCACAACGAAGTATCTAGTAAGTGTAATAGAAAATGATGAGAGGATAGAACTGGAAATAGCTAATAAAACTAGTAAAGTAAATAACATGTATTGCTTATTAAATGAAACAATATTTGGGGAAAAAGAAATAAAGCTGAAAATATATAAATATCCCTACCATTCCATATGGAAGTGAAACATGGGTAGTACAACAAAGGCACAGACCAAAAATTAGTGCAGCAGAAAAGAAATATGTACGTTCGGAAGATAGCACGGAAGACTAAGTTAGGCCACGTCAGAAACGACGAAATTAGAGGGAAACTAGAACACGAAGCAGTAATACAGAAAATTGAAAAGAAACAATTAGAGTGGTATGGACATCTAAAAAGACTGGACAGTAACAGACTACTGAAAAGAATAATGGAAACGAAAACAACGAAGAAGCGAAAAAGAGGAAAACCTAGATTGACGTTGATAAAGGGAATTGCAGAGATAGGGAAAACAAGAGGGTAAATGATGCAAGATATAAACAAAATGGCGACTGACAGGAGAAGATGGAAGGAATAGGCAAGGAAGGCGGAACCTATTAATATTTGACACACGTTAGGGTACAAGAAAACCCGGGAAAGAGAGAGAGAGAAATAGTTTTTTATCTTATTATTATACCTTCCAGAAAACTATATCTGTTAGATATTAGTTACTTTTATCCGCAAAACAAATTAATAAAGTAGGCAGGAAAAACATGCAGATTAATTTTCATTAGAATTTATGTACTAAATAACGCCATGTTTTGCTTATTAATCTTTCGAATTATATTCGAATTTAATTTTCACTTTTATTGACGACAGTACTATATTTTCTTTGTTTTATCGTAAAAAGTTTTAGTTAGGTTTGACGTTTGTAATTTTCTGGCATGATTTCCCAATTTTGCGTGTGATGATAAATTCTGCTCAATTTGCTATCAGTATATGCATCCCGTCATGTTATTTATGAATGTTACGATGTTCTTTGCTATCTTTCCGAAGTTGACTTTGGATTTTATAATTCCTTAGTTCTACTTATATAGAAAATTATTTTTACGTGCGATACTTGTGATACTTTAATATCATTAATTAAGATTTTGTGTAGTCCTATTCTTCTGAAGTACTTACCTGTATATAACTACATTGTTAATATTACAATAATATGAATATCACCTTACCTGCATGGAGGTATGCCAAAGAAAGTAGAAACATTAAAACAAAGAAATGCCTTCGACTCATTTTATTTTATGCGCAACTGAAAAAAATAAAAAGTCTTAATTCTTGAATTACTAATGAATCCCTTATTTTTAAATAATCTTTTCTCATATACATACATATGTGTATATCTACCTGTATAAAGTAAGTGTCGTTGATTGGATTACTTTGTAAACAAAACTGGTTGTATTACAATAAATGATTTACCATATATCTAATGTTTACTAAAACAATAGAATTCCTATGTCCTGAGTTGTGAATATTTATTTTTTAACTTTCTTTAAGAATAGGTTTAGATGTGACGCACAGTACGTTCTTTGATTGTTCTGGTATCTTGTCAGAAGTGTGCAGATTACATAAAATTTTCCTCGGATCGCTGCTCGCTGACACGATTAGAACCGGCAATGGCACCTCCAATGACGTATTTGCAAGAGGCAACTGTTAATACGCTTTTCGTTTCTTACTGTTGTTCATATATGTTTTTTTCTGTAATAATGTGGTTTCAACACATGTGTTGAATAATTATTTATATTTTTTATCGTATTATTAATTTGTC